>CM076584.1:1424979857-1425556840 GCA_034641835.2 Pinus albicaulis
CATGGGCGAAATTTAAGGGATTTCCTATTTTGAAGGGGCGAATTTTTAAATTACATTAATTTTCAATAGTTTCAATAATTAGCCCAAAAAATATCCCAAAAATAATTTATTATTATATTTTAGCCCATCAAAAAATAGGGCGGATAAACCTTCCCAGCCCTATTCGCCTTGTTTGTTTGTAAAATTTTGTTCAGATCGCCCGATTTCTCCATGTTTGTTTGTAAAATTTTCTTCAGATCGCCCGATTTCTACAAATGGTACTGGTTATGGGAGATTGGTTATAGGTATTTCACCCTCTCCATTCCTTGAATATCAAGTTCGCACTGTATTTGTATTTTAGAGCGGCCCAGGCGTTGGCAGTTTGTTCTTGAAAGATTAATTTTCGCTACATTTTAGGCTAGAACAAGGTAGAAATCATGGTGAAGGCTTGATTTCATGCTGGATTTTTCATTTGCAGGTTAAGAAACCATGGTGAAGGCTTATCCCACCGTAAGCGAGGAGTACCACCGTAAGTGAGGTGTACAAGGCTGCCATTGACAAAGCCAAGAGGAAGCTCCATGGTCTCATTGCAGAGAAGAACTGTGCGCCGATCATGGTTCGAATCGCATGGCACAACGCTGGGACTTACGATGTCAAGACCAAGACCGGAGGGCCTTTCGGGACGATCAGATACGGGGCCGAGCTTTCCCATGGTGCTAACAACGGTCTGGACATTTCTGTGAGGCTCCTGGAGTCAATCAAGGAATAGTTCCCCATAATCACCTATGTTGGTCTTTATCAGTTGGCTGGTGTGGTGGCTGTTGAAGTGACCGGAGGACCTGACATTCCATTCCATCCCGGAAGAGAAGACAAGCCTGAGCCTCTAGAAGAAGGTCGCCTTGCTGATGCTACAAAAGGACTTGATCATCTGAGGGATGTTTTTGGTCACGTGGGGTTGAGTGATAAGGAAATTATGGTCTTGTCTGGTGCCCACACCTTGGGGCGATGCCACAAGGAGAGATCTGGTTTTGAAGGACCATGGACCTCTAACCCTCTTCTCTTTGACAATTCTTACTTCAGAGAGCTTGTGATTGGAGAGAAGGAAGCCCTGCTTCAGCTGCCATCTGATAAGGCACTGCTTGCTGATCCTAGTTTTGCAGTTTATGTTAAGAAGTATGAACAGGATGAAGATGCTTTCTTTGTTGACTATGCGGAAGCTCACCTGAAGCTTTCTGAACTTGGGCTTGTTGATGCCTAGATTCATACCCACTGGAGAGTCAATATCAGATGACGAGAAGGGGCAGTTTGGTGCTTAACTTTTGATATTATGTTACTTCATAGGAGCGCTCTGCACAAAATTTCCATGAATCTATCATCAAAACCAGGTACAAATTGTCGTTTTTAAGCCTCTCTCCATTGAGAACCATCTGATAATTCAATTTATTAGCTAGTAGCCTTTAAATGAAGCAGTGATTACAAAAATTTGCCTAAATCATGGCCAATGTCATTCCTTGAGTGAAAATAAGCAGGGTCTACACAAATTTTATTTTTTAAAATTCTTTAAATTGTACCAGAAAATAAAATTAATTTATCATGTTATGACACTTCCAAAGTTTGAGTTGGATGAGTTTTGATGAATATTCGATAGTGATTTGATTATAACGGAGACTTCTATTTTTGTATTTGTTGGATTTTCGAGGGCATGTACAAAGCTGCAGCTTTGAAGGGGATGCCATGTGATCAGGATTCATGAAGGGGGATTTCAATAAATTTTAGGGTATAATTAAAAATTGGGGGATTTTGAGAAGGGCCTGAAATGGGTAGGTCATTTTTTTATCAGATTCTTAAGAATCCTGCAACGAGTTGCGTGATTGGTTTGTGCTGTGCAATATGGTTTTACATACAAAGGAAGAATATTTGATATGGAGATGGGGTTTTGAATTATGACGCAGCTGTTGAGTGGCAACACTAGAGACTAATAACTTCAGACTTTTCACATATTAATATTCTTCATTTGATTTTCAACATGAGTGCCCCTTGGAGCCTAGGTGTTATAGAGAGCCTGGGACATCTGGGTTTTGTAGTTAAATTTTATCTTCACTATACTTTAGTTTTTGTCATCTTATCAGGCCTTTTAGTCATTGGAGCTTACCATATCTTGGTCCAGAGATTCAAGCTTGATTATTTCAGCAGAGTCACTGTTGTGGGTTACTCATGTAGTGTTTGGGTGGATGGCTATCCTTGCAGTGAAGCAACCATCTTCTAAATTGAATCTTTTTGGATTTCTTTCCCTGCCCATCAGTTTTGCCTGTTTTGAATCCCTTGTCTTCACATCTACAATAGTGCCATAGGAAAGCTTTTTGGGGCACTTGTATGGGATTATTTTTGGTTATTGTATTTTATGGGGTTTGATTCAGGGTATTAATAACTACTGGGCAATATCTATGTTGGTATGGATTGTCATAATTTTCATTTTCATCTTGAAGCGAACTGGCACGCTTGATTTTCCATTTATTTAAATCGAGCATGTAATGGATACTTCTCTACCTACAATAGGCTTCATTGGCCCTGATAAAATGGTAGATTCGTAGATGTGAATGTTCTGACGAGAAGAGGCCCTGCACTTGTATGAATCACATGCTTAGATGGGTATTCTAAATTTTCTATGATTTTTCACTGAATTTTCAGTGGGTTGCATACTATGATACCATTCGGTATGCAAATTATGTGTTTGGTTGAATGCTATCTGCAAATTCTGTTAGCTCACAAAACAGGGCCAAGTCAGATATCCAAAAGGTTTGGCTCCCTGAACAGGTAACAAGAGCTAATGTGTTTGTGAACTTCAAAGATGTTGTCCAAAGGGATTAGTTTACTGAAGTCTGAAATGTTTTTTTGTAGAGATATTCCTGAAAATTTCACTACCTTGTTTGTGTGAAATGAAATGGGTTCAAATTATTTCTTTTGTAAATTCATAGCTTTGGTGTCTTTCCTTAACCCTGCAGCCTCTGGCGTATACTTTTTAATAAGCCTGGAAGCATGACCACAACATCCTAGAGCTCAATACATTCTTAACTATTGTATAGGGTTATGTCCTTAACTATTCCTCCTGATCTATATTGTAAGGTTTTTTGCTGAATTATGTCTTCTACTCCTCAGAACTAACTGCTGAAATCACAAAGCCTACTGTTTGGGTAAGGCTCTTTTGCATGATGCTCCTAGCTATTGTACTTCTGTAGCATCCACCAGGATGCAAATTTTTCTAATATAAATACAAATCCACCAGTTGCGAAAAAATAATACCATTGTATCGGGTCCTTCCTATTTTGCTGCTTTTGGATGATCATTCTAATTTTGCTGTCTTGTTCAAAGATTTTAGTCGATTTTGATATGGGGTTCTCTCAAAATTGTGTGTCCATGGGAGCAACAGAGTTAAAACTTGAAAACAATATTCAGCAATATAGACAGCTTTGAACATAAATCTACCAACATGAATCTTGATAAAGTGCTTAGTTTTTTGGATTTTAATTTAGTTTTTATTTATTCGGAAAAAGTAAAAAGCTAAGCTAAGGTATGAATTAAAGTTACCAGGCTCAACTCCGTTTGGGACCCATTTTGGCCCAGGAGTCAACCTGGGCCAAAACTGTGTGTCCGTGGGAGCAGCAGAGTTGAAAACAATACTCAGCAATATAGACATCTTTGAGATCAAGCAAGAATGCAAATCTACCAACATGAATCTTGATAAAGTGCTTATTTTTGTGGATTTTAATTTAGTTTTTATTTATCCTGAAAAAGTAAAAAGCTAAGCTAACTTCTAAGGTATGAATCAAAGTTACCAGGCTCAACTCTGTTTGGGACCCATTTTGGCCTAGGAGTCAGCCTGGCAAAGACTCAACTCAAGCCTCAACATAATATAGAGATTTAAAAAAAAAATTATAGATTTTCAAGAAAAATAATTATGTTTTCCATTGAATTTAGATTAGACATGAAGATAAAGCATAATAATGAATATAATTCGAAATAACATATGGCTCAACTCTGTTTGGGACCCATTTTGGCCCAGGAGTCAACCTAGAAAAGACTCAACTCAAGCCTCAACATATAGAGATTAAAAAAAAAAATTATAGATTTTCAAGAAAAATAATTATGTTTTCCATTGAATTTAGATTAGACATGAAGATAAAGCATAATAATGAATATAATGAAAAATAACATATGGAGGTATTTCATATGTTCTTATCAACTTATGTCAAAATTGGCCTAGTGCATGAATGAAATTATGAGCCAAAATGGACAATATTCAATCTGTACAATGTCGAGAGTCAAGTTTGAGATCATATGATACTACTTAATAAATATAACCTAGTAATGAGTGCCAACAAAATGCCCTTCTCGCCCTTTCCCTGAATTAGAAGTTTGCTACAACCACATTAATTCCTCCTCTGGAAATAATGGTTCTTGGACCTCCTAGTACAAAGTGAAAGTACCATCAAAACTCTCAAGTGCCACTAAAAGGGGCTATTCTAATCATTTCCTTTCTTGTGGTTATGCTTGTGGTGGAATTGAATATATACCAATTACAGTCATAAGTTCAAAATAGAGGTTCCACATTGTACTCATATTGGTTGTATCCTTTAGTCCCATTAACACATTTATGGTTGTTCATTGGACATTAATAAAATTACCTTATCTTATTATAACTCTAAAATGCATGCATTCAAACCCCACTTATACTAGCAATCAACCAGACAGAGGGCTATATGGTAGAGAGATAGGAAAAAGACATGCAAACTCTAGACCTTAGAAAATTTCAGAATATAACTACTTACAGAGAGAACACTACTATTGCACTCTTCAAACATGGAAGAGAAGTACCTTTAGTGCTGCTCTTCGAAGACTTGATGCACGTAGATATGCCCGCACAAGACGATAGATTAGAATGTCCAAAGGAATCTTGAGATTGTGAGAATTTTTAATCTAGGGGTGAAATTTGTTGAATATATACCAATTACAGTCATAAGTTCAAAATAGAGGTTCCACATTGTACTCATATTGGTTGTATCCTTCAGTCCCATTAACACATTAATATTAATAATGAAGAATATTAATAACACTGTGTGTCCGTGGGAGCACTCATGTCCAAAGGGCACTCATGTTGAAAATCAAATGAAGAATATTAATATGTGAAAAGTTCAAAATAGAGGTTCCACATTGTACTCATATTGGTTGTATCCTTTCAAGCACTACAACATGAGTGTTGTTTAGTGGAGTAAGTGGTATCAAAGGCCTAAAAAATCCTCAAGATATTCGTTGACTTCAATGTAAGATTGTAGTCTCTGTTTTTTTTAATTATATTTCATTTCATACTGCTCTTTTTAGCCTTATAGTGTCCAACCTTGTCCCCAAGAGTGGTTCAGCAACATTCATTGTATGCATTTTACTATTTTTCAGTTGACCCAGTTATTTCCGCAGCTGGTGAAAGTGTGAAAGCTGTAATACCTCAGAATTCTAGCTTTATTTCTTTTTCTTAGGTGGTCTTTGTAGATGGCACATTCATATATAGAGCAGATTTTCAAAATTTCTACAATCAATCCTTTTTTCATTCTTTGCTTCTCTGGCCCGTTTATTGGTGATTTTTTATTCGATGAGGTCTGTGAAATTGTCTAGTGTTATTTTGGCTGTGCTCATGTACTTGATACATAACATAGCTATATAAATTTCTAACCCCACCAATTCATATAAGCTCACACAATCTCATCAATCCAAAGCAAATAACATTTCTAAGCATGTCCATTGTAACCTTGATAAGTTATTGTGGAATAACCATCTAAAAGTTCAAGAATTCATATGGAAGAGGGATAATCTTTCTGTATCTAAAACAGTATGAAATGTCAACGCTCAAAACTACTGAAGTAGAATTATACTTTTAATACGATTATTTTGTGTGGTCTTTGTAAGGTTAGCAAAATGTCCAAGGTGTTAATGGAATACTAAAATTCAATATTTGGGCCAAATGGATCTGGGTGCATAATTGATTTAACATTGTTATATTTTCACTATGCAAAGTGCTTGTAATTGAGTAAATTCAGTGTGTTTCTGATCTAGTATAGACATAGACCAGATCTGGGATATAAGGAAAATTCAACAATATGGAAGATAACACTAAAATCAAGAACAGATGGATCATTGAACCCATTCATTTGACCTTGGGACTAATGTAGTTGGTGACATTTCCATATATGCAGCAGGAAAACACTCTTATTATATGCTTCAAGATCAAAAAATAAGTGCACAACAATAACTGAGTGCTGAAGATGTGTTGAATGACAAGAAAATGTTCGGGATGGACACAGTTTCCATTATCAAAAAACAAGAAGAAATACTCTGCCGAGATTGTCTAGAAAGCATGTGTAGCAGGATATTTGAAAGGAAGTGTCACAGATTTGGAGCACATGATTTTTCTCTCATCAGTAGAAGTTTATTATTTTGTGTGGTATTTGTAAGGTTAGCAACAGGTCCAAGGAAAACATTCTAGAAAAATCTATAATAAGCCTAATAATGAATCATTCTTTCGCTTAGCCCTGCTATGGCTTTATGAACCTTTTTCCTGTACTTGTTATAACCAAATCAATGTTCCCCTGACCCTGGAATCTTTGGGATTGATTTAGCTTGAGAATTTGCATATCTCCTTAGTATCCTTTCCTCTCAGATTAACTACCACTTAATACCATTTCTGACCATTCTCTGTAACGTTCTGTACAGTCCCATCAATGGCCTTTTGATGGATCTCATTTATCATATAAAATAGGTTCTTCAAGTTTGGTAACTTAGTGACAGATTTCTTTGGAGTCACTCCTCTCATTTAGCATATCAAACAGGTTCTTTGAGTCTGCTAACTCTTAATAACATGTTTTTTCTGAGTTCCTTACCTTTTTCTCTCTACTCAGTTTTGATCCACAATTGTGGTGATGATATGTCAAAGATCTGCACTAGATCATCGAACAATTACTGTTCCAAACTGCTTTAGGGGGGAAATCAGAGAATGGGGATATTCTGGTTGCCCTGTTTTTTGTAGGGAATGTCACAGGGATAGTTCCTAGGCAATAAATGGATGACCAGGGATGCTTTCTAGGTGTCTTCTTATCTCCAACGAAAAGAAGGGTATGTGTTCCCTTTCATACAGGGGATGTGTTCCTTTTCATACTGGTGAATATGGATCCTTCTTAATTCACTAACAATAAGTGTTTTAATGGCTTCAGTTAATCACTGTAGGTGTGCCTATTTTCAGCTTTCACATTGGGACTAATTCTGACCTGAATAATGTCATGAACATAATGATTGTAGTATATCCAGAAAGAAATAATTTCTTCAAAATTGACGATATCTTTTTCTTCAATCATGCTTAGAAGGTTGCTATAATCATAATTTGTCGTTTGATGTATATTTTGCCTTTTATTGGATCTACTAATGAATCATAATGATAGGGACAAATGACCTTTTTGTCTTTAGACTCTGTTTTTTCTGCTATAAGGCTGTATCTAGTCTTTGAAAGTTTGATTGAGATATTATCTGTTAACTGTTTAAAAGCACAGAACGTCCAGTAGACTTTTTTCATTAACTTATTTAATTAAGAACTGATAAATACTCAGCCTTCTATGGTTAAAGAAAAGCATGAAATATGACAAGGTTTTATTATATGTTAATTCATTTAAACTTTAAAGTTTATGTGAATGGTTCTGTGCACATTTTAAGTGAGATGCAGAAAATATTGCGTGGACAAAAGTTGCTTATATATTGCCCATAATATCATTATGTAACTTATGACTGCCCAATGGCACGTTATCTAAACACAGACTCTGAGTTAAGACTTTGTAAACCTCGTTTTATAATCTATTGGTATAAGTGATTGAAGATTTTGTTGTTTGAGCTATTGATGGTCATAATTTTTGTTTAATTATTTTCTGATCATAAATTTGTTGTATTTTGACTCTCCTCTTTCCTTTGTATGTCCTTTTTATCTTCAAGAAAAGAGATTTTCAGTATTGCATTTGATAGTCTCCTTTCTTTAAGAAAAGGAAAAAGAGATTAACTTGGACTATTATACTGTAAAGTCTTTTAGACCTCTTGTATTTAAGAAATAAATAGTATTATTCTTTTGTCTGTTGTTTTACAGATTCCATGTTTCCAAAGGAGCTGGGCATTTCTGAATTTATGTAATATGCAGGGTGTGAATTTGGAGCAATAGCACACCATGAGATGTTAACTTCTTTCTATGGCACCTCTGTGTTGAGAAATTCTTGTCAGGTGCCAGATAATCACCTTTGCATGAACTTACGCCTTGCAAATGGCCACCTTTGCATGAACTTACGCCTTGCAAATGGCCACCTTTGCATGAACTTACGCCTTGCAAATGGCCAAGATATCTGAAAGACAACCATTTTCTTTTACAACTCCATATTCTTATAATTTATTAATAATACGTCTCCAAGCCATGAGATTTTCCCTTGTAACGTAGTTGTGAAGTCTCTAACTTTTTCTCAACTTGTATCTGAACTTTCGAAGGGTTAAGGTCTCACATTTTTTAGGTACAGGTACAGTTCCTACATTGTATTTGGAGTATCATGAAGGATAATCTCAAATTTTCTTATGAATCCAAAGTGTTCTCCTGGTTTTTTCATGTTTTTTGTACGTGGGGAATCATACATGTATATATATATATATATAAATATTTTTCAGTGTATTCATGCATTCTCTGGTAATTTTATAGAACAGTCATTTTGGGATTTGGAAGCGTTCTTTATTCCTTTATAGATTGATAAAATGGTTGCAAATCATTGCCGTTGTTTTCTAGAGAATCACTTGGTGAGAACTGATATTACTATTCTCTTTTCTGTGGTTGAGAAAAGTTCCCAGTAGTAAAGTGTTTTGTTTGTGGAAGCAACATTGATGTTAATATGATTACATATGTAGTGTTCTTTAATTGTTTGTACCGATAAATAGAGGCCTCCGTCGGGGTTAGAGTGATTCGCCCCATTTTTTTTTCACTGGTTCGCCGAAATTTAGGAGAGGTGGCTGGGGTTTTGTGCACAGGGTCACGGATCTTCTTGCTGGCTGAGCGACGGACTTGATCGACCCTCTCTGGTCTGTTAGGGCCCTCCCATAGTTCGAATTCGTTTTGGACCTATGATCTTTTCACTGTTCAGAAAATGGAAAAATCAATGATGACGCATGAGCGGCGTGGTGGTTGGATTCACCAAGGGATAGGCGCCTTGGGCTCAGATGTGGTGGATCTGCTCAGTTGCACGCATTGACGAGGGCAACTGGTTCCGCGGTAGCTAGATTTAGAGTTTCAAGGTCAAGATAGCCCATTTCCCCGGTGCCATGGAGTTAAACCCACGGGCGAGGAGGAGTTTGGGCAGTGCTGTTTGCCCTTGGGTTGCAACCGTAATTATATTTTAGAACATACCTGCATCCCCTGTTATGTTCGAATTTTGAAGCATTAATCTTCATTTGTTCTCTACATGCGGGTGTAGAACGCTATAGCATTCCAAGTTTATGCTGTTTGAATTGCAGACCTTAGAAGAGAGATAGATGGCTATAATGAACATTGAGGTTGGGCAAATTAGGAAACCATCACCCAAATGATATTGCTTCTCATTGAGTATTTTGGAGATAATATTACTCTACCATGTTATTCCCGAAAGGCAATCAACAGTTGGACTCTTTCTACCTCCATTGGAGCACTAGAGAGGAAGGAGTCCCAAGGGAGTGTTGACTCTTGAGTAGAGAAGGGAAATACCTTCCCTTGTGTTATATATGAAATGGAAGAGAGTTTCAGATCTTCCCTTGTGTTGTATATAGAAATGGAAGGGAGTTTCAGACCTTCCCTTGTGTTGTATATGGAAATTGAAGAGAGTTTCATGGTTGATTGATAGCTAGATGAGGTACATGGAGTCTTTGTAATAAAGAGATTGGCCAAGCCATGAGAGCGATGGATTGGGTTGAGTGAGTTGTAAGATTGTAGCTGGATCTTCACCTTGGTGACCTCATATATCAATCTAGGGGTGGCATCTGCATTGGATTCCTGTGGTTGGGTGGTGAATCGCTCCTACACAGTTACTTTCTTGGTATATCTTCTGTTAAAAGATAAATGTTTAATCTTTGTTCTCATTTTTGGAATTTAAATCTTTATACTCTGCTATGAAGATGAATTTGTGCATAATGTATATGTGAATTCATTTAATAATGAAATGGCCATGTGTTTTTCATGATTTCAATTTGTTGTGTTTTCATTGGAGACCAAATTTGGGTTTAAATGGTGAACTGTGTTGTTAATGGTCCATAATTTTTAATTGGGTTCAAGTGGTGTAATTGTTTGCTGGGAAAGCATTGATGGGGATGCCATATTATATTCTATGATCTGTGAAGGGAGGAAATGACATTGTAGGATATCTTGTACCAACTACTTTGGGAGCAAAATTTTGTGAGTCGATTTAAGGGGTAAGTCTCATCATACAGGGGAAGGATATACCGATGCATGCTTTCACATGGATCTCTCCAAACTTATTACAAAAGTCCATTCTTTCTTTATTATCGATAAGGTTAATCTTGCTGTGACAAAGATAGGCTTAGAGGACCAATTGATCTCTTTGTTGATAATTTTGGTATTGGGATTGCTTCAATAGAAAAAGCTTCTCTCACCCTTAATCTACTTTCTCCAGCATTATGGTCAATCCATGATGCAGACGGTTTGTTGTTTCAAGGGCGGGTTATCTAGACTGTGGGTATTGGTATATGTTCTTTGTGTATGAGAAAAAACTGCAATTTTGGTTTCAATATCACTACTCTCAGCTGAGATTCACAATGGCTTCATCATCAACCTGAGTAGTGAATGGTTAGGAGTTCACAAGGCTGGCCTAGTGACAATTAGTCATCTTGTCTTGTGGAGGCCCCATCATCATCATCTCCTTATGGTGATGGTAGTTGTATAACTCTTGAGGGGACAACCTCCATTGGGGTTGGGAGTGTGTATGGATGCCTTTCTTGGAGGAAGTGAATCTCTCTTCTTGGAAAGCACTTTGACAATCCTCAAGTAGTGTTCGCTTGAAAGGTAGGACATAATCAAGTAAGGTAAAAGGAAGAAATTCTTCCCTGTAGATTTATCTCCTTTGAGCTCCTACACAAGGGGTGCAAGATCATGGAGGAAGTGCTTGATGCATCCAGGGATTTTTTCCTCTCTCTCTCTCTCTCTCTCTCTCTCTCTCTCTCTCTCTCTCTCTCTCTATATATATATATATATATATATATATATATATATATATATATATATATATATCCCCAAGGGAAACCTTGTTGGATTCCCCCCTCTTCTTTGGAATATCTAGATGGAAGGCAACTTAACTGCTAGCTACAATAGTGGTTGGTGACCTTGAGAGACTCTATTGGGTTTGAACCTATGAGTATGGCCTCCCATTGGCAACATGCCTCGGGTGGAGCTTTCAATTGATTGAGTTAACCCTCAAGGGTGTAGAAGTATATATATGTATATGTGTTTGTGTATTTTGTTTTTCAAGGAAAATATCATAGGGAAATCCAAGGAATGCTTCCCCACATTTATAGATGGCATCCCTAGTAAAGCCATTGGCATAGATTAGTGCACCTCAACCGGGGGGATTTGAGCCATGTAACTGCTGGCATAGAACTAGTCAAATTTCTCCTAGCACCATTGGCAACAACCAGTTGAGCTAACCCCTTGGGCTATATGTATATATATATATATATATATATATATATATAAACTCCTAGATTGATGAAACTATCCAGGACAATCACAACCATTTGAAATGATTTAAAATTTAAAATACATTCCACAGCCTTTGACAGACTATAAAGTTAGCCTAGATCATGTTGTAGGTTAAGATGTTAGGGGTTATGGTTTTGTAAAGTTGTACATCAAGTTGTGAATAGGGTCTAGTCCTTAAACCAATACAATTTGCTATTATGTGGTGACTCATGTGGATACAATGAGGCAAAATGCAAAACTAAACTCTGTTTTTCCAGGTCTGATAAAGTGTTAGTTATCCATGAATTGAAGAAGAATTATTATTAAGGTTGGAGATTAGAACTTATATACGTTTTCTTGTTCCTAAAAATTTTTCCCCTATATCTTATCAAGGCCCATTTCACCTGTGCTTTTGTTGATTTAAATTGAAAATTAACTCGATAAAGGTATAAAAAGTCAAATGAAAAATTAGAATCATATTGATCCATTTTTGTAGAATCTGGGTTTGGTGATTTCACTAAGTTTTTTGGTAGTTCAATTTAAGTCCTCTTTTCTTATTCTAGACTTAATTTTCTGGGTGAACACTATGTTTTCCTGATAAAGGATGAAAATTGTAAGTCAGCACCTGTTTATAAATATAGCAAATTATCTTACTTTCATCTAGACTGGATGTACAAATTTAGGAGTGACAAGCTAGAATCCTTCCAAACCATTTATGGACTAATTGGTTTTATCTTTCGTTTATATTGGATTCTCCATGCTGTTTAGGTTGACCTTTGAACTAACATAGTATGTTAAACTCCCATTGCTTGATATGCTAAACTGACATTTGATGTTGCTGTAATAGGTGATTCATTTGGTACATTATTACCCCATTATTCTTTCACATAACAAGCCATAGAAAACACCTTTAGCCTTTAGGTGGTAGTTTAGACAGATTAAGCAGAGGGTCAGCCATTTTTTTATTTCTTATTCCCCTATGTTATATTCTTTTCTGACTAATGAATTCCACTATTTCCTTTGAAGATTTTGTTTACAGGTCATTTCCCGAACTCTTTGATTGCTAGTATTTGATCTGTTTTTTGTTATTTAATAAAGCCTGATGCAGTGAGGAAGTTCCTCTGCTTTCTAATCTGTTAATAGGTGCATTTGTTGCCTGACATTTCCTTCGTGTCATTTTAAGTTTTAAGTGCAATCATGCTTCTCATACTATGCAGGCACATTCATAGAGCAAGGTGAAAGTCCACAATTCTACTTTGATAAGTATCCAGAGGACAATCCTGCTTTTGGCTTTCTCACATGGCGTTGGGTCTTGGGGCTCTACTTAGATCATGTTTACACAGCCCCTTATTTTCTTGGTCTATGTATCTTGTTGGCAACATCATTGATGGCTTGTACTACCACAACACAACTTCCAATGGTTAAAGTTGCTCGCAGGTTTGCTCTCTTTTTGAGCTGTATCATCATGCACCAGCCTCTCTGTTCTGGAAGATGATATTTGAATGTAAATTGCAACGTTGTTTGGTTCTTATACCTTGTCTAAAAAGTGCATTTACTTTGCTGTTCTTACCTTCTTGTTGTGATAGACAAGACTGTGAAGCCTAGACCTCAGCCTAGTACAGATTTTAAGTTGATATGGGAATATTTTTGGGATGCCCTCTTCCTTTGCCACACCTTTATCATAATCTCTTTTGATGACTACTAGGTTCTTGAATTGGATTTGATTATCTTTTTAAATTTGTATACATTGACCTCACCAATTCTCACATTCAGAAATTCACATAGACTCGGTTTTCAGTTGTGAGTTTACTTTTAATCTTGAACTGAGAATCAAAGTATATTTGACTTGTCACTTGAAAAAAATTCTATTCAAATCTGGTCTTCTCTAACAGTGATAGATCATTTCATGTAGATGGTCATTCATGAAGTCTCGATCATCCATCCTAAAGCTTGATGTGGCAGATTCACTTCCCAGAGCTCGCATTCAAGATCTTGGTGTTCTCCTGATGGGTGCAGGATATGAGGTAAATTTTTAAAATAGTCATACCATTGGGGGAAATGAGGCCATCTCATGTATCCTGCATTTGATCTGTGACTAGCTTTCTTAATAATGTCGTGGATGATTTAATCTTGTTTGGTTTCTTAACATTCATGGATTGCAGGTCTTTTTGAGTAATTCAGCTCTGTATGGATTCAAAGGGCTTGCTGGTAGGCTTGCCCCTATTGGTGTCCGTCGAGCTCTTTTGCTCATAATGGCAGGAGCAACCTTTAGTTCCACGGGGGCATATCGGGGTTCAGTTACAGTTCCTCAAGGCCTAAACTTTAGGATGGGAGATGTGCTTAATCCAAATGGGATTTTATCAAGGCCAATATCTGCTTTTGCGACTGAAGTCCGCGTTAACAAATTTTACATTGATTACTATGAAAATGGAGAGGTATTTATCTTTCTCAATTGAGAAGCACACAGAGCTTGTGTTATTTCAACCCCTTTCCCCTCTTAAAAACCCTGTACACAAAAAAATGTTAAAAGAAAAAGGAAAGGAAAGGCATGCTAGCTAGCACTATTAACACACTATTTCTCTTCCTTTTACGTAACTTGACTTTTTACTGTTGAGAATCTAAAATTTATGGGGTAATTTTTTTTTTTTTGAAACAACAATGTTGAAGCAGCTCTCTCTTTACGACATGGTTTGCAGGTATCCAATGGATTAAGATACAACTCTCCTTTGTTTGTATAGGTATCCCAATTTCACTCAGACCTTTCTCTACGAAATATGGATGGCAAGGAAGTTTTAAGGAAGACAATCAGTGTGAATCACCCTTTACGATTTGGAGGGGTAACTATATATCAAACTGATTGGGGTATTTCAGCTCTTCAAGTACACAAAGATGGTGCAGGGCCATTCAATCTTTCAATGGCTACCTTACAGAATGGGGATAAAAATCTTTTTGGTACATTCTTGCCACTAGAAGATGACAGTAGTTATACCAAACCTAAAGGAATGTGAGTTGACATTGCAAACCTCTTTTTGGCTTGTAATTTTCAAATTTACTCTTTACGTGTGTAAAAAACTTTTAGAGTAATTAGCTACAAGTTTCTAACAGTATGTCTAAGCTGGTCAGTTTTCTATTAATATTTTTGGGCACTGTAGATCAATTTTGGATTGGAAGTATTGGAGTCAGCAAAAAGGATGGATCATGAACATGCAAAGAGAACAGAGTGCATACATCTTCTCTATATGCAACAATCCATATCCAATTAATTTTTGTCCTTGAAGTTGCCCAGGTTATAAATGCATCAAATACTGAGAAAGTCTACATATGTAACCTTTGTCTAAATCTTTGGTGCATACTGAAGTAGGGCTAAAATGGATTTGTGCGAAGTATATATATTTATACATAGATAATCTAAATACATCGTGGTGGGGTATTGATCATTTTTTCAAGGGGTATATGTATAAAATTTGGGTGTTTCTCAAAGATTGTGGAGTTCAAAGAAGTATTCCGAGCCTTGAAGTGATCTGTGGTATTCCTGTTCTAATTATGCAATATTTCCTGTTCACAGTTATGGTACGCATCAGCCAAGACACTTTCAGAGAGGGCTGCATGGGCGCTGGCCATGGAGAAAGTTGTGTCAGAGTATTTCTAAGCAAATATATTAATCTCCAAAATTATTTAAGATGGGGCATTCAAGTCTTTGGCAAACATGTTGATAAGCGCTCCTATGGTGATTTTAGGAACTGGGATATCAATTGCATGACAAGTTGTTGATGTTCAAATCACTGGTCAAATTCCTGCTCAAATCACTAAAGCAGCCAGTCTGTGGGCGTTGGAGATATCAAACAATCAATTCAGTGGAACTATTCCCTCTGGCATTGGACAACTGTGGAATCTCAGCAGCTTTCTGACCAGTCACAACAATATATCAGGGACTATTCCAGTGGAACTCACTAGTTTATCCTCACTATCAAGGCTTTCTCTTGATCACAATATGTTGTATGGGGAGCTTCTTGAGACAATAATATCATGGAAAGGTCTTTCTCAACTTAACCTTGCCAACAACCGCATCACCTGATCAATTCCTACATCGCTTGGGTTGTTGCCTATTCTTAACAGCCTTGACCTCTCAAACAATTTGCTTTCAGGGAAAATACCTCCTGAGTTAGACAATCTCAAGTTGAGTTTTCTGAATGTGTCTGACAACCTTTTGTCTGGCTCTGTTCCTTTTGGTTACAATAATCTGGCCTATGATAAAAGTTTTCTTGACAATCCGGGCCTTTGTGGAGGCGGGCCATTAATCCTACCTTCATGTTTCCAGCAGAAAGGAAGATCTGAAAGCCATCTATATAGGGTATTAATTTCGGTTATTGCTGTGATAGTAGTACTTTGCTTGATTGGTATAGGTTTCTTGTATAAGACATACAAGAATTTTGTTCGGGTTAAATCAAGTACAGAGTCATGGAATCTCACAGCCTTTCACAGGGTAGAATTTGATGAGTCAGATATTCTGAAGAGATTGACAGAAGATAATGTTATTGGAAGTGGAGGTGCAGGCAAAGTGTACAAGGCAACACTGGGAAATGATAATATTGTTGCTGTGAAACAGATCTGGAACAACAGAAAACTGCAGTCTGCCCAAGACAAGGGATTTCAAGCAGAGGTGGAGACTCTAGTGAAGATTAGGCATGCCAACATTGTCAAGCTGCTCTGCTGCATATCTAGTTCATATTCTAATCTGTTAGTGTATGAATACATGCCAAATGGGAGCCTGTATGAACAGCTTCATATTTCTCAAGGGGAAATGTTGGATTGGCCTACTCGTTATAAGATTGCTTTTGGTGCTGCTAAGGGAATGTCCTACCTGCATCATCGCTGTTCCCCTCCAATAATACATAGGGATGTTAAATCATATAATATATTGCTGGATTCTGAATTGGAGGCCCATACTGCTGATTTTGGTTTAGCTAGAATTGTAGAGAAGCTGGGTCAGATGAATGTAATGTTAGGGTTGCTGGAACATATGGATATATTGCCCCAGGTAAGAATTTACAGCCGAATTGTTAATGCATGTGAATATATGTGTGTATATATATGCCTCAGCCAACAGAAAATAAACAATTTTATATGAACTGATTCAATTGGTGGACACGTGTGCAGAGTATGCGTACACCCACAACGTGAATGAGAAAAGTGACATATACAGCTTTAGTGTGGTCCTGCTGGAGCTCGTGACTGGCAAGAAGCCCAATGATGTAGAATTTGGAGATTACTCAGACATTGTTAGGTGGGTTCGGAATCAGATTCACATCGATATCAATAACGTCCTAGATGCACAAGTAGCAAACTCATATAAAGAAGAAATGATGCTGGTGTTAACGGTGGCTCTGTTATGCACTAGCACTCTGCCCATCAACAGGCCTTCCATGAGGGAAGTTGTGGAAATGCTGCTTTCCTGCAGCACAGAGGAACGAATTAGAAAGGAAGCAACTACCACTTTGTCTCCCCATCTCAAGAGGAATCCCAGTGCTTTTAGATATGCTTCCCCTTCTATATGCACTAGCACATGTCCATTTAATGACAATAAATGTGGCATAGACTTGTGACCTTTACCTTAATTTATAGCCGATATTAAAAGCACTATTCAGTGATGCTCTTTACCTTCCTGAACTGCAGGAGAATTTGATTCATAGAGAAGTACTATATCTCTATCTTATATTGGCTTTATCAGTTTGTTCCAAACAGGAGATACATCTATCCCTGTGGAAACATTTCACCAATCCCTTGCAAAGAAGCAGTTGTTATCCCCCAAATCACCAAGAAAAAAGTTGCAGACAAATAATAAACATGTTGGGTATTTAGCAAAGACATCAGGAGATCCACCAGCCAGATTTGGTAACAAGTCATAACACAGCTAGAATCTCACTCTCTCGATAGCAGCACGCATATGAGCTGTTGTTCTGTAGCATAGCCTTCAAAACAAGAATCAAGTTGAGTTTAACATTCCCTTTAGTGTATATAATAGGGAATTTTTGCAGCACAAATGTGAAACAGTATATGCAGGGTAGCCTGTTTTGAGATTGTTCTATCAAAGAGATGATGACAAAGGAATAGATGTAGAACAATGCGGTACATCATGGATGAATGATTGACAGTAACTTCGCTAAATCTCTTCTATCATTTAAAGGTAGTCATGAGGCTTTGTTGTCTGGTTATTGTATTGAGAATTGTAGTGTATTTTAACCTTTAATTAGGCATCTGCAAATGAGGAATTGTAACCACAAAAAGTAGTAGCTATCAAAGGAGGATATACAAACAGTCTACCAGAGTGTGAAGATACCTCCAAGAATTGTATGAAGTAGAATAACGTTGAGTAATTTTCATTTTGTCACTGAAGATTGTGTCTATATGGCATGTTTTATTACATGCTTCATCTTTAATGCAAGTCAGATATTAAATTGGATTCAATTGGTGTATTACTGTTAAAGTCTACAGAGACTTCCTACGAGAAAACACTTAACTTTAACCCTTATGCACTTTATTTTTGGCCATCTATCTAATAATTAGTTATGTTCTCTTACCACCAGTTATGTTCTCTTTAAGGCAATCAAAAAATAAATTTACAACCCACTGATTAGTTAATTCATGCACAACTTAACCAAAATAGGTTTCCTTGTTGTGCAGGTGTTTATTACTGTTGTGAATTGTGTGTGGCACTGAACTGGGATTGAGTTTAATACACAGTTCAATGCTTAGATTTTTTTATAATCCAGAGCCAATTCATCCCTTTATCTTGTCCATTCTGGCCACATTTCATGATTGAAAGTAAGATTAGGTCAAGGTTCATCCAGGGTCAAAATTGTTTCAGTCATAATTGACTTCATCATATCCACGAACAACTTGCTAGTAATTGATATCTGGCCAGATTTGTCATGCCTATAGAACAAGATGGTTCTTTGGGTTATATTTTATTTGGACTTATAAGTTATAACTACCAGATTTGAAAAGATGCATATACTGAAAATGTATCTCTCCTTGTACAAATTTAAAACAAGATATCATTTGTACAAAAATACTAGGAGAGCATTGGCAAGTTCTAGAGTGGACCTCCTCTCCAATCAATGGAGCTATCAGGTAAATACAGGGTGCCACTGCTACTACTTGTGGGATTCTGCTACAAACAGATTCATGGCATGGCATGGGCATGACATGGGGAATTCCGAATCAAGTTTTTCTAATGGTTCTCTTCATGTTGATGGTTATAATTTTAATAGATTCAACAGGGTGGCTGCAACTGGCACATATTCCTTTCAATATCTAGATTTTGAAGGCACAAGAAGGAATAATATTTTGAAGAAGTGAGAAGCAGTTCACCTTATTATAGTTACCATGCTAGGTCTTCCTTTAAGAGATTCCCAGCATCAAATCATTTCCATAAATATGGTTGTGTAAGAGTCGTGATGGTGTTGTAATGTAAATTATGTTTCCATAGTTGAACATCTGAAGTATTTTGCGATATTGTTATTGTACCATGGCACCTAGATCAGATCCAATGTTAATCAACACTTTTTTAATAGCATGTTTTCTTTTCTTCCTGTTGTTGTTCATTTCTCCTCAAACTCCTCTCCAACCTCAATATCAGTGTTAGTAGTAGCATGAGCAACAACACTACGCTTAACAGAACTAGAAAAACGTGTTTTCCAAACTGCACGAGAACTACTTCCCTCACGAGTCACCATGTGCCATGCTTGGTCTCGGTGGTTCTCTTCCTTCTACTCTTGGTTCAACTACCATATCTTCATTGGAACCAACACCCCGAACTCCACTAGACAACGATTCACCATTTTGTAGTAGTGATTCGCCATTTGTACTGGTGATTCGTCATGATTTTACAAGATAATATAATATCATGAGAAATTCGCCAAAAAATTATATAAATATTATATTATTAATAAAATCGCCTTCCATTTTTCCTATGTATCATGGAGATTCGCCCATTTATTATATATATAAATTTAGGGGGGTTCTTAAAATTTTCCACAATCGCCAAGACATGTAAGGAGCGTCTTGGCCGAACCATTTTATGTAAAGAGTTGGGATGAAAATTTGAGAGATCGGCTCTATGTCTTGTTTATATCTGGAATCCCAAAATACTTTTGTTTGTAAGTGGATCGCACGGGTCTGTTTTGGATCCCAGTTGCGCACCCATCCCTCAAAGTGGCACCTTGAGCAAACAGCATCCAACAAATAAGAGGCCATGTAGAATTTAGAAGGCAATCCTTCATCTGGTACAAATGCCGAGGATATGTTTGTATGAAGGGAGGCCACCAGTATGCTGGCCCAGTTGAAACGGATGTCATGCACTGTGACATACTCCATGAGGGTTTCCCATTTTCCACTGAAGGTGGTGGCATCGAGGCGCCCATACAATTTGCAAAGCATAGCAGCCACCAATTTATATACTTTCCTAAGGCCTGCCACTGGATATTCTTGATCCTTCTTGACCTTGAATTTCTCAGGCTCCTCCCACCACTTTTTTAGAGTGTCTACTATGGGGACTGCATGGGCGATGTCCCACTCTTCTGTGAATTCCTCCTCTCTTTCAAGAAATGAGTAGTAAATGTGAGCATCTAAGCCTTTGAGAGTCGCGAAAGCCTTGCCTTCGTTGTCCCTGATTACGAACTTCTTGGGGTTAGTGTTTTGTATAATTCAATCTATAACCTCCGCGCATGGGAATATAGCCATATGGGCACCTGCAAGATGGAGCTTTGACCTTTTGACCTGTATGTATATTTCCCGACCAGGGAGTTCCTCTAGGAATTCCTGTCGAGCGAACTCCTGGTACACCTGGTACCAACACATACTGTCCCCTTTGGCAAATGTGCACAGGGTATCTCTATAGATCGGAGGTGGGGACATGGGTATATCCATCTCTATGTCCTCTACTGCCAAGCTCTTATATTTTTTCCGAGATACCGGAGGTCCCATGTCGCTTGAATATGATGGGACAGGGATACACTCTAAGTCTGCTTCAAATTCACCTGTCATATTCATGAAAGAATCCCAGGATAAGAAAGATGCCATGATGATACAAAACTAGGTACAGCTTATTAATTATTTCAACTGGGGACACAGGCAGAGCTGAATTAGCGGCCTACTGGGTTGCAGGGTTGCAAGGTCGCGATGTTGATATTCTTGAAGCCTTTGCGACCTTGCGACCTTGCGACTAGGTCGCAGAGTCACTGGATCGCTAGTTGTGGGAAAATGGAGGAAATGCGACTTTGCGACCTTGTGATCAGGTCGCGGGTCGCTGGGTCGCAAGGTCGCAAAATTTATAAAAATGATGGGAGAGCGACTCTGTGACCTGCGACCGGGTCGCGAGATTGCTAATTCACGAAGTCGCGAGAAAACAAATTGAAGAGCGATTTGCGACCTGGCAACTTAGTAACTGGGTCGCAGGGTCGCACGGGTCACAAGTCGCGCTAGGGCTTGCCGTGGTTTTGGCGCGTGCCACGCGGAGTCTCTTTCCCTCTAACTTGAAAAATACAAGGTTAAATGGGCCCAGACAGAGCAAGGGGAGAGCTTTTGGAGCAGGATATAGGCCATGAGAGTCTGGATGGGAGCTGTGACAAGGTTATGCCAGCAGGGTAAATGTTAGAGCCAAAAGGGAAGCTCTAAGTGTCAAATGAAAACAATGGCCAAAACAAGAGGGAAATTTAAGGGCTAAGGAAGGAAAATTAGGCAAGAAAAATCATAAAAGGAAATAGTAGGAGGAAAACAGCAACTTACCCGGGAAAATCGCGCTCCAGTCGACCTGTCAGAGGCATTTTTTTCTATCCGTTGAATGTGCATAATGCGACCTAGCGACCTCTTACTTATAAAAAGGTCGCAGGTGCGGACCATTAATGAGGTCACGGGGTCGCATGATATGGTGGTCTAAAGGAGGTGCGACCTCACGACCTTGTGACCTTGCGACCTCAGGGTCGCAGGGTCGCAAGGTTGCGGGGTCGCGATTTTCCAAAAATTTAGAAATCTGCAACTCATCGACTTAACCCTCCCGGAACTTAACTTTTCTTTATGCTCAAGGGTCTCCAAAAAAAATTTAAAATGTGAATTTTTTTGGAGGGTTTTGTAGAGGCTACAACAAGTACCTAGGGGAGGTCGTGGTTTTTGGGTAGTGCCAAACTCTTCATATCCCTTTGGTTTCCATATTTGGGTTATTCAATGATGGTAGTAACCTAAATTCCTATATGGGTTAGGTTGCTAAGTCTTCATATACCTTTTTGGCACCAAAAGGTTCTAATGGACATTGGAAGTACCTTGGGCTCCTTTAAAAAAATGGATATGAATAGAATGGTGAATGGTTCATTTACCTTTGATTATATCTATGTAGATATAGATCTAAGAAAAGGACTCCTTGATCGTATTTTATTCAAGAATTGATCCCATCAATGGATCCAAATCTTGGATTATTAAAACACATCATTCATATGTCGTATTTTTTCCAAACATGTCATCTATGGGATTTGTGTTTGCAGATCAAGCAACCTCAAAAAAAGAAAAAGGAACATGATTGTAAGGAAAATGGTTGGAAACCCTTAAATCATAACTCTAATACAAAAGAAAATGTGGAAACCAAGGATGAGCCTTCCAATAGAAGGATGGGAGTATTCGAAATCCTAAGGATCCAAAACATCTCATGCAAAAAATTAAAGAACCAACCTTGATCCATGAATTGGAACTTACTAAATTTGTAACCCACGAGGAGGATATGTTGGTAGGATCAAATATAGTCCATTAATCACAAAAATTATTATTTAGATGAAGAATCCCCCTCTTAAGGATCCATAACATATCATGCAAAAAATTAACTAACCAACCTTGATCCTTAAATCGACACTCACTAAATCCATGATCCACAAGAAGGATATTTTGGTGGGCTTAAAGAGATTTTGTCATCAGAAACTTCTTTTTTGGATTAAGAACACCCCCCCCCCCCCCGGAAGATGGTGGGGGTTGTGCTAGCAATGGTTCTTATTGTTTCATCTAAATGGGATTGGTAGACAATCCAAAGACATAAAGGAAAAAAAAGAGAAATTAACTGACTATTATCATTCTTATTTTTGCTTACATTTATTACATTTTATCTTCATGGTTTGAATTGATGGATTATGGCCAATGCTAGGGGTTTTTTTTTGTTTTTAGTAAAAATAATGTGCCTTTATGGATTTGTAAATTCTCCAGCATCTGCACATGCAATTTTATTATGTATTAATCGAATTACATATATATATATATATTAAGACACTTTATATTATTACAATGAAATATTATATATCCAAATAAATGTCATACTTTGGCATGCCATGCAACCATAATATATATTTAGCTTCAAGAGCTTAAAATTATGGAAACTTTTTCTAACTATAGCATCTGATAAACAAAGGGTGAAAAATAGTGGTTACTTTCAATGATAGACAATCTTAGCATTGTTGAGCATCAGGGCCCATCCGTGAACCATATCCAAGTGACCTAGGCTATCACTGGCTTCTTCGTAAAAAGTGTGTCCTCCAGTATATGGCCATGATCAAATGAATTCCATCTACCACCATGATCAAGGGAGAACCATATAAGACTTATATTGACTACCAAGGGGGTCATTAGGGTCGAAAAATATTAACCTTTCATTAAATCTTAAGTTAAATCAGGGGAGTGGGGTGGGGTGTTCTTAATGTCAGAAAATGGGGAGGGGGGAAATTGGGTCAGCCATTATTGATTATCGATCGAATCGATGGTTCACATGAACTGCGAGGGGTAGGGCGGGGGGGTTTCCTAGTTCCACCCTCTTTGGAACCATGTGTTGTTAGATATCCACTTGTTTCTATGCTTTGATTTTAGGAATATTTTTCCATTTGAGACATCACTATCACCCATTGTTCAATCCCAACTCATTACATAGGACACAACCCAAATAGATTAGATTTTATCTCCTTCTCTCTCGAACCCTTTCCAAATTTCTTTTGGTACAAAACCAACAACAATCCTCCTTCTTCTATGCAATGATCTCAATCATTGGTAACGATCAATGAAGTTGTAGCGGTAGAGGTCTACATAATTTGATGATGGAATTCAGTGTCGAGATACTATGGTATAATACGATCCCAACTACTATCTCGAAATGAACTTTGTATAATAAGGCCATACTTGTCCAAAATATCAACTAACTTGTTGGCATATCAACATACATGAGAGAGGAGAGGGGATGAAATCTGAGCTAATAGTATTTCTATAGGAGAAATGTGAGATTCCAGTATCCAACTATTAATTATTTTAAATGGATCAAAGCCACATTGGATTTTTTGAAAGATGTTGATTATGTTTTTTGAGTCTCCCTAGATAATGAATTTGTGGAAGCACTTGTTGATGGAAATATGAAGGCCTTGTTCAAGCACCCATATTTTTGCTACATTTTTGGTAGTATGGTCTATGGCTCCAACATATATGTGGATGACTTGACTATTCTTGTTCTGAAATACCTCCCCATAACCAGTAGGTCCGTAATTTCATTTTGAGGCCTCGTCAAAATTAAGTTTAATGAAATTTGGAGGAGGGTAGGACCAACTACATGGCTTGGAAGTGAAGGTGGGGAGTGACAGAGTATGAGAGGAGATATGGGAGAAGGCCTCATAGGAGTATAAAATGTTTTTTTTGTTAGAGGAGGATGAGGTTTAGGAGGATGAGGTCCAGTACAATGCCACATAATTGAGGACTTGAGCAATAAGATAATTATAAATGGAATTTAATTAATTTTGTTGTGATATCTTGAGCCATTGATGCCATGAATCTTCCCATAATAGTGCACTCTGGCCATTTTTATATCTCCCAATAGAAGTGATATTTTATGAGTTGTGTTCCCATGTAACATTCCTAATATGCGATCCTTTAATGTCCATTGTTAGTCATATGAGTTCTGATTCTTGTATGTTAGGACTATATTTGTTTCTCTACATTTTAAACCAAAGGACTTCAGGATTTTTGAGCCACCTTCACCAGGTTTTGGTGCAAATATATTTGTGTAGAGTTTCAAGTTCTTTGATCCCTAGACCTCTTATTTCCTTTGGCTAACAAAGTTTGTCCCGAGAAATTAGAGTATTTCTTTTCCCTTCTAGAACCTCCCCATAGGAAATTTTTTCGAATAGTTATGATTTTTTTAAGAATGGATTTAGGGGTGGAAAAATATGAGAGAATATAAATGAGGAGGGATTGGAGAACAAATTTAAGAAGGGTAAAGTGTCTTGCCATATTTAGGAGCAAAAAGTCCAGCTAAAGAGGCAGGCTTCAGATTTTTGCACTATATTTCCCAGATAGTTTTCCTTGGGAGGTTGTTGGTAAGGGGGGGGCCAAGTATTTAGATGGAAAGGAACTCTTTTAAAATCCCAAAAGTATGAAAATATGAGTTTGGATGGCTAGATGGGTATTAAAGAAAAATATTTTAGATTTATCTCGGTTTAAAGATGTGTCATAGGTATATGAGAATGTTTTGAGGTTACATTTGACTACAAAGGCTTCATTGAATGATGGGGACACCCATTAGAAGAGTACCATTGTTGGGGAAATATAATGCTATAATTTCCAACATTAAATTATCAATCCAGGGCTTGTAAGCTTTGAGGTACAAGCGCAGGGAATGCAGGATCAAAGCATCTAACCTAGACTATAGTAGGAATCAACTTGTTGTTTAAGTACAAAATTTTTATTTCTAATGGAAGCTAATCAATTGAGGAATACATGCTTGAACACATAAGAAATTATAATCACTATGTGAACGAAACTAAGTCTAATTAATCATAAACCAAGCAATACAAATTACCATTCAAAGGATTTTAATCTAAATGAAAATCTCAATCTAAATACTAAAATATATTTAATCTAAATACAAGAATCTTAAATCAATCAAGATTAATTTAAAATGATACCAAACTTACGCTAAATCTTAATCCCAATAAAATTCACTCTCATTCAAATGATCTTAAACTAAGGCAATGAAAAAACAAGACTTCAACTAATCTATTTCCCAGGAAGAATAGAAGAAATCAAATAAGCATTCAAACAAACCTTTGTCACCACTTTGCAATTGCTTCAAAAGAAACTAAGTAAACCAAGATTTTAATTGACATGCTTCAGAACTAAGAGACTAAAAAATAAGAAGCTATCCTATCCTTAAACTTCTTTAATAAAACTCAAGAAATCATTCAAACATGAGCACATTGGCGAATGGTTCTACCAATAACTAACTACAATCATAATTAAATTCAAACTAAACTACAACTTCAAACAATGATTTAATGGTCTCATTGCATTGCTTTCAAATACATGGTTGCCAAAACACAATGTTACAAGAAAATCAATAAGGTATATAATAGATTTCAATTCATATTTAAAACAAATGGAGTTATCAATCTCTTGTTTATCCAATTAAGAAGCACCTTTAAATATTTCAATCGTAAACCTGTAACAAAGGGGTTATTCATGCAATAAAATCATTTATCAACGCCATTCGTTAGCTTGCAATGAGTTGACAATGATATGTCTATTTAATTTTAAGAAAACAAATTATGAATTATAGTCTTAAGTACATAATCAAAATTATGAGATCTAATTAACAATTTCTTTCAAAATAAAATCCATGCACCTAGATCTAAATCAAACACGCTACCTCTATCCTATGATGTTTACAAAACTTGTTTCCAGGCGATGGTGGATCCTTGCCACTCCTGGAGAAATTCTAAACTAAATCAATGTCTAAATATTAAAAAAAAAAACCATAACATTTACAAAGAATTCATGGAAAAGTCAAATTGTATTAATATTCAAATCATAAGTTCACTTACATACATTCCTTCAATCTTTTGTCTCATGTTCACAAATTTGCATCCTCCTCCTTAAAATACTTCCCAAGCTTACAACAAAAACCATGGCTAAGCCATTTATAAGATTCACAAGGCGAATTATTCATTTTCCTCAATTCTAGAAAATTGAACAATTTTAACAAAGTGACCTCAAAGATATCGGTATATCTTCCTAACCATGGGGAATTTTGGAAAACGGTTCAGAGGGAGACTAATTTGTTATGTTTCCAACAAAACCTCTCTTTGATTTGTCTCATTCAAATCCATATCCTTGAAAATCGTGCCCAAATTTGGTTGTTTGGATTTTTTTTGCAATGTTCTAGAACTCTGAAAAAGCAGTGTTTTTTTACAAAATTGCCTCTAAGACCTATGTATAACTTTTAGAAAAATTCGAATTTGGAGAAAAAGTTTTGGATATAAATAATTGGTTATATTTTTAACAAACTCATTGGATTATATTTTATATATTCACCTCTAGATGCACACACATCGAGGTCAAACATGGAAGTTTGAAAAATTTGCACATTTTGAGCAGATTTGTTAATAAACTCCTAGGGACCCACCTATGCGACCTGGGTGAAATAAAATGCATGGGAAGGTATTAAAACATTATTTTGGACCATAACCTCCCTCGTTTTTCCTCATAAGTGTGTCAGGATTTCAAAACTCCAAATTAGGCATTCCCATACTTAACTAGCTTGCGAGGGATTTCAACGATGGAACCCTGTGATAAATGTACTTTAAAAAAACCGTCATTAGTAAAACATGACATAATAATATTTAATCATAGAGAAGTAAAGAAAACTGATGATAATCAACCATAGAGAGTATTTAGTGGCAAGTGATGGAATTAGGGTACGGAATGGGCTAAAAACCTAGGGTTTTAGGATATAAACAATGATATTTCATGATGAAAACATGGGCATATATGAGGCCCAACATATACCCATGCCTGAGGTGTTGCATGTCCTCATGCAAACAAATAATTTTCTAATATCTATGTTTTTATGGCGTAATGGCTTTTACGTAGGGTTAGGTCTTGTGAAGTAACACTACATGAAGATTTTATTGCCATAGATTTCATTTTAAGAGCAATACAAATTGAGGAAAAACAATAGTTATGGTAGGAGGAAAATGATGAATAGGATGATATGTGACAATGGAAATGGTAGATGAGATGAGGTGGTAATGGAGATGGGAAGACATGTGCTTGCATGCTCTATTTTTGCGAGGCCAATGCTTATGAATGGTTATTTCATGAAAGGCAGCCATGAATTCATCCTCTATTGGATTCAACTGAAAATATGTGTGAATATAGGAGGGGAAGGAATTATAGTGACTGATTTTGTTTACATGAACCAATATGATTATGACCTAGATTAGCATGCAAATGGAGGGTATATGGAAAACTAGATATACAGAATATGTGGTGGTTAATCATCAAAGCTTTCTTAAATCTCTAATCAATTAAAGAATATTAAGCCACCTCTACCTCAAATTTTACCCTTGTTGTTGATGTCCTTGGTGCTGTAAGATGAAGTAAATGATGGAATGGCTTGAGATGACGTGACCGCTGATATGATCTGGTGAAGAAGGAAAAATGTCTAAATATCCACATTATCCCGAAAATGTCGATGTATGTATATTTTTCATACAGCTTCCTGAAAAAACACAAGCACCATCATCAATAATATTCTTTTCATGAAAATATTATCGAAATAAAGGAAATAGGTTAAATAATGAACAATTACCTGATCATGCTCCAAGTTTAAGATACTAGCCCAACAATGATAATGAAAACCATGAGTAAGCATAGGGTGAAAATATGAATCAAACCTGACAATTCTCATCAGTTTTTCCTAACATCTCTCCCCCCCCCAATGCCTATCATCTTGCATGTTCTCATCAAGCAAAACCTATGATAGAGATCAAATACTGAAGGGCTAGGGTTTCTATATTAAAGTCATGTTTCATTGACTTAAACCATAGGGCGAATTGTGAGAGAATGTAAGTAAATTTCATTGGATGTCATCTTCCTTTGCATCAAAAAGTAGTGACCAGGGATCTGACATTAAGACTTAGTTTTATTATGCCAAAAGAGCAACTAATGCTAGGGCTACTAAAGGAGTGCTTAACAATGTTGTTACTGTAGAGATAATGTCATCCTAAAATGATTAACCATAAAAGTTTCCACAAAGCATCTCAATAGTAATCCAAGGCAGCAGGTCTTCACTTTCAATAGCCTCATTAGTACAAGTAAAAGTGTCTTTATTAAAAACCAAGGCCTTAAAATGGATTGAAAGTAGGGAAAAATAAATATTACAAAATGATACCTTCCGAGGATGATTGTCTTACCGTTACGCAAGCATATAGTTAAAGCTTCTCTTATTCAAGAAAAGTGAATCACCCATATTAAGGGTCTCACATCCATAAAAACCAAATTATTTCTGAAAGATAGAACTGAAAATCACACTAATAAAGGATATTAAAGCCATTCTCAGAGAGATATGATAATGAGTTCAGGGAAAGGCAAAAACAAACAAGTAAATCATAGTGTAAAATTAACTTTGATACCACAGGCATGGCCCTGCTGCCAACAGGCGTTTATATCCTCGACAGGGATGCCTTTTAACCTAACGAAACGTCTGTGTCCCACTTATTAGATATAGATTCAGAGTTAGTTTATTTTACTTTTAGATAAGGGCCACTGTCTTGGCTTGGTAACCAAATGATGGCAGTGCCACTCACAAGAAGCAACATGGATAAATAGGCCGGCTCGTGATGAGACCTCCTGCCTTCCAGCTTTTGGGGTTGAAAGCCATTACTCTGGCTTGGTGACCAGGAGCAGTAATGTCATGCAAGTTAGGTCTCATGATCGTGGTAGGTCGGCTCATTACGAGACCTCCTATCCTCCCCTAAATATTTTTGTAGACTCTAATTATGATTAACCTTAGAGGTTACTTAATAAGTGGGAAGACATATCTACTCGTTAAGAGCGCAGGATGGTGTTAAAAGTTTTTAGTTACTAATATTTATTGGTTGATCCTTCTACCCTAAACACTCAAGAAAAGAAAATAAGTTAGATAATGACCGAAATATTCCTCTGATAAGTCATGCTAGGGTTCTTATGAGAGCTCATGATGATTTTATAGGAGTGATCCACCATAGGAGGCTTTTCATCAATACCTTCAAAGAGAAACTTGAAAAGGTTTCTTGGATGATAGTATGTTAAGCTTATGAATGGAAAGTATAACAATAAAAATTCCCCTAACTGACCCAATGAATAACCTTAGCCAATAATCAGAGTCACTTTATAAAATATGAGGCATTAAGAGTGAATTTATTTTGACAAGTGTTACCATAAGAGTGCATAATGAAAAAAAATTCAATGGTTATGCCTTAGGAATTGAAATTTCAAGAATGATGTTGTAACAACAATTTTATTCATTTCTACCTTACCCTAACATAGAGAGAAGAAGGTCTCCTTCAAGTGTAGGAGTACTTCCAATGCAACCATGTTCGTAACAATATGCTAAATATACTCACACTTAGTTTAAAAGAATAAACTTCAACACATAGAGTAGGAGAAACCAGTTTCTTCGATTGATATGATACCAAGAGTATTTGAAGATGAGAGTGGTACTTTGGCTGGATTATGATCTGGAACCAATCCTCAATGTAATCCTGGTGGTATTGGCTCATTTCTTCTTTTGGAACACTATGAATGTCCTCCCTAGTCATGCCAGGCAAACTTAGATAATTGGTCTCGGGAATGCACACAAGGCTTATTGTTGGGCATGGTGAAGGTTCCTCGATCTCGAGTTCAACTGGATGCTCCCCATCGGATTTGGTACATGGCTCATCGATCTTCTTGGTAGATAGGAAAAAGGAGTCAAGGGAGATTTCCAAATCATGTTCTGGCTGTGGAGAGACAGATAATTTCCTGAACGCAGTCAGGATGAACTCTTCTTGAGAAGAAGACACCCCAGCTACTGCTAGAATTTGAGAAAGCGCCTCGATGGACATTCTTCAAGCTCTCGTTTATTCTTGAATTTCTCCTTCTTGCAACATGGATTAGTACAAAATAAGGGGTTCTTACAACACTCCAAAAATGGTTTATCTTTAAAGAACTTGAATTTTTAATCTAAATTAATTAAAGACTGCTAGTTGCAATAAAAACTCACCAAAATTGCTTAATTGGGCAACCAAACTTTGGAACAACCCCACAATAGTGGATGCGTGGCTCTTCACTCACGTCTTACCGTACACTCTCTGCCCTCTGATTTCCCTGCAACTAAGATCACACACACACAAAAAAACTTGTGAAAGAAAGTAGGCTTTGATCCCTTTAGCATCTCCTCGACAACGACGCCAAAAATGTTGGGGAAATATATTGCTATAATTTCCAACATTAAATTGTCAATCCAGGACTCGTAAGCTTCGAGATACAAGCACAGGGAACGCAGGATCAGAGCATCTAACCTAGACTACAGTAGGAATCAACTTGTTGTTTAAGTAAAAAATTGTTATTTCTAATTGAAGCTAATCAATTGAGGAAAACATGCTTAAAAAAATAAGAAATTATAATCACTGTGCGAACGAAACTAAGTCTAATTAATCATAAACCAATCAATACAAATTACCATTCAAAGGATTTTACTCTAAATGAAAATCTAAATCTAAATACTAAAATCTATTTAATCTAAATACAAGAATCTTAAATCAATCAAGATTAATTTAAAATTATACCAAACTTATGCTAAATCTTAATCCCAATAAAATTAACTCTCATTCAAATGATCTTAAACTAAGGAAATGAAAAAACAAGACTTCAACTAATCTAATTCCCGAGATGAATAAAAAAAATCAAATAAGCATTCAAACAAACCTTTGTCACTTGCAATTGCTTCAAAAGAAACTAAGTAAACCAAGATTTTAATTGACATGCTTCAGATCTAAGAGAATACAAAATAAGAAAATATCCTATCCTTAAACTTCTTTAATCAAACTCAAGAAATCATTCAAACGTGAGCACATTGGTGAATGGTTCTAACAATAACTAACTACAATCATAATGAATTTTAAACTAAACTATAACTTGGTTGCCAAAACACAATGTTACAAGAAAACCAATAAGGTACATAATAGATTTCGATTCATATTTAAAACAAATGGAGTTATCAATCTCTTGTTTATCCAATTAAGAAGCACCTTTAAATATTTCAATCGTAAACCTGTAACAAAGGGGCTATTCATGCAATAAAATCATTGATCAACGCCATTCATTAGCTTGCAACGAGTTGAAAATGATATGTCTATTTAATTTTAAGAAAACAAGCGAATTACAGTATTAATTACATAATCAAAATTATGAGATCTAATTAACAATTGCTTTCAAAATAAAATCCATGCACCTAGATCTAAATCAAACACGCTACCTCTATCCTATGATGTTTACAAAACTTGCTTCCAGGCGATGGTGGATGCTTGCCACTCCTAGAGCAAGTATAAACTAAATCAATGTCTAAATATTAAAAAAAAACCATAACATTTACAAAGAATTCATGGCAAAGTCAAATTGTATTAAGATTCAAATCATAAGTTCACTTACATACATTCCTTCAATATTTTGTCTCATGTTCACACCTTTTCATCCTCCTTCTTCAAAAAATTCCCAAGCTTACAACACAAACCATGGCTGAGCTATTTATAAGATTCACGAGGCGAATTATTCATTTTCCTCAATTCTGGAAAATTGAACAATTTTAACCAACTGACCTCAAAGATATTGATATATCTTCCTAACTATGTGGAATTTTGGAAAATTGTTTCGAGGGAGACTAATTTGTTATGTTTTCAACGAAAAAATCTCTTGTATTTGTCTCATTCAAATCTAGATCCTCAGAAATCGTGGCCAAAGTTGGTTGTTTGGATTTGTTTTGCAATGTTCTAGAACTCTGAAAAAACAGTGATTTTTTACAAAACTGCCTCCAAGACCTGCATATAACTTTTAGAAAAATTTGAATCTGGAGAAACCGTTTTGGATATACATAATTGGTTATATTTTTAACAAACCCATTTGATTATATTCTATAGATTCACCTCCATATGCACACACATCGAGGTTAAAAATGGCAGTTTGAAAACTTGCACATTTTGAGCAGATTTGTTAATCAACTCCTAGGGACCCACATGTGCGACCAGGGTGAAATAAAATTAATGGGAAGGTATTAAAACATTATTTTGGACCATAACCTCCCTCGGTTTTCCTCGGAAGTGTGTCGAGATGTCAAAACTCTAAATTAGGCATTCCCATACTTAACTAGCTTGCGAGGGATTTCAACAATGGAACCCTGTGATAAATGTACTTTAACAAAACCGTCATCAGTAAAACATGACATAATAATATTTAATCATAGATAAGTAAAGAAAAATGATGATAATCAACCATATAGAGTATTTGGTGGTGAGTGATGGAATTTGGGTACATAATGGGCTAAAAAGCTAGGGTTTTAAGGTATAAACAATGATATTTCATGATGAAAACATGGGCATATACGAGGCCCAACAACTTCTATTACCGAACTGAGTCTGAATGCCCTCCTGGAACCATCGTTGGACACGTTACCAATCAAACCAGAAGGAGAGAGAAACCCTTACCACCTCATACCTAGAGACAAGAAGGACAATTTGATGGAGTTGTTTGGGGGTTTGGGAAACTCAGGAGACCCTCTTCCTGGGACAATACAAAGGGGCAGAAAATACAATATTTCAAAAGCCCAATCGAGAGCCAAACTGGATATTGCCGATGGTAAAAAACATATTCTTATAGGGGTACTTAGAGTAGTGCAAACCCCAGGTCTAGTTACCAAATGATCTTTCTTTCCTTCAAATTTCGAGGGTTGGCTAGTAAACCCAAAAAACTAGCATTTAAGGCTATGGTGGATAATCATGGGCTCAATTTCATAATCCTCCAAGAAATTCTGGGAGCGGGTGAAGACATCCATATGTCTTTAGCAAATCTTTGCCTAGCTGGTCATTCCAATTCCTTGACGCTAAGGGGAGGTTCAGGGGCCTTTCCATTGGTTCAGAGAAAGGAAACTAGAGCTTATCAACCCTTGGGGCCTCGACTAGGTATTGGCCATAGATGTCTATTCCTCATACTTTTGTCAAAACTTCCTCCTCTTAAACATATCTGGACCCTACGAGGATCGAATGCCCTTTTGGAATGATTTATGGTTGAAATATTTTATGGACATCTCAGATCTAATAATTGGAGGGTACTTAAATTTCTCTATTGGAAAAGCGGAATCTTGGGGACCAAATGCTAGGGCATACCCCCTATCAGATTTCTTCTCCTCGAAGATTAGTGGGGGTAAAATGTTGGATATATTTCCCCTCAAGGTGAGGCCAACTTGGCATAACAAAAGAGATGGAGAAGACATGGTAGCCAAGAGATTGGACCATTTCTTGATTAAAGAGGACCTTTTGGATAACATCCCTTTGATCCGGCAATGGATTTGGGAAGGGGGGGAATCAAACCACCACCCCATCCTTTTAGAATTCAAAGGGACAAACATTAAGCTTGATTCTCCCTTTAAGTTCAATCCTGGGTGGTGAACTAAGGAATCCTATAACACACTCTTTAAAGAGACCTGGATTCCTTTTGAAGCTGAGTGGCACAACAATGTAATAGGGTATTTCTTAGACGATCTCAAAAGGATGAAGAAAGCTACCATTGATTGGGAAAAGAAAAAGAAAGCATAAGAGGAGGCAAGACTATCATGGATTGGGAAGGAGCTCGAGAGATTGGAAGGTCCTGAAGAAGATGGGTATGAGATAGTGGAGAAAAGGGATGGTATTAAAGGCCTCGAAGTTGAAAGAAGAAAGATACTCTTGGGAAGGCAGGAAAAGTGGAGACAAAAGAGCAAGGCTATTTGGTTGTATGCCAGAGATGAGAATTTCAAATTTTTACACAAATATGCTAAGGGTCGGAAGAACTCAAATACAATTTGGGGGATGAGGTCAGAAGATGACATAATAGCTAATTATTTCGAAGACTTGGAATTGATGGGAAAGAATACTTCATGAACCTATATAAGGCTCTGGGAGAAATAACAATAGCAGAAGTAGTCAAGGTGGCACAACTTTTCCCAAGATACATCGAAGAAGAGGATAATGACATGCTAATTTTCCCAGTTTCCAAAGAATAAGTGGAAGGAATCCTAAAATCCATGCAGAATGACAAAATTCTAGGGCCGGATGGGTGAAAAGTATAACTCTTCCATCATTTCTTTGAATCTCTCGGCAATGAACTCACTCCCGTGGGGGAAGAATCAAGGGTGAAGGGAGACATTCAGGAACCCTTGAACTTGACCTTAATTTCCCTTATCCCTAAGTTGGATAATCTGAGCTCCTTCGGAGATTTTCACCCAATATCTCTTTGTAATTGCTTATAAAAAATCGTAGCTAAGGTTATAGCTGAAAGGCTTAAACCGATCCTATCTAAACACATCTCAAAGGAACAATTTGGGTTTTTGGATGGGAGATAGATACATGAAGCCATCGGGGTAGCTCAAGAAGTCATGCATAGTATGAAAGATTCAGAATGTGCGGGTTGATCATCAAGATATACCTATAAAATCCCTATGACAAAATAAGTTGGATGTATATCATATTGTTGCTTACTCATCTGGGTTTCCATTATGACTTCATCTATTGGGCGATGGGTTGCATAAATGACATAAGCTTTGTTGTATTGATAAATGGAGTTGCCTCCCCTTTATTCAAGAGTGAAAGAGGTTTGCATCACGGTTTCCCTATTTCAAAATTACTCTTTTTACTGGCTAGAGAAGGACTAAGTCAATTGATACTGGAGGCCAAAAGGAAACAGGATATTCAAGGAATCTAAGTGGCCACTAATCTTAAAATCACACATCTATTTTTTGTGGACGACATCCTATTGTTCAGTGATGGAAGCAAGAGGGAAATTCTCCATATCAAGTTCTCCCTCGATCTCTTCTTATTAGCTATGGGAAAGAGTATTAACATCCAAAAGTCTTCCATAATAGTTGAGGGCCTCTCGGGGGAGGAAACCATGAGAATAACAGGTGTTATTCCTTTTGAGTTAAAGCATATGAATGAAAAATTCAGATATATATGTTTCATCTCATTTTACAAAGATCTTGGTTTGGGTTTAAAAACTTTTCTTCAAAGTTTGGATTTAAGAGCATTTCTTGGAAGCAAACTGATTTTACAAATAATTGTTTTGGGTTTAAAGAATTTTTTTGGAAGACATTTCTTGGAGGCGGCCTGATTTTGCAAAAAATTGTTTTGAACTTAAAAACATTTCTTGGACGTTCATTCGAAAGACATTTCTTGGAAGTATGTATGTGTTTTGAGTTGAAGTAAATCTTTTGAGCTTCGTTTCATTTTTATAAGACATTTTTCTCTCAATTTTTTTAAAGTGTTTTGATTGGAGTGTGTATTTTTTGCAAAAAATTTAAACTGAATTTTTTAAAATTAAATCTTTTGTGATATTTTTTGTAATCGAGTTATTATCTAATTTTTTGAACTTCATACCCTATTATCATGGGAAATCGAAGAACTTTTGCGATAAAACATGATCGAAAAAGAGACCCTGAGGAACGTAGAGAAGAGACGAGACAATATCACAAAAGAAAGTTAGAAGCCCTCTCAAATATTGAAGAGGAAAATCAACCTCAAGCAGAAATTGAAGCAAGTATGTAAATGTAAATATTATGATCTATTGATATATTTAAAATTTCCCTAATGTAAAATGTGAAGCTTAATTTTTATTTGATGAACTAATTTGAAAAATATTTTGTTTAATGTAAACAGACAGAGATATTCCTCAAAATATTGAAAAATAAAATCAACCTCAAGCAGAAATTGAAGCAGGTATGTAAATGTAAATATTATGATCTATTGATATATTTAAAATTTTCCTAATGTCAAATGTGAAGCTTAATTTTTATTTGATGAACTAATTTGAAAAATATTTTGTTTAATGTAAACAGACAGAGATATTCCTCAAAATATTGAAGAAGAAAATCAACCTCAAGCAGAAATTGAAGCAGGTATGTAAATGTAAATATTATGATCTATTGATATATTTAAAATTTTCCTAATGTAAAATGTGAAGCTTAATTTTTTTTTGATGAACTAATTTGAAAAATATTTTGTTTAATGTAAACAGACAGAGATATTCCTCAAAATATTGAAGAAGAAAATCAACCTCAAGCAGAAATTGAAGCAAGTATGTAAATGTAAATATTATGATCTATTGATATATTTAAAATTTTCCTAATGTAAAATGTGAAGCTTAATTTTTATTTGATGAACTAATTTGAAAAATATTTGAAATTTTAGATATATTTATTAATTTAGTTATTTATTGAATATGTACTATTTTTTCGAATATGTACAGATGAAATCACTATCGATAATGAAATGTTAGAAAATGTTGACACTCACACATATGGAGATAAAAAACCTGACCATGTTATACAATATCGTGTTAACTGCATTTTTGAAAAGTATTTCTTAAATGAGCAGGTGACAGTTCAGGCTCAAATGTTGAAAGGTCTCCTATCATTAAGGAAATTAAAAGAAGCTACGACACTATTGGGTATTCGAAAATCAACCAAAGATAAAAAAATGAAGGAAGATGTGATAAAAAATATGAGTAGTGCTATAAATTCAATTAAGAGATCTAGAGAGAAAGATGTTTCAATTGTACGTAGAGGAATACAGATGGCAATGGTTTCATCAAGTACTCAAGAGAATCGTTTGGTAACATTCTATGGCACGAGCACTAGGAACCTCTAAAAATTTGCACAAACATCGGAAATTTCGTCTAAAATAGATGTAAACTATGAAATCGCTTGTTGGAGAGCTATTTGTAGGCAACCATACAAAGATAGACTTGAGAAAAAATGTTAAAAAAATAATATATGAATATTGGAAGAACAATTCACATGTTTCACCAATCGCAAGGCATGTGATGTGAAGAAGAATAGCGCGAAATCGCATTTAAGAACATGAAAAAATATTTCTTGAAACCACTCAGAGCAGAGTTATTCAACAAGTTCAAAGAAGAGAATCGTCAAATTCATGTTTCACCTGCTTTTGTTCAACAAAAACCATGGTATGTAAAACCTATCACCGTACGCTGGCACTTCTTGCTGCCGCACATGTGGAATTTGGAGTTATATTATGACACATTCCTTGATTTCCTCGTAGAACATTATGGAAGGATTCACCTCCTCCCTTCCACTATCCGTGATTTCCAAGTATCTCAAATTCTATGTGAAAGAGAAAGCGATGAACTATTTTACAAAAAGAAATGTGTTGTAAAAATGACTCGTGGAAATTTGACTAAATTTCAAAACAAATATCGTATTGATATAAATGATCAATCATTGTCCAAACATGAAAGTGAAATGGAAGAGATATGAATATATCGATACATCGATTCAAGGTGCAAATAGTGTTAAAAAGAATTGAATTACCAAGACTAAATTCCTTTTCCGATAGACTTTTTGAGAAAGTGTTTGAGGCAGAATTTACAAATACACCAAGCATTCCCATAGAGCTCGATGGCAAGACTTGCAATTCTAAAAATCTCGTGAATTTTTTTCCACCAAGGACCATTTTGTCAGTTGATTGATTTTGCGTAAAACTACACATCCTGCTCCACAAAAAGAAATTCCCGTGAGTGAATACTATCATTCGACCTGTCCATGCTCGTCCATACCCTATATAGACATGTTTAACAAAATGTCGATCATATAGAAAAACAGAAAACTACATATCATTAACAAATATCACTTATATCAAGCACTATCTACACATGATACATGTTTTGTACAACATTGTTTTGGAAAATTTATGATTCATTGAAAAAATCGTGGAATAACATTCAATGAACATTGGATATGGTCGATCTGATGCTACAGTCAATTCAAATCGCATGATCATTATTTTGGTTGTGTTGTATTCATAAGAAAACCAACATTAAACATTGTTGGAATTTCTTTGATAATCGCCATGGAAAAGGAGAACATGACTAAGGCAGAGCATGCAAAGAAACTTAGAAAGTATTCTCAAGATGGTCAAATGAACCACTGGGTAAGCCGACTTGTGAACGCCTCGAAGAAGTTTTTCAATGGTGCATCGCTGCTCTAAGCCATGAGAGAAACCTTATCAAAAGAAGTACGTATGTACATTCAATTTAATTTATATTGAAATCTAATTTTAAACATTGTACATTTATCATGCAATGATTATATTTTATTGTATTTTTGATATCATATTTACAAATTCTTTTTCTAATTTTCCATATAAAGGTTTTTCCACATATTGGAATCTAAGACGTAGATAGATCAATTGGAAATGATCGTTTGAAGCAATAAAAAGGGACTCGAAATTGCATTCAATTCAAACAAAGTCGCCCTTAAAAATGTGTTTGCATTGATAAAAGAAAATATTCTTGTTTTTCAGGATGTTTGGCATGTGACAACACAAAATCCAATGACGTTTTGCTTAAACAAAATGTATGTGAATGGGGTTGGAAACATATAGAGCTAAATACAAAGGGAAAAATGTCTTTTGCAATGTTTGGAGAAAATGCAATCGAGGGAAACTACAATATCATCCGATGGTGATCGAGTGCTTCGATCTTGTTAGAGAAGGTAACATTTGAATTACATTGTAATGATTTAGCATCTTGAAATAAATTTAAATATACACTTTGTTAAATTATTTATTGCATAAAGAGATGCTTTATTATGAATGGTACCTATTGGACAACGATGAAAAATGTGAAGTATTATTTGATGCGTTGTATTGAAAATCTTAAAATGAAATTATTACAAAACTATAATGATCACGGATTTCAATATGACTAGAGGGTCTATTATATTGAAAGGTTATTTTTTCGTACAAACTCATCAAAGTGGAGACTTTGTTTACTTTGGAAGACTATGAACCTAATTCCATAAGTTGTCAATATAGTCACTTGGTGTGTGCAACACATATAAAGTTGAGGAAGTTCAATCAAAGAAAAAATTGAAAATTAAGAGATGGAAAATGTCAAAATCCGATCATGAACGAATTATTTGAGGATGGAATTCCATTAGAATTTTTTGAGTGAATTGTCCAAAAATTTATTATCTTTGGATTAAATATGTTTTAGAACTTCCAAGACTCAACTAAAATTGAGCCGCTTATGTTATTTAAAAAGTGTTTGCACATGTACAAATTGTCTGGGTACAAGCATGTGCTCTAGTATCAACCGAAAGTAGCTTTTCTATATGTGCATTTCTGATGAAAAAATGTTATATATATATATATATATATATATATATATATATATATATATATATATATATATATATTCTGAATTGAAATTAATTGTTCTAGTTTTACTATGTGCATTGATGAAAAATTATTTACGTACTCAATATATATGTTCTACAATGCAATTAACTGGAACTAGTTTTTCTATGTGCATTGATGAAAAACTGGTTGGATTTTCTGGTAAAAAGTATGGACACAATGTATATAAATCATCTGCAGTATAGTTTTGTACGAAAATTCCTTTCAGACAAGAGACTTGGAGCACTTCTCCGAATTTTGGTGGGATTTAACCCACATCTCTAATCCTGATTGAAAATCTAGTACAAAATCTTCTTGTCCAATGGTCGGATATGTTCAATCTGCATTGATGAAAAATGTTACTTGTATTGGATAGATGTGTTCTAGAATGCACAATTAATTGTTCCAAGTAGTTTTTCTATGTGCATTGATGAAAACTAGTTGGATTTTTTGGTAAAAAGTTTCAACAATGTAAATAAATCGACAAGGCTACCTATTTGAGTGCATTAACGACATTGACCCAAATTCAAAAAAAATATATATGTACTAGACTTATATTTCCAATCAAAATTAAAGGGATAATTTGTACATATATCTACTTCTTTAAACTCTTTTTTCAATTAGAGCTCAATTGATACATGGTTAGTTGCATTGAAAAGCTATGTTCTTCCTATTGGAAATTTTTTCATTCAAACAAAGCTACATGGAGAGATCAAAAGAAATCTTAAAATTCCAAATGTACTTCAACCATCCAAAAGGGATTTGTGCAACATTACTTGACATGCCATGCCAATTATAGTGAACAACTATCCAATAGAAACATTTAACATTATATACCATATGTGCCAAATGTAGATTGAAACCATCCAAAACTTTAAAATTTTAAAAACTTTTGATAATATATTGTGCAACATGAAAACATTAAACATCACATGTGCAAAATAAACAGGAACCTCATCGTTCCATGGAAGCCTTCTATAGGCTGCAAGGTGCCTATCATACAAATAACGAGCTATGTTTGGGTGCTTGAAATACTGCACCTTCAACATTTTTCTTTTTGTCCCTTCCTTGTAATTAAACATTGACTTGGCCACTTCTTTTGTAACTTTTTGTTTTATGTCCTCCCATTTATCGGGACCCATCACTGTTTCTTTTCTATTTATCATCATTTCTACAAATGAATCAGTCATTGGCCCAAGATTTCTGTACACATTTACCATTTCACCCCATGAATGTGTAACTATTCCAAGGCTTTGTCGACTCTCAGCAGGCAGAGACAAAGCCACGAGATCTCTTTGCAATTTTGCATGAATTCTTTCACACCTTTGTAAGGTGCATTCCGCCATGTTGGTTTCCCATGGTATATCAGTAATCTCGGCTGGATAAGTTGTGCTGGGTTGACAGCCTTCTTCTTGAATGTAGCGGGCTGCCCTGCGTCTATTTTGACCCCTAGTTCGAACATTTTCAACCTCTGCATCAATATATATAAAATTTCGTATATTAGAAAAAACACGTATAAAAAATGTTGTACAAATTTAATGAAAAAATATTGAAATTGATGGCAACCTTGATGTTGTTGGTTAACATATTCTCCAACATGACCATGCTGAGGACCAGACCCAGAATGACGCTACTGAGAACGAGACCCAAAATGACCCTGTTGAGAACCAACAGCCGTTGATTGGCCTTCCGGGGAATAAATATCGCCCCCTTCACGCAACCTTCTACCACTCATACCTCGACCAGTTGAACCATGGCCATGCTCCATGGATGGAGTAGAAACCCTTCTCCTCTTACCTCCTAAAAATTAAAATATGAAACTTATTAACAACTAATTTAACTCACAAAGTTGATATAAAATCAATTCCATATGTACACATGTATGGAGATTTAAGATTATATTCAAATACCGTGAACATCCCCCGATCCCTGAACCTCCATATGGGATTCGGCTAATCTTCATCGTTCATCCTCCATGATTTATATCTATTGGTCGACATTTACACAAAATAGATTTCAAAAAATCAATTTGTAATTTAGTGTATACAAATTATGTAGAACACAACTTTCAAATCAATAATTGATTATGTGTGAAAATAAATTTAATCGAAAAAGAAATTATAAAAATGATAAGTTCACCAAATTGCGCTTTACATGGTGGGAGCACACTTGGTATAAAATTTACCACTTATATACTTTAGTTTGTGGGAGAAATACACATGTACATAGTTTACCTTAAATTTGTTGTGTTTTATGGATATTAAAATGAAGAACTTCTATTTAGATCCATTCCAGAGATTGACTGTAGGGGCATTTACTAGATATGTCACCTTTCATAAAAGATGAGATCCAGAGGCTACCTGGCCCTTTACAGACTCCGCCTATAGAACTTGTAGAAGTAAACACTAGAGGCATTAACAATATCAAAGAACGTTTTCATGCTCAGACATGGGAATGTGTCTCTTTCCCTACGCAAAAAAATAGTTCAAGGTAGTTAATCTTCATAGACATGTCATCAAGCAAGTCAATGTGATCATCCCCAACTTACTTTTTATGAAATTAGGCTTGGAATCCTCTACAACCCGGTGGATGGAGTTGAATGGGAACTAGGTTGAAAGGCCTTTACAAAATACATGCTAGTGAATAACACTTACTAGGTTATGCCAACAAATAAAGTGGGAGAAATGTTTTCTCCTCGAGGTTATCCAATTGGGTGCGTAATACCAACTTCACCCATTTCCTAACAGGTTTCTCTCTTAGGTTACAAAGTGTCTTCCACCTTATTAGTTATATATTTTTCAATTTCCCGTGGATTCCTTGAATTAGCTATTGGTTTCTGTCTTCAATTTCCTCTCAAAATGAATGTGTACGTGCTTTTGAGAGACACACTAGAGGAATAAGGTCCAAATTTTTGATGAATATGTGCTATGAAAGTAAAGGGTTAAAGGCAAACATGTACAAGGCATAGTTGAGCCAAATGTTGTTGAGGAAGGGCCTAATTATTTGGGTCTTGGTTATGGAAAACAGGATGGAGAATGCTCCAAAGCCAAGGAGGCACATGAAGCTGTTCCAAGAAGGAATTTTATTTCGTGTTCATTACCTCAATCTTGTGAAGTTTGTGTTCATGATGAATGGAAAATTTTGACACCCACTTTGCAAGAAGATGTTAATAATCATGCAGCTAATGAGAATGTAAAAGAAGAGGATGTTGAAAGCTCTAGAGTCATTGAATTCATTTCTAGTATTCAAAGGAGAGCCACTACCTCATCAAATTCACCTCCTCAAGAAGGTGACAATGGTGAATGTTCAAGGTATAAATTTGCCTCTAATCAAATTGCTTTTGATTATGATAAACATGGTAAATATTCAAATAAGATTTGGAAAAAAACTTGCATGTTCCTTTTGTGGTTTGAATAATCATAATGTTTATAGATGTTGGAAGAAGATATCCATGCACATGAAACTTTCTAAATAAATGAGGCAAAAATTCAAAGGCCCATTGGACAAGGAAAATGATTTTGAAAATAAGTTGCAATTGTTTATTACTCATTGCCATAAGAAAGGTCACCTTGTAGACAAGTGTTGGACTTTGTATCCAACAAGTCATCCACAACATTTGAAGAAGGTGGAAAGAGATAATGACAAGAATGGAAAAGAGGATTCCATAATTGATGAGGGTCAGGATGATTCACATGATGATGAAGTGCAGCTAAAAGAAGCACCTTTGAAATGGTTTGGTAACGGATGGTTAGATTTCTTATCCAATTAAGGCCTTGCATGTATTTTTATGTTTCATGAATTTCTTTGCAAATTCAAAGTATGGTGCATGTTGCATGAAGCAAGATGTTGAAGGTAGAGTTATGTTGACACACTTAAATGCAACAAATATGGAAATTTGTACATGAGCTATTATTTGACTTGAGATTCAATTGTTTGAAGAGGCATGTTTTGTCGAATTATGTTTGGTTGCTAGTTTTGTACATGAATATGTAAGAGTACATGGATATATTCACATGATGTGAATTTTTTTTCTTTGAAGGAGAAAAATGATATGTCGGCGAGCTATGTTTCTTGCATGATGTGTTTTTCAGTTTGATGGTTTTGTTTGTGACAAGACGTCACAAGATTTTGGGAAGGTCCACTCTTGAGCGAGAGCCTCATGATTACAACCTAATCATGAGAATCAAATGGGAACTCTGCATCCTTATTCTTGGCTTAGAGGCATGAACCAAACATATTGTGTATTAAATGAGGAATTTTGCTCTCCCAATCATTTCTAAATCATCCATATCACCAAGAAAACATGTTTTAAAAGAACATACATTGGTAGGGGAAAGACCTTAAGTCCTTTGATTGTGCACATGTGGTGTTAAAAATTGAAATTGACAATTTGCAAAAAAGTGAAATTATGAATGAAACCACGAAAACAAAAATCCCAAAAGTGGTAAATGATTTAAATATACCTAATTAATTATTTACCAACATAAATTCTTCAACTTTTAGCAACTAAATGATAAGTAAAAAAATAAATAAATTTGTAACTATGGTTCGAAAGTTACATAATCTTAAGAATCCAAAAAACAAATTATTTTTCAAAACGTATTACTTTCAAAGTATCAACAAGGAATGTACAAGGGTGTTCAATGAATTAACGCTATTTATTTAAATTCCATGATGTATATCTTACTCATAATTTTAACAAATTATTAAATAATGATCTAGATTGGATAATTATATTATTTGTCATATATTTTTATGCTTATAGAGTGAAAAAACTGAAATAATAAACTTGTAGGGTCATTTTAATGGTGGGTGGAGAAGTGGGATCCAAAACCTTTTTGGAGTCATTTTGAAAGTTTTCAAATTTGACATTTTTGGGGGGTCAAACGATTATTCCTTGTGTCAAAATCTTGACCATTATTCTACACTTAAAGACATATATCCAATGGTGCAAGAAAAAACATCAAATGAAGTTCATTCAACATTTATGCCTTTAGTAAGTTGACCTATATCAAATATTGACCACCATGAGTACGAGAGAATGACATTTTAGCGGGCATTACTCATGCATAGCAAAGCTAGCTACATGTGGAAATTTTTTAACAAGACTCTAAAAGGTCTAAAATCAAAAACCTCGTTAATGGTTGACGGAGTCAAATCTTACACCTACTTGGCTATCACGCTATGTTAAATACTTGGCCACTAGGAGGAATAAGAGTTCCATTTTGTGTTATTGTATTTTTTGTTCCATAGTTGAAAATACAACTAGGAGTGTGAAGTTGGAGAGAAAAATGTATGAAGTTAAGTTTTTATAGCAACCTTACACGCCAAAAGTCTTAGCTAACTCTAGAGAGATTACCTTAAACATATTTTCCATACCAGAAAAGAGAGTAGAGCATGTTTACATTTTAGTGTTGTTTTTCTCCCATAAGGATTTCCTAGGGAAAAGAGTCAAGAGCATCATTACTTTTTAGGGTTTCTAGTCTCCCTCATAAGGAGTTTCCTAGGAAAATAATTGTGTTGATTGTCTAGAGATATGTATGTGTGTGTTTCATTATGTTCTCTATTTCTTACGTATGTGTTTCATTATGTTTTATATTTCTTATATTTACTGCACTCCTATTTTTCTTTCCAATCAAGGTTTATAAAGTAACATGACAAGCAACATGAGACTTGGAACAATCATTTTCATTATCTATATGGAAGGCAAGAAGGATTATATCCCCTTAAGCTTAAACTTATGTAGTTTGTCAATTTTTATCATATATTTTTTTGGTAAGGGTAAATGTTTTTTCATCTATAGTACAAGTCATGAGTTCTCAATTTTACCTTATGTAAAACGCATGATTCTAGGATTACTACAATTTTTACTTGGTTTTTATTGTGATGATGCCCTATCTCAATCACTTGGCCATCTCTCTATGGGTAGTTAAATCATTTATAACAATACTTAAGTAATATTTATCTATTTGTATTATGTGAGAAATGTAAAAAATGGTATACTATTTTTCATAAAATTGGGTTGAGTTTTATCATATATTTCGATGAAAGTTGATTATATGACATGTTTTCTTTTAAAAGGATCTAACAATTTTGTTAAAGGTATGAATTTGCAATTTTGTGTGGCTCTCTATCAACCTTCACTTCTCATTTACTAGAAAAAATCTACTTTCTCATTCGTATACCCACTTTCTATTCAAATGCATGAGTTTTGAACTCTTGATAACTATGTTTTTCCACACGGGAAAATTATATATACATTTTCATAATAAAGTTCTAAATATTTTTTTTGAAGTTTGGATTATTGTTATTCTTTTATATAATTTAACATTAGATATAAGTTTAAATTGAAAACTACTTAGATGAAATATAGCTTAGATATGGCGTTTGCAAATTATTATCTATTTATTAAACTAAAGGACATAATTATTACACATGTTTAATTTACATTCAAATGCTTCTTTGATTTATCTCCTATAGCTTAATGTAATGCTGAGATATATCATTTAAGTTGAAGGCCCATGAGATAAATATGACTTCTATGTGACATTTGTATTGAATCATCTATTTGTTGTGTTATATGAACATAATTGGTACACATATCTAATTTGCATTAATAATATGTCATGCTTCTTTAATTTATCTTTTATAGATAATGAGAGTGCATCCCTTTTTTAATCTATCCCTTTTGACTTTGGATATGTGGGCAATATTCATCCACATATTTTTCTATCATAAAGCGATGAGTAAAATTGTAAATTCCATTTGTGTCAATGTTAAGGTTAAGCACATGGATTAAAGTTTTATATATTAGATGAGGAGGCTATGTATTAAATATGGTCTTGAATGAGCTTTGGACTCTTTAGATATATATCTAAAGAGTCAATCTCATTGGTCATATGTAATGCATAGCCTCCTCATCTAACTTAGCATGGATTTGCAATAATATATTTGAGTTGGCTAGCTCCCATTTCAAGATATTATAATGTTAGATTATTATTTCTATAGATTTTGATTATGGTAGTAAAATGTTACAAGAAAAACCCGAGAAAGCTAGTAAAAATAATATTATTCTAGATATATGTAAAAGGGACATGGTAGAGAAGATCAAACAATATTAAACTTTTTTCATAAATAGTTTAGATAAAAATACATTTTTCTAATTTTTCATTGTAAATTCCAAGGCTTAAAGCAATAATTTTTTCTAATAATTTTTTTTTAATTAATAAATAAAAAAGAAGCATTTTTCAATCAAAATCACATCCGACATATAATAAAAAATAATAAAAACAATTTAAAACTTCATACACTATAGCGTTACTATGGCAAAGAGCATAAAAAATATACAAGCAAAAAAATCCTTTTCTATAATAATGGAGAGCTTCAAATATACAAGAAAAAAAATCTTTGCTGACTTCCTTGTATCCAGGAAGAAAGAGTTCTTTGAAAGCAATCATATTTTAAACAATTAAAAACTTGGAGAAAATCATCTATTTTTGAATTTCAATTATATAAAAAAATTAGTTAAATATAAGACAAGAGTTACTCATACTATAAAAATTTTAAATAATATTAACTTTAAAAAAAAATTGGAAATTGAACCATATTTATAAATTTCATTTACGGTAACTTAAATCCATATTAACACTTCTTGATAAATCTGAAATCAAATTAAATCTATATTAAATAATTTAATAGTTTAGATTCCTATTTGTGGTGTGCCAAATAGAAAAATTCAAGCGAAAAGTTACAACTTACAAATATTACTCAAATATATCACAAAAAGAAATATAATAACAAACATAATGGACAATATGAACCAAATTATTATACCTTTATTGATATGGATGGATTCTTAATTACAAACACTTACGTAAAATATGATGAAGCTTTGGGGGGGGACTTTAATGAAACACTTTGTGGACAATATCAAAAAGAGTTAAGAAAGTGGTGCTAACTAGTCTAAAAAAGAAGGCAACAGAAGATAAAAAGGATATTTTAGAAGTAGAAGAGGTCATTTCTAGGCTTTTTTGACAATAATGTAAATGCAATTTTCTTTTTTGAAAAAGACTTGCGAGTCTTTGAAAATTTTTGGAGGAGAAAGCAAGCACTACTAGAAAAAAGGGGAAAGCAGGTTCAATGAAGACTTCAAAGTAGAGCCATCTAGTTTTTCATGAAGGTGATAACAACACTAATTTTTCGGAAACATGTAAATCATAAAACCACAACTAAAGCTCGATTTGGAAAAATATTACGGGACATGAAACAAGACTTTTATAATTTGATTAAGGAGACGTAGATGCCCCAAGTTGTCATGGAGACAATTCAAATCCCTCCATGGTGTCAAAGAAAATGGTATAGAAAGAGGGTAATGAGCATGCTAAAGCTGAGGATTATGTGGGGAAAGCTAGAGGCAAGCGTCATAGATAGAAAAAAAGGAATAGAAAAGAAGATGATCCAATCACTGCAAAAGTAAGCTACCTACTTGCACACTCTTTTTGAAATTTTTTGCAAAAGTCGAATGGCTCAACAAGTGCTCCAAATAACATGGGAGAAGATGGGCTATCCACTATAAAAAGTCTTTTCATTCATGAATGTGCAAAAAGTGGAGCAACGATAAATGGTGGCGTCAAAAATACGCAAAATAAGGGATGAATTGTACATTCAATCAATGTACATACAACATAAAAATTATATATGTTCATATCACGTTTCCGCCCAAAGCATATATTCATCGATATGGATGGTATCTTACATCGCTTCGCTATATTTGTAACAATGTCTAGTTATAGTGGAATTTTAAGTAAAACATGGTAAAATTATGTTATGGTTGAACATTTGAACCTTATGGATGATTGAAAGCATAAGATAATGTTGATAAGTATACAAATAATCATGTGGTTATTTTATTTTAATTATTAATAGTTTAATTTGAAATAAAAGAATCTTGGAATCCATGGGTGAAAAAACCATGAAGAAAAGGCTCTTTACTGGGACAGTTATAAAGAAACAATTTGTCTCCCATTGAGGGAGAGGATAAAAGGGGAATATTAGGGGAGGGAAAAAGCATCAAAAGAGAGGGGATAAGAAAAAAAATGAAAAAGAAGGATGTTGTTGTAGGTTATCCAAGTTAGACATAGAACCAATGGGGAAAACCTAAGGAAAAACTATGTTTCAGATCGAACCTTTGTAGAGGTTCTAGTACATGAGAAAAAATCCGAGTTTGAAACATTTGAAAAATTCTAAGCTATCTTTGGTAATTGTGCTAGAGGGGGAGAAATAGGATGTAATTTCCTCTTCTCACGGTTGGGGAGTATTTTTTTTCATGTGGATTCAATGAGACAACATGTCGAGATAAGTTTCTAAATACATTTCCTAGATATTACCAATATGAGAATGACAAATATTTTCTTTAAATTTCATGAACCCTAATTATAATGTGTCTTCTGAAGAACAATGAAATAAAAGTATCTATGATTGTATTTTTTTATTTAAACGTATGAATGCGAGGTACAATTAGAATAATGGTTTTATATCGAAGGAGAGAGGAACGAGAGGCCTCTTAAACTTTCCAAACTTTTTTATAAAATAATAAGAAAAAAGAAACTACTATTTTATATTCCAAAAAGAACTATCTGTATATAACTAATTTGAATAAATAAATGTAAACAAAAGGAATTTGTTCTTTTACAATTTTGGAAACATTTACGAGTTCAATTTAAAGACATTTCTAAGTGTTGAGATAGACCGTTTCTATCCCTTTTAATGGAAAGAAATTAATGTTCTTAGTTCTAGAACCATTTTTTTTATGCATACATTCATAACCAAACATTCTTGAAATTTATTCTAATAAAACCAGAATATAGCTTCATAAATATATAACAATATGTTATATATGTAAGAATATAGATCCTTTGTTTTTTGCAGGGTATTACTTATCATCATATAGATCGAGAAAGAGATATATGTACAGATGGATTATCAAAACGAGGAAGTGAAGGCATTTTTGGAAAAGATTTACTACGAGTTACATAACATGCGGGAGGTCTTCGGGCAAAAAGGATCGGTCCCCATCATATAAAGTGCGGTGGGGTTCATGGAGGCTTTATGTTTCATAGATTTCAGGGTTTAACATGTGTGTTTACTTTGAAAATTTATACTTTCTTTGTATCTTTTTTGTAAGAAGCATTTCTGCAGATCTTTCTACTATTTCTTTTTGGGCTCTTCGGGAGGGCGGGGAAAAGCAGAGATTCTACTGTGTTGATTTGGTATGTATTTGGACAATACTTTTTCTTGTTGTCTTTGATCTTTATGTGGCTACAATCTGAAAATCGAGTATTTTTGGAATGGAGGATCATGTTTAAAAGCGTCTGTAAAAGTCCTTGTAGTTTGTTCTGGTACATAATATAAACGAGGGTATTTTTCTTGCGTGATATATATAAGAAAAATGATTTCACAAGAAAGTGAAACTCGAGAACCGGTCTCAATACCCGGGAAGGTTGAGATAACATAACCATATTTTCATGCATATAAAGGAAAGAAACCATACAAATATAATGGGTCGGTCAGCAGGTTAGATCAGCGGAACCAAGAAAGCTGAGTCACCCAAAAAAATCCCGATCGACAATTATAAACAAGCAGAGAATAACCACCATTACTTTCAAAAAAATGAATTTAGATGGAGAACAAAGTAAAACCAAAAAAACTAAGCCATTATTTTAAATCACAAAGGGAACCTATTTGAGTATTTACATCGATACGTAAATTGTTAAATAAAATTCATCCAAGGAAATAATAACCTTTCAACCAAAAAACAATGATGCCTATTTATTAGAAAGAGGTAAGTTCATTGAGACTATAATGAGGATATTATTCACAGTCAAACCATACACATAAATTATATATAAAAAAACCGGTGAAGATCTAATTGTGAGTTTCGAACATGCAGAGCGGAGTCGAAGAGCACTGAGATGGAGAGGAACACACGTCTGGTCGGGAGGAGCAATAGTGCGAACAAGGCGCGAGCGACATGAAGAGAAAACACACGAACAATGAAACGATAAACCATCAACCTTCGCAGGCGGTTATTTATAGAAAATAGTTCAGCAGAACTCTTTTTAAAAAGTAAAATTTTGAGTTGAACTTACGGTTCAGATCAAACATTTTTAGAAAGTTCGTCGAACATTTTTGTTGCAGATTTCAATCTCTGGCAGTCTGATTTTACTGCACAGATCGGTGTCTTTGTCAAACTAAACGAGGATCACGAGTTCGAGCGAACTTTATAAAATGTTCGGCCAAACTATTCTTGCGAAAAAATTTCAGACTACGATTCTCGAGAAAAGTGTAACTTGACTTCACGTTTCAGCCCATATCACGACATGTATTCCTTAAGAATGTTTCCTATGCACTAATTAAAAGCATATAATTTTTCAAACATTTTTATAGATAAATACCACATTGACTATTATTCCCCGCACTTGCAGGCACATTCTTTTTCAAAGGAGAAACGCTACAACTATCCATTTCTTTGAAAGTATACTAACATCTTAGCTTGATCTTAGTGTATATATAAATTTATTCAAAATAACCACCCCTCGAGTTATTTATTTGTATATGCAAATATGTATTCTCTTCCAAAAGAACTAATACAATAAATAATATTCTTACTCATGCGAATGCATGTTCTTTTCCAAAGAGACCTAACATAATGGGATATTATTCTTGTGCATGAAACTGCATGTTCTTTCCAACATCTTATATTTCAAAGGAGAGCTATTCACAATAGCTATTGTACATGAAAAATGCATTCTCTAATCCTAAATAAATCTATCGTAATAGTTATTATTTCTTTCATGCAACTAATTGTTCTTTCCAAAAGAAATTAATATGGTGGCTATTCTACTTGCATGCAAAACACATCTTCCTTTCCAAAGGAAACTAAATAAACCTTGCATGTTAAAACACATTTCTTTTTCAAGGAATCAAGTGCATATCAACCTCTTTTAATGCATGCAAACACCCTGCTCTCTTTTCAAGATAGTAGCATAATAAACACATATTCCTTCTAAAATAAATAAACATGATGGTTATCTCTTTGTGTATCTCACACATATTCTTTTCTCGTAACTTAGCCATATAAATGTTATTTGTGTGCATTTAAACACATGATCTACTTTTCAAGAAACTAATAAAAACAATTATATATTTTTCTTAAGATATATAGCTCAATAACTATTCTATCCATGCAAATACATAGAATTTTCCCAAAGAAAGGTAACATAATAGTTGTTCATTCTATGCATGTAAATATATATTTCTTTTTCCAAGAAATTATTCTTTTACTACACACACACACACACACATTCTTTACAAGAAATTATTCTTTTTCAAGAACTCTTTTAAGAGATTCTAAGAAAAATAAATATAGACAAATTTTCTTACAACAAAATTTGCAAATATACTTATCTCTCTCTATCATTTCAATTTTTTGGTTCTATCATTCATCATTCATATGTGATGTTGTCTTTAGAAGGCCAACTCTCCGTATGCAACTAGAGTGAGTACCTTTTCAACTTTCTTCAAAGAAGGTGATTCACTTTGTGCCTTTTATCTAAATTACATTTCATTATAGAAAACCAAAAAGAACAAATACTCAAATATATATGTGAAATAAATCAGGCACCCCTTACAACTCTCTTGGAAATATTTCCAAACTTAAGGGATCTAGCAATACGAGTCACTGGGAATTGAAGTGCAACTTTGGAAGTTATAAATTTTACAAACTGTTCTCCCTTAACAAACTAAATTCCATGACACCTCATCCGAGATGTGACCTAACCTTTAAATTTGAGATTCAAACATGAAAGCTCTTACTAGAATATGAAAATATTTATTTCATTTATGCTCGTAGTTGAGAGAATCCTCGTTGCTCTTTACCTGCAAACACTAATTTCTCACATCTTGTTCCATGAGAACTTCTTTAGAATTTTCTGATGCTACTAGTTTCAGGATGGAGTAGCTACTACTGAATAAAAAGATTCCATGGAATTTGGAATTATTTTATTGAAACCGACAATCGTGACAGAGCTATCATGAATGGAAATATTGTAATATCTTATTGATATGGGTGAGGAAGAGCTCTATATAACTTTGTCATGTATTAACATAAATTAAAGTCGATGGACTTGTGCCCCTTCAATATTTTTTCCCCGAGAGACATTCAGTTTCACAGGCATTAAAATTAGTTTTCAATGAGTTCCTGATATTCCTGAAGAAGAATCGAGAGTCTTATAAACCACCCACCGTACATACTAAGAAAGGCGGTGAAATGATAAGGTAATTATATTCGGTAGTTACAGCCAAGTCGACCTTAATAAAATCTTAATGAAACTGAACTAATCATATATTAGATTAATAATATTTTTATTTTGTAAATATATGAATTTACAAGAATTACAGTAGGGATATTACATACTCCCCCCTTAAAGACAATATCGATCTCAATGTTTATCATTAAATTTTACCCTATATATAACAATCTACATATCCCAAAAGGGGATACTTTTCCTTCCTATTGAAGGACTTTCATTTCCAAGAAATACTCATGGGCAAAAACAATAATGTTTTAACACTATTCATAAGCATTTACAGCTACAAAATATTCAATTTCTACTTCTACCACATAGCAACTATTGAGTTTTATAGAAATAAAAGAAAAATATCTATACTTACTTACCATTACTTACCAATTATTCTTGAAAATAATGGTTACTGTTGTATCTCATTTTTCACTATGTTCAAAATTCAAAAGGGAAAAAAAACTTATAAAGAAAAAAAAAATGGATGGTGGTTTATTTTAAAATAAATGGAATTAATGTCGGAATGAGGATGGTGCAGGATCAAATTGAATTGTGTTTCCTCTAGATATTTTTGTTGAAGATGTTAAACCAATTTTACAAGTAATTTCTAGGGCTTTGGGAAAATAAAATTCCTCTATTATTGATCATGTCATAGTTATGTTTAATTTGGTCATGAAACCTAACATTATTCTTGATATACCAACCTTTTGGGAGGACTTAGTGAATTCTCAATTGTCAAACTTGAATCTTACTGACTATTTTAGATTCCCATATTTGTTGGTCTACTTGTTCGTGTATGTCCATGTAGAGAAATTCATGCATTTAGGCTTGAACATAATGGAATGTCATAAAAGAAAAAAATATGTGATAAATTGGACTAAAATTGTACAAAGTCATCCGGACTATGAGAGTTTTTCATATTTTGTTGCCTCTTTTATGTCAATTGTCTATTCATTATAAAACAAATTGTTCCACCATTCCTCTTGCTAAGAGGCCAGTCTATTTTACAACTCATTAAGGATGTCAAAGTGGGGGACTAGTTTCCATTTGAATATTATGTTTAAATTAGATTATATGTTGCAGAATTTTCCCCTTACAGACTCCCAGCTTTTGTGCCAATGATTATTTTCACTAGAGTTTATTAGGAAAAGTTTGAATTTAGATCAATTTAATTTTGTGCCATCAAAGAAGGGATACTTTTTCAAGTTGTAAAAAATGTTTGGGCCTTTTATTATTAATAAAAAACATGTTATGGAGGAAGTGGAAAAAATTCTTCAAGACATGCAGTTTCAGCAAGGAGATAAATGGTCCTATGACCCTCATCAAATTGTTTCAAGAATAAGGGTAGAGAATTCCTATGCTCCATATGTACATGAATCAAGACCTGGAATTGAAAAATTGGATAATGGTGGTTAATCTCAAGCACAAAATGAGATGCAGGTTGAAACTCCCCACCCTACAAAGAAAGGATTTAAGAGAGGAATTGAAGAGGTCATTGATTTGGATGATTATTCTAGCCACAGTTCCAAGAAATCAAAATTATATAGAAATGAAAAGGAATCTGAACATTTGGTAGAAAGTTCCTCTTTTGATTGGTTTTCAATTATAGTTGGGAGAAGTGAGATGCACACCTTCATCTCCTATTCGTGAAGAAGTTGGCATACCTTTATTATTATTTTGAAGGAATCATATGAACATATTGAAGAGAAGAATAAGAAGATTAAGGAGAATTTTGCTTCTCATCTTCAAGCCCAATCAGTGTCAGAATACCATACCAAGTTACTATCAACCATGGATTTGGAAATAAATAAGATCAAAATTTCTTTTTCTCATCCTTCTGCTTTGATAGTTGCTTCTGCAGCAGGATTCAAAACTGTAAAATTAACTGTGGATGAAAAATTTACTCCATTTCCTGACAAAATAAATGTTCACAAGAAAACTAGGGAACTTATTTACAATGATCTGAGCAAGACATCTCTAACAGCAAGCAAATAAGAAGATTTATTGGGAAAGGTAATAAATCAGTTGAATTTAGAAAAAGCCAATTCTCGAGCTTTGCATTCCTAGAATGAGGAACTGAAGAAATTAATAATCAAGCATGGGGAAAACCTTAAAGATAAATCTGTTGTCCAAAAGCTTTTGCAAGGGGCAGAATCATAGATTCAATCATTGAGGAAGAAATTAAAGTTGCTTTCATTTGAACATGTTATGGCCCTAGAGGTGGCTCAATTTGAGAAGGAAAAGGAGCTCATAACCCAAGAGCTAATTGAAATAAATAAGGATGTGGCCACTTTAAAATAAATGAATGCAAGCTTACAACAGAAAATAAATACTCATGTTTGAACAATTGTAGTGCAACCAGATTCCAAAGGTCCTGCTGGTAAAATTAATAGGGTCATGATCGAACTAAATATTTAAGAAGATGAAATGAAAAAGATAAAAAGGAGTTTGGATGAAATAAAGGAAAATTTAAATATCAAGAAGATACAACTGAATATCTCAAATGAAATTGCATCACAATATTATAAAAACTATCAAACAACATGTGATGAGATCAAAGAGCTGAAGGAGAAGTTGAAAGGTAATATGTCTCTTATACAGGAAAGAGATATTATTTGGAATGATATTATTGTGCAGGTGAAGGTAATATGGGATTACATGTTGATTATGGTAGAGGATAAGACCATTGTAAGGGATTTAGAAGTCATTATTTCTTCTAATAAAGATAAATCCCAGCAAAGTGCCTAACTAGCAATGAAAATGATTGATTTTATTAATTCTAAATCATCTCATGAATTAAGAACTATGGATATTGAAGACAAAACAACTCTTCTTCTGGAAATAAATAAAATGGCATAGAAGAACCTTTATAGAGAAAAAACAAAGGAAAATTTGGGGAAAATTAAGGAATTTGTTTTGAAATTTAATATATATTTTGACAAAAGGATGAGAGCATGATTTCCCTCATTTTGGAATGAACAAGGTAATTTTCTCCCATGGGAGACATCTGAAACATTGTTAGTTGAGGAAAAGAGCATGATTTATTCCTCTCACGAGAAAACAACAATACTTAAGGGCTCTACGATTGTAAATTATTTGTAGAGGGACTTTTGGTTGTTATGGTTGGTCAAAACCCTCTTCACAGAGAAACCAACCTACAGTAGAATTACCAATCTATGAATGTATCATCTTAGGTTTATCAAATTCCCAAGTTCATATTTTTCAATATGGAATAAATGCAGAGCATAGATGTCACCAACTGAAGAAGATGAACCTTGACCTTCTACTAGCGAGCATGCTTAAGGGTTTGGAGAGAGAAATTTCTAAATACTTCAAGTCCTACTTTGTCTTCTCCTCATACCAGTTCTTTGTCTCAATATCCTAGAGTTCTTCACCCAGAAGAAATCACAAAAAAAGGGTTTTTCTGAAAGTAGTTTAATTTCTCCTAAGTCCTTGTTTCTTGAACCTACTCTTGAAGAAAGATATTTTGAATTTTTTTCTTTCTATTTTCCAGCAATTTCAGAGTTTGAGGAACTTAAAATTGTTGACTTTTCTATGTCACACCGAACAGCTCCTGAAATTTCTCTACCAGTTCATATATATGTGGTTCCACCACCTCCTTTTGTGTTTCAAGAAAGAAACCCTCCTCCTCCCCTCCAAAATCAAAATTTGGTGATTCTAGAATTTCTTTTAAATTGTTATGCTCCTCTAAATCTTCCCCAACCTATAAATTTGATGCCTTAGAATTACACTGCTAAGATTCATAGGAGAAGATGAGGTTACAACAGGAAAACATATAGCAACTTTTTGTGCTTTTGCAAAAAACCTTAATGTTGCATAACTTGATGTATTAATGAGGTTATTTGTACAATAATTTGATGGAGAAGCAAGAAAATGGTTCAAAACCATCCCATCTAATTCAATCAATACCGCAGAAGAATTGGAAAATTATTTTAAACAGAGATGGGGAGAAAATAAAGATCATGGATATTCCTTGACTGAATTCAATGCAATAAAAAAGAAACCAAATGAAAAAGTGGTTGAATTCATCAAAAGGTTTAACAAACTTTATAATAGTATTCCTTTAGAGATAAAACCACCTCATGCTGGTGCAAAATTAGTTTTTGCAGGAGCATTTGAGTCAGATTTTGATTTTACTTTAAGGAAATTTAGACGGTCTCTCACTTTAGATTAGATTCAGATCGATGCATTGGAGATTGAAGCCAATATGTATGCAGTAGGGAAAATAAAACACAAATATGAAACAATGGATAAAAAGAAAGAAAAGGAAGAAGAAAAATCCTCTAATCAGCCCAAAGATTCACATGAATAGAAGTTGGATGAGATGAAAAAGGTTATCAGTAATTTGCCTAAAATTTTAGTAAAGATGGAACTTGAAAATAAAAATCCTCGTAGGAAAATTCAACAAGGAAAAAATATAAATTTCAATCCTCGATTTAGGAATCCACCATTGCAGATTATGCAGATGGAGAGGAAAGACCAAGATCAAGTGCAACCTCCTTTGTATATTGAAGATAAACTAGAAGAAGCAGTGGAAGAAAACCTTAAATTTAAGGAGAATCAATATTCTACTCTATCAGAGGAAGAAGGAGAAGAAGTATATGATGAGGATTTAAGTCCTCATTCAAAAATTCCATTAGATGATGAAGAGATTGATGAATATTGCAGAAAATTTATGGATTTGATGCATGAAGAATTGCACAAGAAGTATGATCTCAGATCTAGGAAGATATCGAGGACTCAGAATCATATGGAAGAATATTTGAAACATCCATCTCAATAGTCTATGAAAAAATTCGATGAAAAGGGGAAGAAACCTCTTAGAAAAATCCTAGTTCAGCAAGGAGAAACTTCTAAGAGCCATCAAATTAACATGGGACATGAAAAATAAGTTCAACATCCCGTAGTGAGCAAGAAAAATGTGCAAAGGGAGAAACCAAAAAAAGAAGAGCAGGTCAAAGCAACAAAGGAGGCTCATTCTTTCAGTATTCAGAAAGAATTAGAGAATATTAAAATACCCATCCCATTGACTAAGTTGGTGAAACATTCTACCTACAAAAATAAGATTTCAGAATTTATTAATTTGTCTCAAACAAATGATGCAACATATATAGTTAATTTGCAAGAGGAGAGGCTAGTGGTGATGTATGGCCATCATGTAGAGGAACATGATTCTTCTACTCCTCCTTTTTATATTTATCTTCTAATGCATACTTTCATTCTTCATAATTGTATGTTGTATTGAGGGGCTTCTCATAGTTTAATTCCCCTCTCGGTGATGTAGAAATTATACAACATGCATGTCTATCTTGGATTCACCCAATCTAACAATGTACTAAAGTTAAATACTGAATCACTTTTACAAATATTTTGTGGAATTAAAAACAACACAATTGCCAATCACATGAAGCAAAGAGGAATAGATCAAAACCACAACACCAGATATTCTCAGGGAAAGATTACTGCTCAAAACCTCTCTATGATATATTGTATATTCCACAAGGAATCATGAAATAATTACATACAAAAATATTCTCACAAGATCCCTCAATACATAATCTAATTGTCTCACACTGTCATACAAAAATTGGCAAGTTCCTTAGCCAATTTACTGTCTCCAGACAGCCTACCTTGCTCACATGGTTCCTAATGAATGCAATCCTTAATCACAAATAATTTCAGCCTTCATCAACTGCACCGAGTATCATGGGCATCTTGTGGTGTTATAGCTACACCTGGGTAGCTTGCTAATATCACAACTGATAGTTACACTTCCCTTTCACCTAGATCTCAACCGGGTCTCCACTGGAACTGACATATATGTAGTTAACAATAGTAAAAACATCAGTTGCATGTGAGATCACTAGATGTGAATTAATTAATATTTAGTTCACTTGATCTCTCACTAGTGTATCTGCAGTTACAACTAGCTTTAACTCACTTAACTGAGTTAAATTGATTTACAACTTGCATTAACTAATGCACCACTGCACTTCCAACTCTGTTACAAATAGAATAACTCAGTTACAACTAAATTCAACCTACATGTCCTACCAACCAACCTCTTAACAAGAAATTCACTTAGCTAACTGATTTTCCACTTCAGTTAACTATTTTCAAGTTTTCATTGAGAATAGATTACAGTTTAATGTCCATATAATATTAAGGGATGATAAAAATAGACATGCATATATAAATATACATGCATCTATAAATAGAATTTTCACATACATCTATAAATAGACATACACCCAAAAATAGTCTGGGTGGGCCCCACCTAATGTAGGTGCTTAATTTTCATTAGGATCAATAATGTTGTTTTTGGATGCCAATTTCACTGTTTCTTGTTGCAAACTTCAACATTCCCTCTCAACAAGAAAGGAATGGCCTTGCATGTGACATTCAACTCCATGCATGCGACATGCAACTCCATGCATGCGCCATGCAAACTTTGCATGAAACACTTCTCTAGTGTTTCTCGCACATGCAACCTTTGCATGCAACACTTCCAAAACTGAATAGCCTCCAAACAAATGAATCATTATAGTGAATCTGTCATAAAATTCTTCTGACTTGCTGCTAGCTACTGCACATGTCTACTGGATCCTCTATGTTGTTGACACCTGCATCCATGCACTCTGCACTTGCTTCCAACTCTGATCTGCACTCCAATATCTGGCACTGTCACTTTGATTTCATGTCCTCATGACATCTGACTGCATCAATCCAACTGATCCTACTACTGTTGTTTGGTGGGCTCCTAGTAGCCAGTTTCGATTCATGAGATCCACACCATCTCAATGAATCCTGCCCAAAATTTTTTCTTGGGATTAATCATGCATGTCACCCCACCTCACACCTGGTGGTATAGCTACATGCACTCCCTCTGCCTATCTCGGTCAAAATTTCTCTACAAGAGTGGTTTCTCCCACTCCATGATTCTCCACATGTAGCTACTCTAGATCTTGAGGTTCACTCTTACCTGCATGCAAATCCAAGTCCCTCTCAAGGGTTAATTGCATGACTTTCTCACAATTCCCAATGGTTCGAAGCTATGTAGAAATCACATCCACATCAATTCTATAGAGATTCTTCACACAAATCCCAATCTTCTTGACTTGTCCCATGGCTATGTATTTAAGGAACACCTTTCCTTTTCCAACTTGCACACATTTAATTGTTCCGCCATCGCAAAATTTTCTAACAAAAGATATGATTTTAAATCGATGATATCTCCCTCATCTGAGCTCCAATTCGACTAATTTATTTTTTCAATTTGGGTATATTTCCACAAGGAATCCAAATATGCTATTTGTTTCTAAAAATTTTGCATCAAACTTCCATACATTCTCTGCAAACTCATGCACCCAAATAATTTCTGTTCTCATACCATGTAGAAAATTTATAGCATAGTTCTGATACCATGTAGAAATTATAACACAGCTCTGATACCATGTAGAAAATTTATAACACAGCTTTGATACATATCTTGGATTCACACAATCTAACAATGTACTAAAGTTAAATGTTGAATCGCTTCTACAAATATTTTGTGGAATTAAAAACAACACAATTGCCAATCACATGAACCAAAGAAGAATAGATCAAAACCACAACACCAGATATTCCCGGGGAAATATTAATACTCAAAATCCCTCTATCATATATTGTATATTCCACAAGGAATCATGAAATAATTACATACAAAACTCTTCTCACAAGAGCTCTCAGTACATCAACTAATTTTCTCACACTGTCATACAAAAATTGGCAAGTTCCTTAGCCAATTTACTGTCTCTAGACAGCCTGCCTTTCTCACACAGTTCCTGGTCAATTCAATCCTTAATCACAAATAATTTTAGCCTTCCTCAACTGTGTTGAGTATCATGGGCATCCTGTAGTGTTATAACTACACCTGGGTAGCTTGCCAATATCACAACTGATAGTTACACTTCCCTTTCACCTAGATCTCAATTGGGTCTCCACTAGAACTGACATGCATGCAGTTAATAATAATAAAAACATCAGTTGCACGTGATATCACTACATGAGAATTAATTAATATTTAATTCACTTGATCTCTCACTAGTGTATCTACAGTTACAACTAGCACAACTGACTTTAACTCACTTAACTAAGTTAAACTAATTTACAACTTGCATTAACTAATGCAACACTACACTTCCAACTCTGTTACAGCTAGAATCACTCAGTTACAACTAAAGTCAACTTTCATTTTCCACCAACCAACCTCTTAACTCTAAATTCACTTAGCTAACTGATTTGCCACTTCAGTTAACTATTTTCAAGTTCTCATTGAGAATAGATTACATTTTAATGTCCATCTAATATTAAGGGATAATAAAAATAGACATGCATCTATAAATATACATGCATATATAAATAGAATTTTGACATACATCTATAAATAGACATACACCCAAAAATAGCCTGTGTGGGCCCCAACTAGTGTAGGTGCGTAATTTTCACTAGGATCAAGGATTTTCTTTCCGGATGCCAATTTCACTGTTTCTTGTTGCAAACTTCAATAGGTGATGAAGCAACTAAACCTTCATATCATGAAACCATACGAGGATTTATATTCCTTTGAATCTAAGAAATTCAAGTGTGTTGGGATCATTAAAGACCTTATGGTTTCTCTGGCTCAAAATTTCATCCAAGAGTATTGTGATGTATGTAGTAGTTGCAGATTTCCCAACTCGATTTGGAATGATGCTTTATAGATCTTAGGGGGCTAAGCTGGGAGGAGTATTGAAGCTATATTTTACTTATGCAATCATTCCAATCATCAGTATAGAATAAAGAAGATTGTACAGTGAGTCAATATTTTTCAAAACAATTACGAAGGAGGGTTCTAGCAATTCTTCTATTTATAGTGAGGAGAAATATCATTTTTCTTGTTTTATGTTGCAAGTACATGAGTAAGCTATTGAGGATACACAGTTGAAGGTTCCTACAATAGTTCAAAACAAATAAGTAATAGTAAGTGAAATCTGGAAGTTATATTTTGATGGGGAATATTCAAAGGAAGGGAATGGTGCAGGGGTTCTTCCACTTTCCCCAAAAGGTGAAATAATTCCCTTTTCTTGAAAATTGGAGTTTGAATCTACCAATAACATAACGAAGTATGAGGCTCTAATTATTGTTCTACAAGCTACCAAGAATATGAATATATAATGCTTTTATGTATTTGGAGATTCGAAATTAGTTGTGAAATAAATCAGAGGGCAGTGTCAGAAAAATCACCCAAGGCTTAGAGCTTACCATAATGAAGTTTTGGATTTGGTGGATAATATTATTTTTAGCTTTCAATATTCAGTTTCTGCCAAGAGAAGGTAACAAATTGGTTGATTCACTTGTAGTTTTAGACTGCCACAAAATCCAAATTTGAGTTATGAAGTAGACGTTTGAAATAGACTATACCAGATAATGTAAAATATTGGCAGGTATTTGAAGATGAAGAAAAAAACAATTTTTTTTTGGAAGTGGTAGGAGATTTTTCTAACTCATAGATTGATCAATAAGTGGAATCTGAAAACGATGCAGAAGAAGATGTTGATGATGAATTACTTTGGAAATATTCCATGGTTGGGAAAAATATTGTTCAATTGAAAGGTGATGTGATTCCCAAAGTTTTGGTACCTTTGGAGAAATTGTTAGATGCAAATGATTTTCCACTAAATGCTAGTAAGCAGAGATAGGAGGATGATCACTACAAGAAAAAAGGACATTGGTGAGGGTCATTATTGGAACGGGGTCCCTTAGGAAAAAATTGGATGAAAACACTATATTTCTATAATTTTTGGTAAGTTAAGAAGTGTGCGCTAAGCGAAGCACAAGTCAATGGGCTTTGGGGGTGGGTCAAAGCCCCTCATGAGTTGTAATGGGCCAAAGGGTAGAACTAGGGACCGCAAACCACAATTTGCAGACCGTAGATGAGTGCATGATAAAGGTATAAGTAGGAGTCTAGATCGAGTTGAGAAGAATTAAGTGATAATAAGTCTGAGATGTTTTGATGTTTTGAGTTAAGAAGCAACCTTGTCTAGGTTAGAAGGCTCCTACTAGCTATGTGCGCAGAGACCTTAGTCATGCTGTGTGCGCGGGTAGAAGGAAGGTGTTGTAAGGAAGATCTGAATTGTGAATGAATAAGGAACATCTTGGATGAAATCGAGTATCAAATGCATCTGTCTTATGTTTTATGATCTGTTTCCACATGTTATATCTATTTACTGTGTTATCTGTGTTTGAATCGGTTGCGCAACTATTTTCTACCTTATATGAATGATTAATTAATGGTTCTATTGATGTCGAACTTAAATAATATATATTAAGGACTATTGAAGGGATTGTGGAATCTGTATCAGTGTGCGGGCAAGGTAACCTGTGTAAATTGACATAAATCTAGCTGATTAGGGTTTCTGCTTAGGGCTTATGTTGCGAAGGTTAGTTGTTTTAGATCTGAAGACAACCACATCATTTAACTCTCTCTCAGGGTGTGGAAACCTGGTTCCAGCACCCCCCCCATACTGCTTCAGGTAATACTTTGACTTGCGCAAGTAGGTCACTATTGAAAGGGCCAGTATTAAGAGGGTTTTTTTGGTTAACCTTAACTTCGAACCTCGTTCAGGACCCCTTAAGCCAAAAAATGGTTCTGTTGCTGGGACAGGGATCATTTGAGAGAGATTGGGTGATGTGGCAACCATCAAAGCCTGAATTAGAAGACTTATTTGAGAAGCAAATTCATGAATTTTCCCTTAATGAAAATAGAAGTAAGAAGTTGTGTACTGAAGATTGGAAACATAAATATATCTTCACAGAGGTGCACGAGATATTCTTTATGACTTTTGCGCACGAATTTCAGGAGTGGTTGTCAATAATAGAAGATTTATGTTGGTAGGATAAAATGCCTCATTTTTAACCCCTTTCCTATTTAAGACCAGAACCATAAACCTCTGTTTTATCCTCATAAACTTCCTTATACCTGCACTAGTCCAAGAATCTTGTCCTATCCCTGCACTAGTTTTGTATTTCATACTTACGATTTATTAAGTACTTAATTAATCATTTTTACTAGATTTTATGCCTTTTATATTCTTGCAACTATTATTTCCTTCCTAAAGTATTTTGATGAGAAAATTTATTAATCATTGTATCAGCATGGTCTAGTGCATGCATATTCTTGCATCGTTGGTAGTCAATCGCTCCTAAACTTCAACAACAGCTTGTTACCTAACACGGACATCTCGTTCCAACTCATCTAGTTCAATTGCAGTTATCTTGAGTTGAATTCAGAGTGAAGGATAGTCAGGGATATAATCAAATATTGGGTCACTAGCCAACGATCAGATTAACATTTTGTTATAGTCACGGGCTTATTTTGTAATGCTGGTTGTTATTTCATTTCAGCCTAAATGCTAGAATTAGAATGATTGTATGTAATTTTTTTATGGACATAGGCCAAAAGGGTTGCATAAAGATAGATTTCAGGTAGGAAATTAGGGAGCGATATCCATGCTACTATAACTTTGGAAAATTTGTAATTCTATGTTGTCGCCCACGTTTTGGGCTGGATCCATACTTATGATGTATTTTTGGTTATTTAGAATTAATACAAGGAGCTACACTTTGTTGTTTACATTCTGCATTTTAATTTGCTATGGATGCGTCTTTGAGTGTTGAAGCTTCAAGTTTCCTAAAACATGAAACAATCTCGTTGGCTAGGGCCCCGCCACCCTAGCTCATTTTTCCTCTCACTTTCGTTCAGTTAAAGGTGTGTGTTGATTTTGTTTATGCAAAGTGTGGATTAAGTTTATGATTTATTTCTTCATAATAATTTTGGTTTTATTTCATTGACATTTAAGTGTGACGGATCTGTGGCATGAACATTAATTAAGTTTGATTTACTTTATGTCATTTCCTTTTTACGAATCTTAGTTTATTCCTGCCTGGAATCATACAAGCACGTTATTCCTGCACTAGTGCTTTTATAATTCCTGCAACTTGGTTTTTCAGCTCAATACAGTAAGATTGTTTCATTCCTTTCCTTTCATAAGAATTTGATTTACTTCTGCAAGTGAATGCTCATTAGCAAGTAGAATTATTTTTAATACCAAGAGTTAAAATCCTAGGAATTAAAGATGATTTGTTAACTGATGAACGAACGTCGTTACAACACATCGATCTCTGCCTACACTTTATATATTTAAAAGGAAAGAACTAAAACTTAAATATGAACAGTTAAAGTGAACCATTCTGAGTTAACAGAGATTAAAGGTAGATCTGGTTTATGTGATTAACTATCATGGGGATAAAAGCCTACTATCATATTTGAGTTATTTCTTTCACTACATTGAAGAAAGTGTGCTTTGAATTTTGAAGTTTTTTTATTTAAAAGTTTATTTTCATTGCAAGATTCAGTTTGGTTGAAGCATTCTTTTGCATGTGCAAGTTATTTCAGAATTCTGATTCGCCTTTGCAATCATTTTCATAGAATAGCACACCCTTTATTTTCCTGAAATCCTTTTTCCAGTACAGGAACCAATATCCTGTTACAGGAACAGAGTGCTCGAAGCCTGAAGCTTAGCCCCTGCACAAAGACATAAATATCTAGTGCAAGTGTAAAATATACTTCCTGCACATAAGACCTGTACCTATACTAGTGCAAGCATACTCCAGGAGTACAAGAACAAAAACTTGGTGTAGGAAGGAAAATCCTTAAGAAGGAAAATATCTCCAAAGGACCACTTGTGAAACATAGAATTTCATTTCAGCAATCAATATTGTTTACAGCAGTGTGAAAGTTCCTTTATTTTTTTCTTTGCAAAGTACTTTCTTTCGCACTCCGACACTAGAACTTATTTGGTGTAAATTGTTGTGTGATCTTTCTTTTCAATTATGTAAGATCTTGATTTAAGAAGTAAGGATAGATATGAAACTTTCATACCACTTTTTATAGCTCCTAGAGACAGCCTTGAGTTGTATAAATACCAGTGCCTAGGAAATAATGCAAGGAGCATATGACTCAACTGACTGCAGTTGGAAATGTTTGGCTCTCATGCAACTATCACTCAGATGAATGGTTTTAATAAGGGTGGAACCAAAACCCCAAAGTTAAACACAACTAGGAAAACTGCAGAAACTGAGTACAAAATGCAATAAGTAAATGCATCAGACAACTCTAAAATAGAATGCTATAAAGGGGGCGGACTTCTGAAATGAATACACAGTTATCAAGTTATATACGAGCGATGACTATGGCAGAAGATTTATTAAGATATCAACTATAACCGAGCTCATCCTAGGATAAGAATCCATATATACTAGGCTTATTCAAAGACAAGAATCCATATATCTGGGCTCATTCAAAGATAAGAATCCATTGTAGTTAATATCGGAAGAACGATGGAAGAGATAGAAAATAAAACAAAGTATCATGCCTAAGCCATATTTAAAGCGCTGCAAATGAGTAAATATGAGTATCTGTAATGAAAAATTCACATTTAAGCATGGAAGCACTCGCATTCCAGAGCATTAGGTACAAGAAATGTAGAGAGATACAAAATGAACATTTGTATTAAAAACATGTAGAAGAGTTACAAATTGTGAATCATCCAGAGTGGAATCCCCAATTCCAGCAAAATTTCTTATTACTGAGTCCCTACAGGATCTTCAAACATCCACTATCAAATTTCATATAAAATACATATAGAATACTTAAGCTAGTGAGTCCTTTGGAAAATCCGGAACCTTTTGTTAGTGTTTTCTTCCTGTTTTTATAACCTTTGATTCCTATGCGCGAGAAGATATTTTGGGAAAATATCTTCCTTCTGTGATTGTATGTCGTTTCAGGTCTAAATCAAAAACAGAAATGATGATGAGGTAGAACTGCCTCTCATCATCTTACAACATAGGCCTTAAGCCGTTTCTAACTGAAATGTAAACAATTTACTAAACTGAAAATGAAAATTGCAAGAGTGAACTAAAGATTTCACCCGAAATGACAAAGTGAAAAGAACATAAGGTAAAAGGCCCTGCAGACCCAATCATGAATGATCATTTTTGTTTGATGAGGTGGAGCCCCTACTGCTGCTGGCGAAGGTAATACTATTAGTCGTGGGAGAGCTGGCTTTCTGTGTTGGAGAATGCGGTACTGCTAGTAGTGGAAGAACTGACCTTCTGTGCTTGAGGGTCTTATAGAATGGCCAATGGTCATGATCCATTGACTGATATGTGAAAATGACCTTTATTATCACTTTTATTTGCTTTCTTGGGCATGGAGGATCATCATCCTCGGCCTCAAGCCACCGTGATTGGCTATGAGACGGCCTGTGTACTTAAAATGCCATGAAAACCTGCACGGATAGCAAAACAGTTAAATAAATCCTGCGATGAGGGGTAGACTGCTTCAGAAGGCTCGGGTGAAGGCGGAGGAGTAGTGCAGAGGCATGAAATTCAACAGAAGCATTTCCATGGTGAAAACAGAGTTTAAATCTGATTTGGTGCAAAGTTATGCAAAAGGCGGTTTTGCAGAAAACAAGAGTGGTTTTCACACAGGCGGAAGGTGGTAAGTGGTAAGGAGTGGAATGAATGTGATAGGGCTCAGGTGTTGACTCTAAAACCACCTATTTCACATTGAATTTGGGCGTTAAATTATTTTGGTGGATTGGGTGCGAAAACAGTTCTAGACCGTCAGATCTAGGAGATCGACGGTTGGGATCAAACGTGAAGGGAGAAAGGATGTGCGGGAGGAAGAAAGGTGGGACCCGACAGATGACGTCATCAATTTTTTTGGGTAGAGAAAAGCTATTGGGCGGAGTTGAAAAGAGGGGATCAATGGGAGCCGTTGGATCATGAGGATCAACGGTCGGGATCTGGTGATGAAGGAGAATGGAAAGGGCAGGGTTGAAAATGTGGTAGTAATATGGGTCGTTGGATCTGGAGACATTAGGGGAATTTTGAGGTCTAAAATAGGCCTCCTAAGGAAATTATAAAATAATAGTGGAAAGAATCAAATAAGATTTGATGACATCATCAAATTTTAGAGGGAAAAATGAAAAAACTACTTTTTCAACTCATATTTTCAACTTATCTCCCAAAGTTTTTACTCAAATTTCGAGCGGGAGCACTTGTTGGATGCGAAATTTAATTCCTCATCCAAGGAGTACCCATGTTGCATACTTTTTATGGGTTCTACTACATAAAAAATAAGAAATACATGAAAAATGTGATTGTAATAACTTTTTTTTATGTATTTCTCATTTTTCATGTAGCAAGATTCATCGAAAGTATGCAACATGGGTACTCCTTGGATGAGGAATTAAATTTCGCATCCAATGAGTACTCCCACTCGAAATTTGAGTAAAAATTTTGGGAGATAAGTTGAAAATACGAGTTGAAAAAGTAGTTTTATTATTTTATTATTTTTTAATATTTTTACCTTTTTATTTAAAAAATGGTGAATCATCCCCCATGGTTGACATCATCATCTTGAATCCTATTGGTTGTTATAAATTTTTTTTTTTTTTGTACATTTTTCTTAGGAGGCCCATTTTAGACCTCAAAATTCCCCTAATGAATGGACAATTGTGATTGAATCGAGGGCTTCGCATATCGGAGATTCAGATAGACAAGAGGAGGAAATGCGGAGGGAGTGATTGCAATATTCCAATGGAGCGAGAGCCATTGGATCTGGGACGAGATCAATGGTGGAGATAAATTGGAGAAAAGTGAGTGGGGTGAAAGGCAAAGGTGCGATGGCCGTTGGATCAGGATGATCAACGATCCAGAATGCATCACGATCTCGTATGAAGGAATGAATGGTGCAAGGGGAGGGGAAAACTGCGAAACAACGCACACCGTCAGATCAGGAGGATCGACAGTTGAAATCTCATCGGGAAATGGTAGGTAGAAGGGTTTTGAACGGGAGGATGGAGACAACACAAAGGAGCGATGACCGTCAAATCTGGAGGATCGACAGTCCAGATCATATCATGGCTTTGGATAAATGAATGAATGGGGTGGAGGACAGCGAAACATTGAGACAACACTGACCGTTAGATCTGGAGGATCAATGGTCCAGATCATATCGTGGCTTCGCATAAATGAATGAATGGGGCGGAGGATAGCGAAATAGTGAGACAACGCTAACCATTGGATCAGGAGGATCCACAATCGGGATTCCATCGTGGGGGATGAAAAATGGAATTGAGGGAGGCCCGATAGCCGTTGAATTGATTGTGATCAACAGCTCAGATTATATCGGCGAGGAATGAACGTCGACGGCGAAATATAGAGTGAAAATGGACTACTGCGATGTGCGATGTGTGAAGGAGCAAGGACCGTTGGATCTGTAGAGATCAACGGTGGAGATTGCATCGGGGTTTCGCACATCGACGGAAAAGATTTTGGAAATGAGAACTTTGGATGAAGTGAAGTGCGATGTGTGATGGATAGGTGATGCGCGATGTCCGTCAGATCTGGAGGATCGATGGTCATGATCTCTTCGACAAAGATGAACCTCGGCGGTGAAACAAAAGAGAAAATGAGTGGAGTTGGGAACCAGCGATGTCTGATGGCTGAAGAGGGCTTAAGGACTTTTAGCCGTCGGACACAGAGCGGGGTCATATGAGAAAAGGGGGCTAAGGGCTTAAGCCGAAAAGCGCTTAGAGGCCTGATATGCTAAAATGAGCGCTTTTAAAGCCAAAAGGTGGATTTTTAGCCTTTTCAAGGGTTATGATAGGTGAAAAAGGGGCTTTGACAGTCTATACAGTCCTTGTTGTATTTGCTTTGCAGAACAAAGCTCCTTACCATTAGATATCCTAGCTCGGTGAGGGATGTCATAACAACATTGGCTCCACTTGGGGATGACCCGTTTGTCCTCGAATGCGTCGAGAATTCCGCAGACCATCTGTTAGCCTTCTTCTTGCGAACACAGTCCCTTGATGCCTTTTCTTCTCTCTTCATGAAAAATCAAAACAACAAACATCATAATAAAAGCAACTGAATAATGTACAATATCATACAGCAGACCTCTCAGCCTGAATCAATACTGGAAATAGGGTTTTAAGAATTGCCCATTAACAGGGGCTTTGAGAATATCACCCTGCAAATTTTCCAGTCTGAAAGTATTGTTTCCTCTGGCTTTTGCAATTTTGAAAGGTCCGAACCATAAAGGATCGAACTTCCCATGCTTTCCTTTCTCATCCCTTCTTATGTCCCATCTTAGCACCAGATCTCTGACCTGCATCTCTTTATCTTTAGCATGCTGATCAAACAGGTCTTTTATTTTCTCTTGGTACTCAATCAACCTCTGATTTACTCGACTTCGAGTCTCTTCCAGCTCTACTAACTTATTTATTCTTCCGGTAAGATCATTTGGTTCCTCTTGACAATCCTGCATGAACCTAGCCACAGGGAAGGCCAATTGTATCGGGAAAACTCCTGCTCTACCATAGACCAATTCATATGGGGATTTGCCTGTAGACATTTTATTAGTGACTCTGTTTGCCCATAGCACGAACTTGAGTTGTGAATCCCAGTTCTTCTGGTTTTCATTTATGGCCTTTTTCAATGTCGTTACCAAAGTTTTGTTTGAGGATTCTACCAATCCATTTCCCTATGGATAGTATGCAGTAGAGTGTCCTAACACAATATTATACTGTTGGCAAAAACTAATAAATTTGACAGACTTAAAAGCCTGAGCATTATCTGTGACAATCTTAGCAGGGCAGCCAAACCTTGAGATAATTTTATCTTCTAGAAACTTGATCACCACTGTCTCTATAGCATTCCTTGCTAGCACGGCCTCTACCCATTTAGTGAAGTAATCAGTGGTTGTTAGTATCCACTTGTGTTGCCCTCTTGAGGCAGGATGAATTTTGTTGATGAAATTGATTCCCCATTGTTGGAAAGGTTCTTCTATGTGCACTGGGATCATAGAAAAAGGTGCAAACTCCTGCCTTTCAGCAAATTTCTGACATTTTTCACAGGCCCTTACCTGAGCATAGACATCTCTGAAACGTTTGGGCCAGAAAAAGCCTGCTTTCAAAATCTTGTGTGCCGTGGCCCTCCAGCTGTAATGGCCACCACAGATGCCCTCGTGGAATTCTGCCATCACTTATTCTACTTCATTTTCTATGAGACATAAAAGTAGTATGCCCAATGGGTCCCTCCAGTACAAACAACCATTTGCTACAATGAACTTATGAGATTTTAGCCTTAGCATTCTATACTTTGTCTTGTCACAGCTTGGAGGACATCTAAGAGTTAAGAGGTATTCTACATTCTCTTTGTACCATGCACTGAGAAGGTACTTCATACGGTTCTTTTGTGTAGCAGTTTCTATCCTGTGCTGCTCATCTTCTCTTCTAGGCTCTTCATTTTCCACCATAGAAAAATTTATCCCCAAAGCTTAACAGTTTGATTTGAAAAGGATCTTGGCTAATCCCTGTCCCTTTATTAGCTTAGTGGGGCATATCTCCAACTCATACTCGTGTATCTTGGCTATCCAGTTGCCTCTCTTTCCTTCACTATCTCCCTAAATCAAAATGTCTTTTACAGCCGATGTGGGTACGAATGCAATTATAGATGACTGTAGTACATACATCTGAAAAGCCTTTAGGGATTTGACCAAGGCATAAGCTTGTTTCTCCAGGATTTTATATTTTAGCTTAGCGTCACAAAGCACTTGGCTAAAAAAGGAAATAGGTTGTTCATAACCTTCCTCATTTTTCTGCAATAATATAGCTGCGACAGTGTGGGGAGATGCGAACGAAAATATCATGAAGGGTTTTGCATAATCAGGTCCTGCTAATACTGGGGCTTCTGAGAAAGAATTTTTTATTCTGTTAAAAGCTTCTCATGACTCAGTAGTCTATTTTACTTCATTATTCTTCTTCAGCATCTCAGTTATGTACTGGACTATCTCTTCATAGTTCGGTATGAATCCTCTCAAGAAGTTGATATGTCCAAGAAAAACTTGGACCTCTTTCTTGTTTCTGGGCAAGGATATACCATTTATGACTTCTAGCCTTTTCGGGTCAATTTTTACCCCTGTCTTTGTTACAATATGCCCCAACAGTTTACCCTCTTCTAAAGTGAACAAAGATTTTGGGGGTTTAAAGACAATCCATACCTGCGGCACTTGTCAAAGGTTCTGCGCAAATGCTCTATATGTTCAGCATCGTCCTTTGAGAAGACTGTGATATTTCTAGGTACACCACCACGAATTTTTCTTGTCCCCCCACAAAAGCAATGTCCATGGCCATTTTGAATGTAGCTCCCACATTTATCAATCCAAACGGAATTCGAGCATACATAAACGTTCCCCAAGGAGTGGTGAAAGCGGTTTTCTTTTGGTCCTCCGGAAGCACTGCTACTTGATTGTACCCAGAAAAGCCATCCATCATAGACATTCGTGAAGATCCTACCACCATATGCAATATATGGTCCATCTTGGGTAGCAGATAATTTTCTTTCAGAGATGCTCTGTTCAAGTTTCGAAAGTCAACACACAATCTTATTTCCCCATTCTTTTTTCGGACTAGGACCAAGTTGGCCACCCATTCATAATATCTTAATGGCACAATAATCTTAGCCTTCAACAGTTTCTTGATTTCCTTTTCTATGGAAGGAAGGAGTAAAGGATTAATCTGTCTTAATTTATGTTTGTGTGGCTTAGCATCTCCTTCTAATGGAATCTTGTGTTGGATAATGCTAATATCAAAGGTCTTCAATTCTTGATAGGACTAGGCAATGACGTCCTTATATGTCTGAAATAGCTTCCAATATTTCTCTTTGTATTCTTCGTGTACCTTATTAGAAAATTTCACAAACTTGGGATCGGCCTCCGTGCCGAGGTTCCGGTCATCTACCTGATTTTCTTCAACAACCTTACTTGGCTAGACTGGGACATCATTCTTATCAAATAGTCTCTCTAGGGGGACCAGTCCTCTGGGTATTACACTCCCTTTGAGCTGTAGCACCTTGTGCCCAGCCATGGTATCCTCCCATTTATTCTGAGGAAGGTCCTCAGTCTCCTCCTCGCCAACATCTATGTCCATATTGGAGAATTCCCCAACAGTCTCCATGAATCTTTTCACTTGCTCTTTGTCTTCAAACACCTGCCATTGTTTGACATTGTCAGGGATGGAAGGATGGTAGCGAACCTCTATTTCATACCTCAGGAGGGGATTCTAAGGTTGTCGAAAAGTGCTTGCAGCAACTACGAGAGAGTCTGCCATTCTGTTCTTGTTTGTTGGCATGAATTGAATATTGAATGCTAAGAAGAAATTCTCTACCAAGTCCCATACCTCATTTCTGTAAGCCCTCAACCGAGGGTGCTTAGCTTGACATTGATTTCTTACTTGTCTCACCACCAGTTCTGAATCTCCCAAAACCTTCAAGCTTTGAATATTCATATTCTTTGTTGTTTGTAGACCTAGAAGCAAGGCTTCGTATTCAGCCACATTGTTCGTGGCTTCATATTCCAATTTGAAAGATAATGGGACCAGTTTTCCAATAGGGGAGATAAGGAGAATCCTGGGTCCATTCCCTTCCTATGAGTTGGCTCCGTCAAAGTGCAAGGTCCATATCCCACCTTCTTCATTAGTAGAAGACTACTCGATCTTTACTTGATAGAAAGATGGCTCATGCAATTAATCTTGGTCTTCCTCAAGCATTAGACAGGAAAACTCACCCTCTTTGTTGTACACCGGTGAATTTACTGAATTATCAGCTTTAGTGACCATCTTCACAAACCTTGTTTCTCGGTATAATCTCCTCTCTTAGCCTCCAAACACAGGGATGGTCACATAGGTTAAGTCCAGCTTTATAGATCCTCCAATTTTTGCACCCCATGATCTAGATATAGCATCCCAAACTGAGCTGGGATGTCGGCCACAACTATGTCCATTACCACACTCTTAGCTGGGATTTGGGCTAGATTTACCACCAAATCCTTGATCATTCCCAAACATTTGACTCTTTTAGAATCAAAGGAGTAGAGATATTTATATGTGCGAGTGATCTGCAGCCCCAATTTCTCCATCACCGACAGAGGTAACAGGTTATGGGACGCCCCGGAATCCAGCATACAGTTGTGCAACAGCAAATCATGAATTACTAAAGAGACATAGAAAGGAGGAGTTGAATCATCTAACTCCTCAACATTAGGACCGAACATGACCATAGGCCCTTCTTCCTGGAGGTTTAAACTATCTGGGATTGGGTCTGCTCCTTGAAGAAGCATGAAAGAAGACACCTGAGACTAGTAGGCTGACTATTTCAGTAATTCAGTCAAAGGAACGATAAATTTTACTTTTCCCAACTCTTTCTGAAGGCTAAACACAAGAGGAGGCTTCTCTATCAGACTTTCCTTTGGTTCATTTATCATGGCTGAAGGTTTTTCTTCCCTCGAAATAGGTTTAACATTTGTATTTGGATTAGAGGCCAACTTAGAAGAGGAAGCAATGGAGTCCTTAGAATGTAAAGGTTTATTTATAGGCCTCTTACCTTTATCTCTGACTTTCTGAACAACTGTCTCCTTCTGAGGCATCTCTTCTTCTTGTTCTTGTGTGTGAGTTCTCTTTCTAGAGGACCTGAGATCACATTTTCTATGAAATTGTGCTTGCATGAAGTCTGCAAACTGTTTACAGTAATCATCGATCTCTGGATCTTTAGCAGCACTTGTTTTTTCTTCTTCTTCTTGCAAGGAAAGCTCCACTCCTTCACCTTCTTGCAAAGAAGACTCAACTTCATCGATTTCTGAGTAAGCAAGATATTGATCATCTTGCCCATCGGGAATGTCTTCGGCAGGGCCATCCATCTACCCTTATAGATACAGCGGGGGCTGTAAATGGTTGTATGTGGTCTTGCTGCTCCTTCCGATCTCTTTGTAATATTTGCAAGGGAGGCTTTCTATATTGGGGGTTATAACCGCTGTTCGAAGCAGCTTGAGGTGGCTTGGAGGAGGGGTTCTTTGCTTTGAGCTCAAGCTTCACCAACTTGCTTGAAAGGTTCTTGATCATTTTATTCATCTCCTCGATTTTTTAATCTGCTACCTCTCTATCTTGAATTGAGGTAGATGCTTCTTCTTTCTCTCTACGTCTGGCATTATGGTCTGACCTCCCTTTCGATTTACCCATAGAATAAAAGTTGGCTTCTACTTCCAATGCATCATTCTGGGCTTCATCCAGAGTAGCAGACTTCCTTTCTCTTAAAGAGAATCCAAATTATGACTCAAAGGCTACTACAAACACCACTTTAGCAGCGATCTAGTGAGGCTTCATTTCGGCTGGGAGACTTGTATATAATTTATTAAACCTCTTGACGAATTCGGACACATCTTCATTATGTCTCTTTCTAAGAGAGTTGAATTCTGTAAGATAGTATCCTAGGTCCTTCTTCTCTCCCCATTTCTTGGTCAAGGCATTCTCCAGTTCCTCCCAGTTATTAATGGAGCGGTCCCCCAAGGTCTTGAACCATTTTCTGGCCTCTCCATCTAGAGACTGGATAAACAATCTCAACACCACATCTAGATGCTCAACGTTGAAATTTTCTACGAAGGCGCAGAAAACTTCCAGGTGTTTCTGAGCTTCAGTATCATTTTCTCCACTGAAACGACGTAGGATCTTTAAGTAATCCTGAGGCATGTCGTTCAGGATCTGAGGCAATGCCAGGAAAGCATATTTGTTTAGTAGGAAGCCAAGAACAGCCATCAGAGGTTGTGGAGGTGGTGGAAGAGAAGTATGTATGACAATGGGGATATACTGAACAACGGTTTGAGGGGTTGATTGAACTACTGGAATATGAGAAGTGGAAACCTCTATGACTTCTTTAACTTCTTCAGCTTCAGGAGTGGGATGCAGAAAGAAGCTCGTGGTGTCTACAGACTCAGCCTCATCTTTTACTTCAATATTTTCAAGGGAGGAGTTATCAGAAGTATAATCAATGGTTCTTGCAATAGAATCAAGACCTTGATCTTGAGCTAATTGGGAGGAGGATGGAGAGTCTTCCAGGGAGAATCTCAGAATATCTGTATAAGTTGATTATCTTTCTCTCCAATTTCTCTTGTGTAAAATATTCTCTGGATCAGACACTGAAGGTGTTCTCAACTGGGATGTATCTGACCTCAGATGTGGCTTTCAGGAATCTAGGACTGCAAATACATTTATCTTTGAATGACAGTGGATTCGCCAAGGTGAGGGATCTACAACTCCCAACCCTTCCTGCTCACCTATTCTGAAGGGTGGATGAATATTTGTCGAGGCCCAGGGATTTAGTTCTTCAAATTATTTCTCCGACAACGGCGCCAAATAGATGTTGTAGCTCCTAGAGACAGCCTTGAGTTGTATAAAGACCAGTGCGTAGGACATCTTAAATGCAAGGAGCAAATGACTCAAATAACTGTAGTTGGAAATGTTTGGCTCTCATGCAACTATCACTCAGATGAATGGTTTTAATAAGGGTGGAACCAAGACCCAAAATTTAAACACAAAAACTAGGAAAACTGTAGAAATTGAGTACAAACTGCAATAAGTAAATGCATCAGACAGCTCTAAAACAGAATGCTCTAAAGGGGGCCAACTTCTAAAATGAATACACAGTTATCAAGTTATATATGAGCGATGACTATGGCAGAAAATGGAGTAAGATATCAACTATAACCAGGCTCATTCAAGGATAAGAATTCATATATACTAGGCTTATTCAGAGACAAGAATCCATATATCTGGGCTCGTTCAAAGATAAGAATCCATTGTAGTTAATATCGGAAGAACGACGGAAGAGATAGAAAATGAAACAAAGTATCATGCCTAAGCCATATTTAAAGCGCTGCAGATGAGTAAATATGAGTATCTGTAATGATAAATTCACATTTAAGCATGGGATCACTCGCGTTCCAGAGCATTAGATACAAGAAATGTGGAGAGATACGAAATGAACATTTGTATTAAAAACATGGAGAAGAGTTACAAACTGTGAATCATCCAGAGCGAAATCCCCAATTCCAGCAAAAATTCTTATTACTGAGTCCCTATGGGATCTTCAAACATCCACTATCAAATTTCATATAAAATACGTACATAACACTCAAGCTAGTGAGTCCTTTGGAAAATATGGAACCTTTTGTTAGTGTTTTCTTCTTGTTTTTATAACCTCTAATTCCTATGCGCGAGAAGATATTTTGGGAAAATATCTTCCTTGTGTGCTTGTATGTTGTTTCAGGTCTAAATCAAAAAAATAAATGATGATGAGGTAGAACTTCCTCTCATCATCTTACAATGCAGACCTAAAGCTGTTTCTAACTGAAATGTAAACAATTTACTAAACTGAAAGTGAAAACTGCAGGAGTGAACTAAAGATTTCACCCGAAATGACAAAGTGAAAAGAACATAAGGTAAAAGGCCATGTGGGCCCAGTCATGAATGATCATTTATGTTTTATGAGGCAAATCCCCTACTACTGCTAGCGAAGGAAATACTGTTAGTCGTGGGAGAGCTGGCCTTCTGTACTGGAGAATGCAGTACTGCTAGTAGTGGAAGAACTGGCCTTCTGTGCTTGAGGGTCTTATAGAATGGCCAATGGTCATGATCCATTGAATGAGACATGAAACTGACCCTTATTATCACTTTTATTTTCTTTCTTAGGCATGGAGGATCGTCATCCTCAGCCTCAAGCCACTGTGATTGGCTATGAGACGGCTTGTGTACTTAAAATGCCATGAAAACCAGCATAGACATCAAAACAGTTAAATAAATCTTGCGAGGAGGGGTAGACTACTTCAGAAGGCTCGGGTGAAGGTGGAGGAGCAGTGCAGAGGTAGGGAATGCAGTGAAAGTGTTTCCATGGCGAAAATAGAGTTTAAATCCAATTTGGCACAAAGTTATGAAAAAGGTAGTTTTGCAGAAAACCGGAGTGGTTTTCGCGCAGGCGGAAGGTGGTAAGCAGTAAGGAGCGGAATGAACATGATAGGGCTTAGGTGTTAACACCTGTCCCTATAAAACCACCCATTTCGCATTGAATTTGGGCGTTAAATTGTTTTGGTGGATTAGGCATGAAAACAGTTCTAGACCGTCAGATCTGGGAGATCGACGGCTGGGATCAAACGTGAAGGGAGAAAGGATGCACGGGAGGAAGAAAGGTGGGACCCGGTAGATGACGTCATCAGTTTTTTCGGGTAGCAAAAAGCTATTGGGCAGAGTTGAAAAGAGGGGATCAATGGGATCCATTGGATCATGAGGATCAATGGTCGAAATCTGGCGATGAAGGATAATGGAAAGAGTAGGGTTGAAAATGCAGGAGTAATATGGGTCGTTGGATCTAGAGAAATGGATGGCTGCGATTGAATCGGGGGCTTCGTATATCGTAGATCCAGATAGATGGGAGGAGGAAACACGAAGGGAGCGATTGCAATATGCCGATGGAGCGAGAGCTATTGGATTAGGGACAAGATCAACGGTGGAGATAAATTGGAGAAAAGTGAGCGGGGTGAAAGGCAAAGGTGCGCTGGCCGTTAGATCATGATGATCAACGATACAGAATGCATCGTGATCTCGTACAAAGGAATGAATGGTGCAAGGGGAGGGGAAAACTATGAAACAATGCACACTGTTAGATCAGGAGCATTGATAGTTGAAATCTCATCGAGGAATGGTAGGCAGAAGGGTTTTGAACAAGAGGTTGGAGACAGCGTGAAGGCGCGATGACCTTCGGATCTGGAGGATCGATGTCCAAATCATATCACAACTTCGCATAAATGAATGAATGGGGTAGAGGATAGCGAAACAGCGAGACAACACTGACCATTGGATCTGGAGGATCAACAGTCTAGATCATATCGCGGCTTCGCATAAATGAATGAATGGGGCGAAGGATAGCGAAACAGTGAGAGAGCGTTGACCGTTGGATCAGGAGGATCCACGGTCGAGATTCCATTGCAGGGGATGACAAATGGAGCTGAGGGAGGCCCGATAGCAGTTGAATCAATTGTGATCAATGGCTCAGATTATATCCGTGGGGAATGAACATTGACAGTGAAATATAGAGTGAAAGTGGACTACTGCGATGTGTGATGTGCGATGGAGCGAGGACCGTTGGATCTGCAGAGATCTACGGTGGATATTGCGTCAGGGTTTCACACATCGGCGGAAAAGAGTTTGGGAATGAAAAATTTGGATGAAGTGAAGTGCGATGTGCGATGGATAGGCGACGCGTGATGGCCATCAGATCTGGAGGATCAATGGTCAGGATCTCTTCAGCAAAGATGAACCTTGGCGGTGAAACAAAAGAGAAAATGAGTGGAGTTGGGAACCAGCGAAGTACGATGGCCGAAGAGGGCTTAAGGAATTTTAGCCGTCGGACACAGAGCGGGGTCATATGAGAAAAGGGGGCTAAGGGCTTAAGCCAAAAAGCGCTTAGATGCCTAATATGCTAAAATGAGCGCTTTTAAAGCCAAAAGGTGGATTTTTAGCCTTTTTAAGGGTTCCGTTAGGTGAAAAAGGGACTTTGACAGTCTATACAGTCCTTATTGTATTTTCTTTCTAGAATAAAGCTCTTTATCATTAGACATCCTAGCTCGGTGAGGGATGTCATAACAACACCACTTATGGCATTTCCTATGCTTCGTCTCTAAGTTTACGAACCCCCGGGTTGACAATTAAGTGTTGAAAGGAGTTTTCTTAATTGTAATTCCCGCACCTAACAACTTCCAAACCTATTGGAAGGACGGAAAGGTCACTCAATGGACACCTAAATTGATCCAACAGTTAGAGAAGACGGATTATTCGATCACCCAGAATGTAGATCACTGGGTTGACATCATCTTGGGTGGGTTTGTGACAGAATTTTCAGTAGACCAATTTGTGTCATAGTCTGAAGCTGAAAGGATATTTTTCAAAGGATTGATAGGTAAATTCATATGCTCTATGCCTTTTCTGGTTAAGATTCTATTGTGTGAAAAGGGTGTTTTGTGCAACTACACTGAGTGAATGACCCCTGATAATATAGAAAGCACTATGTGCAGTGGAAAATATTATCTATTCAATTGGAGAGAGGATAGATCTATATACAACCCTCTAAGAAATTCACCTGATATAGAGAGTAGTGAGGCTACGCACACCGAAGGTAGCCCTCCTGCTATGCTACAATCAAACTCGCATAGGGGTAGGACATATCCTACCCCACCACCACCGCCACTTGCAGAAGATATGGCTACGCATATGAAGCTACCTACCTTTAAGGGTGTGGGAGACGAGGACATGGATAGGTTTTGGTTTATTGGTGATGCAGTATGGACTGCAAAAAATGTTAACACTGATGTTATCAAGAGAGTGAAATTGGCTATGGCGTTTGAAGGTCACGCGTTAGATTGGTTTATGGGATATCTGATTGAGCACGTTGATCCCACTGTTGTGCAGATTAAGGATGCTTTGAAACATCAATTCAGGAATTCAAAGTCCTACTCACAGTGTTTGATAGAATTAAAAGGTATCAAACAGGGGACGAATGAATCTGTTTGGGAGGTTGATCAATGGTTGAAGCACACCATCAACGAAGGAGGATATATTTATGATGATAAGAAACATAAGGAATGGTTCATTGCCATGCTATTTCCACATCTGTGCGGGCCTATGAATCAACAAAAGATCGATTCTCAGGTCGAAGCTCTAGAAGTTTCTATGAAATTGGAAGGTGCATATAGAGCAGATGATCAATTCAGAACTCTGCAAATCCAAATTCAACAAGAAGCAATGCACTAGGAGATTTAAAACCTACACATAGACCGAGGAAACGAAATTGGTGCAGATTTATGGTGCATACATTGTAAGGGTTCAAGCCACACCAAATATCAGTGTACTTTGTTCTCAGATTACATGTAAGTAGGGGGACCAAATCCACTGTGTCCCAGGGATGCTGCTAGGCCAAGTGGTACCCCCACACTATAGTGCATTGATTGTAGGGTAGATGGATGACATGATACAAATGATTTTCCTCGATTGAGAAGTTATGTGCCAAAAATAAAGCAACAATGATGCATGTTTTTCTCTTCATTTGGTCATGATGAGCACCACTCTAAAACATTCAACCTAATGATGGATAGTGCTAACCTCTATAGAGTGCAGGCCGACCCATCTTCACCAGCATCTCCCTCTGGATGTGGAGGATCCCAAACAAGAGGAAGGGGAGGGGGAAGAGGTGGAGGCGCAGGTCAAGGAAGAGGGAAATTAATAAAATATACTATAACTATAGAGATGTTGGACACTATGCATGAACCCTGCATGACAATCCTGCAGGTATTGTACGAACCCTACACGACAATCCTGCAGGTATTGTAGACAATTTGATCATGTAATTGAATACTCTCCTATTTTAATTTCTAGAAAGCAGGAGAAGAAACAACAGACACCTACACAAAACATACAAATGGTTAAAGCTGAACTGTGCAACGATGATCCAAGTATAAACATAATTGCACATAATGGTGCTGCCACCAGAGGAGATGAGGAAAATAAGGCTGATGTAGAGCCACTGATCAGAAAGGCTTCTGAAAATAAAGGACTCAACCTATAAAAGGAAAAGGAAATTTTTATTGAAGCTAGGAAGGATTTTGCTGCTGCAGGGGCGTCCACATCAAAGTCTATCATGGAATTTGTTATCACTCCAAATTTTTCAAATTATTTTGATAGGGTCATCATAAGCTTCACCTTGTCTCATTAGGTTATATCAGTCATTTGATGATAAATTCACTTAATCATGTTTATTATAGGTCATAGACACTTCATTAGTCTTTTCATTAGGGTCATATCCACAATAATCCACCTTTGGTTCACTTGGATAGTAATAAAATTTAAAAAAAGAGCCACTTGTTTAGTTTTTCATAGTTTCTTAGTGAATACAGTGCAAAATAGGCAGATTTTGCTACGAAACTACCTGACAATTTCTTAGCGAATATGAGGATTTCTTTGTTTTTTGACTTTTTGAGAAATCAACTTTAAGGGAAGTTTCTGAGAAAATAGAGAATAATTATAAGAAACTAAGAGAGTTTATTTTCAAGAGCATATCAAATAACATTAACCTCTTTCACTTTTCTCAAAGGTGCTACAACTTTGGAGATTCGGAGATGTCTTTCAGCTCTATTTTGAGAATACTTTTTTTTCTTGTTTGATACATGTTTTTCAAATGAAGTTCCCACACACCTGGATATGTTTTTAAAACATCCAAGAGAGGTTTTTATTTAGAATGAACTGAACTACAAAATATTCCTTTATTTTTTCAAAATATATCAAGGATATGGAGATAGGAGCTCATCTCCGAACCCTATTTGTTTAGAAAAAACAAAGTCATTTTATTGGTAAATAAACTTGCTAAAGGTGAAAAAGATGTTTTTTGAAGATGGTAAGAGGCATTTTGAACCAATTTTTCCTTATTATCCTTCATAGTATCAATTTGAAGACCTACAAGTGAAATTTTGAAGAAAAATAGATAATTTTGAATTTTTCTGCACTTTAGGTAGTTTTGTAGCAACTTCCATGCTTGAAGCCCAAAATCTGCTATGAAAATTTTGTAGGTGATTATATGGAAACAAACATGGATAAACTCAAAGTGAAGGCCTGGAAAAAAAAATTAGCTCTTTAAACCCAAAAAACATGTCTACATCAGCAAAGAGATATAACAGGTGGCAGAGGTTGGTGAATTAAATTTGCTACTAAACTACGCTACGAAATTTTCAGTACATGACTGTTTTAGCAGTCAACTGCAAGTTTGATTTATGACCAAATGAAAAATGATTTTGTAAATATGAAAGAGGTTTTTCTTCATCATAGTCCCATATACAAGATCCTCTCTCAATATTTGTAAATACATCAGGGTTTGGAAATTATAGACTCATCTTTGAAGCCTATTTTTCAGAATTTTCACTAACCAGATTTGTGAAAAAATTGTAAAATTCGACTTGGAGGAGGTCCAGCTTAGAATCCACATGGAATAATGATACATCAGCACTCTATTACACTCATAAAATTAGTTGGTTGTAGTTGATAAGGGTTATTAAATTTATTTGTTGAACTATCAATGAAAGAAGATTCCTTTTTGTATTCAAACTCTGCAAAACATAAATATCCCTAGGAAGTCTCCAAGTGATGGAATCATGTTTGAAATAGGTCTCTGAGGTGGGAATTCGAGGTGACAAAGGTGGAAAATAATTTTTATGAGTCCTCACTCTGTAAATCAAAGAGTTTTGGAGTTAGAAAGGGTTGGGAGAGGTTAGGTATGCACTACTATTGTAATCTTTCACTATCAGTAATATACTTTTGGAGCAACTTGTTTCAGACCCAATATTGATTGTATGTTCTTATCTATGCTTTTTTATCTTAGTCCTTGTGATATTTAGGTAGTGGCTCATGTGTAATCACTTGGAATTCAATAATATTCTCCAATTTCATGTACACATGTAGTTGTTGTTTTGTCCTTTATGTGTGATTTGATAAGAATATAAGTGCCTTGGCTTCCATGACATTTGTTGTTTTGTAATTGAGGTTTACAATAACTCCATAAGCCCAATGATAGAAAATCCTCTACATTTTCCACCTACAGTCATATACAATCAAGTAATTATCATAAAGTTAGCCATCTAATAGAGTTTTTATTGAAAAATTCATAAGTTGTCTTGAGAGAGCCCTCTCAGAGTGAAGAGGCTAATCTTCAATCAAAAGCTGGTATGAAATAGTTACTCCAAGTTGACCATTGAAGCAGCCCAACAGGAACTCAATTTGGTGATAACATAATCAAAGATTGATGATGAATTCAAACCATTCTTACAGGCCTGTATTAAGTTATTGTGCAATCATAAAGCAGTAGATAATCTTCAGGACTTCATAGAAAGATGCACGGAAAAAGAAGTGCCTCGAACTAAGACTATGGTTGTGAACAAGATTTATAAGAACAAGAAGAGAGTTGGTCGGGAGATGCGCATGACTATGAAAATTGGAGAGTATGAAATGGATCAACTCATCCTGGACCTAGGGTCTAATGAAAATGTTCTACCTAAGAAGACCTAGTAGAATATTGAATGGTCCACCATTCAGATACGCATGGAAAATTAGCAGAATATCATTCCACTTGGAAGACTTCCACAAGTTCTAGTGGACATTGTTGCAGTAAAGGTACAAACATATTTTGAAGTGATATAAATTGTGGATGATGTCGATCCCTACCCTACACTGTTAGGGTTGGATTGGGCCATCGATATAGGAAGCATCATCAACCTGAATCGTAGAAGCATGATCTTCGAAAATTATGGAACAAGGGTGATAATACCATTGGACCGGACAAAAGGAAAAATATATAACGAGCCAGTGCACGAAGGAGATGATTTTGACTATATCTACAATTTGACTACATAGGATGAGGATTGGATCAACCCCACAACTGATGGAATGTTGAATTGGGAGAAGCATTCATGTTTTTCGGATTCAAATGGGGGGATGGAGAACTGGAAGAATCGGTTGCATGATGTTTCTATGATGTGCTTCCTCAAGATCACTAAAAACTTCTGATGCATCTCCTCAGAGGTAAGAGAACTACCCTGTTTTGATGGTTCTGGTAGTGTCATAGTATTTATAGAAGAATTGGAAAAGGCTATCTCGGAAGAATGAAGGTTCTGGGCACTTGATCTGGCTCTGTGCGCAACCCCAGTGCATTGGTGGGATACACACAAGGGAGTTTTTAAGGACTAGGAGGAATGTAGCAAAATGATTGTGTTGCACTTTCAGCCTCCTGCTACCCCACCAACTGAGATTTTCTATGGTCAAGGATACTCGCGCAAGCACCTAGCCATGTGGGTGGAAGTTTGGAAGGAAAAGACCTAGAACGAGTGGGTTCATATGTTTATTCATTTGTTGGGGATGGTACCTACTACTTGGTATCTGGAAACGGAGCTGCACCGAGGAAATCTCCATTGGATTACAATGGCTGATGATTTCCTATCAACCTTCAACTTGGTTGGGGGATCGAAGGGATTAGATGAAGCTTTGCAGGATATAGAAGATATTGTCTTTGATGACTCCTGACCTTGAAGGGAATGTGTTGCGCTAGCGTGGTATGTGCAGATGCAAGATATTGTCAATTGGAGAAACCTGTCAGTAGAGGATAATGAAGATGATCCAAGATATATCGACATCCCTGATTCTGAAGGGGAGTGGGTAGTTGTAGGGCCCTCATTAGGAATGGTAGATGTAAATAAACCTCTGAAGTTAAAGGAAGTCAAAATTGGGATGGAAGAATAGCCCAAGTTGGCCAAAATCGGGAATTACTGGGATAATGATGCACTAGGGAAGGTTGTGGAGCTACTGACAGAGTATCAGGACATGTTTCCCACAAAGCTTTCTGAGCTCAAAGGGATTTTCAGGGACCTAGGTGTTATGAATATCACTTTGAAACCAAATGTGCGAAATTTCAAGTAGCGACCATACCGATTGAACCCCAAGTATAAGCAGAAGGTAAAAGAAGAATTAGAAAAAAATGGTTGTTGTAGGAATTATTGAGCCTGTAGAGCAGTTTGATTGGGTGAGCCCAATGGTGGTTCAAGAAAAGAAGACTAAAAGAGAGATAAGGATTTGTGTAGATCTGGGCAAGCTGAATGATGCATGTGTTTATGACACCTTCCCTACTCCATTTTCAGATGATATCCTGGATAATGTGGGGGGACAAGAGGCTTATTATTTTATTGATGGATTTTTGGGTTATCATCAGATCAGAATTTCACCTGAAGATCACATCAAGACCACCTTTGCAACAGAATGGGGGTCTTTCAAATACATTGTCAAGCTTTTCAGATTGAAGAATGCACCTACGATATTCTCGCATGTGGTATTTTTTGTGTTCAAAGAATTCATGCACAAGTTTTTGGAAGTATATTTTGATGACTGGACAGTGTTTGGGTTGGTAAAGAAACATGTTTCAAACCTGTGCATGATGCTTTACACTTGTAGGAAGCACCAAATTTATCTTAACTTGAAGAAATGTATATTCTGCATGCCTTTTGGAATTTTGTTGGGACATATAGTGTGTCAACAAAGATTGATGGTAGACCCATCCAAGATAGTATTTATCATCAACCTAGAATTTCCCATTAACAAGAAACAATAGTGCTCCATCCTGGGACACACCAGATATTATAGGAAGTTCATTCATGGCTATGCTCTGATCATTGCGCCAATGGAGAAGTTACTGAAGAAGGATGTGTAATTATTCTGGGATGAGGAATGCCAAAAGAGTTTTGAGATGATAAAAGAAAAGATGGTCACCACACCTATTCTGATATTTCCAGACTGGTCTAATGTTTTCCATGTACATGTGGATGCATCTGGTATAGCACTTGGGGTTGTTTTAGCGCAGCTAGGAGAAGGATACATTGATCACCCGGTTTCTTTTTCCAGTAGGAAGCTCTCTAGTGCAGAGCGAAACTACTCAACCATAGAAAGGGAAAGATTGGCCATGGTGTATGCACTACAGAAATACAGGCAGTATCTGCTAGGAAGAAACTTCAAAATGTTCATTGATCATTCTGCTTTGAAATACATAGTCAATAAGCCTGTGTCAGGGGGGGATATTCGCAGATGGTTGTTGTTATTTCAGGAATATGACTTTGAAATAATTGTGAAGCTAGGAAGATTGAGTGTTGGACCTGACCATTTGTCATGCATCGAAAATGGGGAAGAACCAACCAGTCTAGAGGAGGGGTTACCTGATGTAAAACTCTTTGCTATTAAGGTGGTTGATGAGCACTTTTCTAATATTATTCACTTTCTGACCACTGGAAGCGTGCCTATTGAATATTTGGTGCAGCAGAAGAAGGAGTTGGTGGTGCGCATAACTGATTTTACCCTGATTTCTAGTCAGTTATATAATATGGGAGCTTATGAAGTATTGAGAAGATATGTTTTGAAATATGAGAGACATGATATCTTGGCTGAGGCTCATGGATGGGTGGCAGGAAGCCATTATGTAGGGAAGTCTATTGCGCAAAAGGTGTTGCATGTTGGGTTCTGGTGGCCCACACTACACAGTGATGCACATACATATTATCAAGCTTGTGATGCATGCCAAAGAACATGGAAGCCATAACATAGAGATGAGATTCCAGTACAACCGCAGATGGCCCTACAAGATTTTTATAAATGGGCCATAAACTTTGTTGGACCTAATAATCCTCCCAGAAAAAAGACTAGCGCATGCTACACCATCACTGCAACAAATTATATAACCAAATGGACAGAACCTAAGCCAGTAAAAGATTGTACTGCATACACTTCTGTGCAATTTATTTTTAAAAATATCTTGACTATATTTGGATGCCCGAATATATTGATGAGTGATTGGGGTACACACTTTTTTAATGATACCATTGAAGCCCTGACAGAGTAATTCCAGATTCATCACCAAAAGAGTACGCCCTATCACCCTCAGGCAAATGGAGCAGTGGAATCCTTCAACAAAATCCTGGATAATGCACTCACGAAGATCTGCAATGAAAATCAAAACGATTGGGATGTGCACATCCCTTCTGTCTTATGGGACTACATGCAAGAAGTTGACTAGTAAAACACCATTCATGATGGTTACAACCAAGAAGCAATCATGCCAATGAAATACATTGTCCCAAGCTTGTGCATTGCAACGCTAACTAATATGGCTGAACCATACATCATGGAGGAATGTCTGTCATAATTGGTTGCATTAAGGAGGATCAATTTATTTCCAACTTTATTCAGCAAGTATAGAAGGCACGCTAAAAGCCCTGGCATGATAGGCACGTCCAGTAGAAGGGATTCGAAGAAGATTTGGTTTTGTTGTAGGACACTCAGTTTGCACACCACCTAGGAAAGTTTAGAAAGCATTGGTTGGGGTCATATATTATGAAGGAAATCATTGATGGGGGTGCTGTGTGCTTGGCCATGTTGCATGGTGAGAATCTTCTCGAGTATTTCAATGGAAGCTGACTGAAGCCGTATAGGGACAATCCTATGCCAACCAAATGACTATATGGCAGGAGCATAAGAATCCAGTGTTTTGCACACGATGCAAAGGAAAGGTGCATACAAGTGCGACAGGAGCGGAGGGGTGATTCACAGGAGGAGAAACTAGCCTTCAGAATAGTGAAACTGGGTGAAAAAGTGATTTTTTCATTAGATGGGTGGATTTTCTACATTTAATGAGGCGATCTTATAGGATTCTTGACCATTTTTACACAGGTAAGTTGCATTTAATGGATATCCAACCATTTTGACCTTGGATTTCCTATAAAAGGAAGGGAGCGGGTCACATTTGGTTCCTTTTATTTTTTATTACATTGCACCCTGAGCCTATTTGTGAATTGTGTTTTCATCTTGTCTATGAGCACTATATCTCTGGCTAAGAGACCCCATTTGATGTGAGTAATTCAGAATTTATCTTTCGCCCAAGAATGACGACCACCAATCTAGAGAGCACGCCATCTGAGGAGCGCTTTGCACCTCTCATAGGGATCTAAAAATGATTGCTATTTACTTCTATGCTAGTATCATATCAGATATATATTTTTTTTTCTTATTTTTACTTATCCTTCATAGGTTTTTTTATGAGCATTTTATTTTCAAATCAGTGTACTTGGTGAAATTATGAGTTTTTCATAAGCTTAGAAAGCATAATTTTAAATGAAGGAACAGAAGCAATATTAAACACAACAAACACACATAATAGAGCTTAACACACATAATTTTGATAAATGAGTTCACCCCTCTTGGGCTACATCTCCTTGGTCCAACTTCATAGTGTGGGCCTTTGTATTAGCTTCAAGTGTGCTCAAATTGATGTTAGAAGCTTCATAACCTCTTGGAACTTGTTCAATGAGTTTAAAACATCATAATATCCCAAAAATGACTATTTTTTTACTGAATTTGGACTTTGGATGCTTTGCAATGACCCCAACACCTAGAGGCCCTAGCCTTCAAAAATCTTCAAATGCTCTAAAACACCTGTAGATGACCTTTTATGCCTCTTCAACCTGCTTCATTGAGTTCACAACATGCCAATTAGCCTAGAATGCCTCTTCTTGAGCTCTGTTTGGGCAAAAATTGGATGAGTTATGACCAAAACTGCTTTTCCCCCATTTCCTCCACTAAAATTTGAGGAAGCGCTAGTTAGATTTCTAAATTTATAAATCCCTCCATAAATGGCGTGCTCCCTAAACTTCCGCCAACATAAACTATGATTAGATTAGGGTTAATCACATATTAACTGGGCAGATAAGCATGGTTTAAGGTTTAAGTGCGATTAACACTAAACCGGTGGATAAGCATGTTTAAATATGCACTTAGTCTTAATTAATCTGTCTTAACAAAAACTCTTCCACAACTGTTTAGCACTTGGTCTTTGGCTTTGGCCATATGGGAGGGATATGGCCCCCTCCAACCCCCAATCGTCGGACTTTCAAACCATAAGATGTAGTGGAGAACATAGTGGTTAAAAACCACCGAGTAGGAGAGCTGGTAATGTGTGCGGGCGGTAGGCGTGAGGTCAGGGGTTCGAGCCCTGATGTGACAAAAAAAATTGCATAAAATTACAAAGAGTACCTCCACGAACTTTGGAGTTCGCCTCCAGATTTAACCTCCATCAAACTTGGTTGGAGGCTCCCCCAAATCTAGTTAATTCCGCTGAAAAGTGGGTTTTAGACTAGATTATATATATATATATATATATATATATATATATATATATATATATAACCCTAGTCCAACCTTAATGTGCAATGATAATTCGACACAAGGGTTGGAGAGGGCCCACCAGAGAGGACATGTGGTGCCCTCTGGTTGGGTTGTACTCCAACCTTAAAAAAAAAATCAAATTAAAACTTAGGAAGAATATTGGAGGTCATTGGGAAATTCCTCCCTTCACAAACCCATCTGGCAAATATGGAGATGACATTTGTCATAGTGAAACTGGCTACAATCTGGAGAGTATTCCCTGTAATGTTGACTGTACCTGCCACATCATCCCTGTACCTGTTCTTCTCCTTTTTTTCCTATTTTGGAAAATGAACAACAGACGATAACTTATTCATACAAATTTGGATTTTGATGAAACGAGTTGTGCAGGAATCCTGGCAATGAAATCTATCCGGTCATTCAGGTTCGAAGCAATTTTGAGCACTTTCAATTTTCAGATAAAAATTGAGCCTTAGATCATTCCTCCCCACTAGAATCCTTTTGGAACCAAAAAGATACTATCAATTATTCAACAAGTGAGGGTACAACTCCCTCACTTTTCCAATCTCTAACCATTTGGCCTTTGAAGGATTTTTACCTTTGAGTCCAACTCTAGGTGTTCAACATTCCCTCTTCTTGAAGTTTTGATTCTTCTGTCAAGTATGAGATCTTACTGAATTTCATCAAGATATTCTTGCAGGAAATATTCTATTGATGGTAGCTGAACATGCTCTCCTTGATCATCAATCAAAGGAGGCTCAAACAATCTCAAATTCTCAACATTAACAACAGAATAAATTTGCATATAAGGAGGAAAATCTAGCTTGAATGCATTTGTACCAATCTTTTCTAGAATTTTAAATGGACCATGATGAATTGGTTTGATCCTTTTACCTTCCCCTTGTAATATTTCCTTGCTTATGTACAACCAAACTTCATCACCAACTTGGAATTTATGATCAACCCGGTGTTTTTCATGCCTTTCCTTGTAGCTGCTTTAACTCTTTTCAAGTTTCTCTTGCACTATGTGATGTACCAACTGAATTTGCTCAATGAAATTTCTTTCCTTATCTATGTCACTATGTCCATCTATAGTAACATATTTCTCAAATATGAAGTCCAATGGTGATCTTGGCAAGTAGCCAAAACATGCCTCAAATGGCAATGTATTTGTGGAAGAAGTTTTTGCCCAGTTGTATGCATGTTGTATGTAGTATAATTATTCGTCCCACAACTTGGGATGATTGCTGCAATAGCCTCTTAGAAGATGAATAACAATTCTATTTACCACCTCTATTTTACCATCTATTTGTGGATGAAATGTTTTACTTTTCTTCAACTTTGTATCCATTATGTCCCATAATCTTGACCAAAAATTCCCAACAAATTGAGAATCTCGATGAATTAAAATAGAAGTAGGAAGACAAAAATGGATCCATACATTTTGAAAGAAAATATTATTAGTTTGTTCAGCTGTAATATTTTTCTTATATTCCATCAAAATACACATTTTTCTAAACCTATCTACCACAACATACAAATAATCATGACCTTTCCTTGACATAGGAAGGCCTCCTACAAAATCCATTGAGATGCTCTCACAAGGATGAGAAGAAATTGGAAGTGGTGTGTACAAACCAAGCTTCCTATTGCTAGGCTTACTTGTTGCACATAAAGAAAATCCTCTAATAGAACGATAAACACTTTCATTCACGTGTGGCCAATAACAATACGTTTGGAGATTCGCTACTGTCTTGCCGACACCGAAATGTCGAGCAATCAATGATGTATGCACCTCCCTTATGATACTATTTCTTTCTCCCTGTGGAATACATAACTTTCCCAAGTGATACAAAAAACTTTTATGCACATGATAATCTAAATATTCACTTTGGTTTCCCTTACTCAAGTTCTCATACACATCTTGAAAATCACTATCATTCACATACTGTTCAATGTAACTTTCATGCATAATAGAATTGTGCTTGAGAATAATAGCTGAATTTACAATAGGAATTTATGGCCTATCTCTCAATGAGGGTGGACTTTATGCATCATGCCATGATTTTCTCTGAAGTATTCAAACTTGACTTTATACAGAGGCTTGGTGACAATTTTTTTTGTCTACTCATCTGTGGATATGTACCAGAGTTCCATTGCTCCTCTCTGTAGCATGTCTCGGATGAAATGGTATTTGATCTCTATATGATTTTCCTTTTTGTGAGAGACTGGATTATCTGAAATCTTCAAACAACTTTGATTATCACAGTATATCAAAGTTGGATCTAAATCTATATTGAATAATCCTGCAAGTAATTTTCGAAGTCACATTGCTTCACAAATAACATCACTAGCTACTATATATTCTACCTCTTTTGTACTAAGTGCCACTAACAATTTTTTCCTACTGAACCATGTGATTATACATGGTCCCAAATTGAAGCAACATCCTAATGTGATTTTCTTGTCTAGTACACTCCCTGCCCAGTTAAAGTTTGTATAACCTTACAACTTTAATTCACTATCTTAGACATATATGAGTCCCTATCCAACCATACCATGCAGGTACCTTAATACATGCTTACGATTGTTACCAAATGTACATGTCCAGGCTCAACCATGTACTGACTTAGTTTTTTCACTTCAAATCATGTATCCAACCTGATATTAACCTGATACATCAAGGATTTGATCAATTGTCTATACATCATGGTATCAACCAAATATGAAGAAGAATCATTTAAGAAATTTATTTTCATAACCATAGGTGTGGCCATGGACTTCCATTCCATCATCCTGAATCTTTTCATGATCTCAATAGTATACTTCCCTTGATCAAGGAAGTAATACATCAAATATATATCATTTGTCTTGAATTTTGAGGTCATCTCCCTTTGACATTGAAGCAAGGCTTCCTATGGTAATCCTAACTGCTCTCTCTATCATGGAAGAAAATCCTTCTACTACTATCACTTCCTTTATGTAAAAATAAGTCATCAACAAGATTACAGGCTCATCAAAACCCAAGGTACATGTTGTGTATGTACAAAGTCTTTTTCTTCAATTTGACAACTAGATAAAATGTCTTTTCATAGTCTGCTCCCTCTTGACTAGAATCTATTATAGTCTCCTGGAATGGTTCTATATGTCTTGTTCCATTTCTCCCTCTTGAGAAAAAATATCTCTAGCTGAGTTTGTGCTTCACCTAGGGAGAATCCTCTTATCATAAACTTTTCCTTATTTTTCTTGGCGCTTCCATCTACTACCAAAGCCTTGGAAGACTTCATGATGTACCTGCAACCCTCATTAATAGGTCTTTTTAATCTAAGGATTATAGGGAATTTTCAACTCCCTCTTGATCATTTCCTTCTTGTAGGAAGAAATACAATTTCATCAACATGTTTCTTTCCTTTCCTTTCATCCATGGGCTGGGGTTTATTCTGTCAACAAAAAAATTTATCTAGGTCTAGATCTATGGTTTTATCCACAAACCCTAGGGATTTCTTATCAAGATGTGTCTAGTCTTATAGGGATTACAAACCCTAATACTTCCAACTTTCATCAACACCATGTGAATCATATCACTGGGAACCTTTCTCCTCGGCTCCCTCTATCTCTAAAGTATATTTCAAATTTGTTCCTAAAACTTCCCAATAAGGCCTTAATGTGACCCCTTATATTGATCCCACTACTATACTTTTTCAATCGTAGTTAAACCCTATTTCACGATATCAATTAATCAGAAGTACTTTATCTCAACCAACCTACCAATTAATCCAACATCAAGGGGCATGAGCATGGTCAACACTTCTTGGCATGTCTTAGATGATTTCTCGTTCCTAGGTGAATCCTCTCATATTCCCTTTAAATATCCTAGGTTAATTTCTTCTGAACATGTTCACAGTGTTGGATACCAAAATAATACAAGGGTGTCTCCTTGATGAAAATTCCCAATTATACTTCGCATTGTTTGGTGTGGGAGCCCTTCCAGAAATAAGGCCTGACTACCATGTATTCTTAAAGATATGCCTTGGATTCAATGTTTAGCATAAGAGAGTAATGCACAGATACTTTCGAATTAACAAGTGATTATGCCTTTTGGAATTTTCAATTATAGAATGTATCAGGGTTCTTATACTGAAAGGAGATAGAAAAATGAGCATTTTAAAGACAAGTAATAGTAATAATCTAGAAAAGACACACGAGCATGTACAGATAAATGAATCGTTGGAAAACTAATGAAATATTTCACATGGAAGCAACGATTGTTAAAGCACATACAACACACCTTCATCAAGATAAGTACCAGATCTACTTAGATAGTTCAATTTCCTTTGTACAAATGAAAACAACATTCATCACGAACATTCAAAGAATAATCTTACAATATTCATGACATACGCATGAAAGTGTGTTGGTTTAATAAGCTTCTGAATTAAGAAAAATTTCCAAGATACATCAAGACAACGAACACCACTAGCCCCAATAGTGGAGCATTAGGGAAACCACTTACTCCTCCAAAAGAACTATTTTTCTCTGTAATGACTTGTAGGAGGAGCCAAGGTGAAAATTCCTTTACGTGAGCAATGAGGGTGTATATATAACAAATGGGATGATCATTCACCTCCCTTGTGACTCTTGGAATACCCTCATGGTTGCTTGACTTCTCTATGACCTGTCGACTCCTACATGACTTTTCACATTCTATATGTATCTCTTGGAATTCCACTTTACATTACATTTATAATATAATTAAATTACAAAATTCATAAATGATGTGGCCAATAATGACACAATACCTTGAAAAGACATGACAGTACATTTATGACATGGATTCCATGATGATGTGGCAATGCCAAGCCATTATTTTTACTGTTATATTTGAGTCTTCTTGAAATATAGTGTGTGTTAGTTTCTTTCCTCCTTTATCATGATTGAAGACAGGTAGTCTTCAATGTAATATTGATTTATAATTGCTATTGCAATCTGGTTTCCCTTTATCTTCACTTTATAAATCAACATGTCTTTGTAGCTACAAAGGTGTCTTCTAGCAAGGTCTCCTTCTCCATCTCCTTCATCATCATCCTATCAGGACATGACATGATACATGCAACTGCAATCCACTCATGTGACAAGACGACATTAGTATGATAAACTCCTTGTCTAACATCCTTCAGGATGATCCATTAACTGAGTTGTAATAGGGTGACAGGCCGAGACATAGGCTCAAGGATTGTGAAATTGTGCAACTCAAAAGTTCAGGGTAAGGACTGAGCCTTGGGATTGTGCAGTACACAATTCAAGTTGTCCAAGGTTAGAAATCTATGCATTTGAGGGGCTCAAGGGGTCAGGTTGAGGGCTTGAGGCCAGAGGTTTCCAACTGTGTAGTTCCTGAGGGAAAAATACCAAGGATTGTGCAGTTTCATAGCTCAAGGCCTCAAGGTTGAAGCTTGATGCTTGAGACTCTATAATGTGCAGAGGAGACTAACTAAAGGTATTGACTGTATAGTTTTGGAGCTCAAGGGTCAGGACTAAGCACTAAGACTGCACAGTGCACAATTATGGAAGGTAAGGACTGCACATTGTGCAGTGCCAAGAGGAAATTTTAAAGCTTGAGGACTGACACTTCACAGTGTGTAGTTAAATAAGGCTGAGTGATGCCAAGTAAATTAAACTTGGTCAATAAGTTTTCCAGATTTGGCTAAGTGTGGGACCAGTGAGTTGAAAATGACCAAGGACAAGCTTGAGAATGGTCACACATTTATAACACTTGACGATACAACATAGATCACCCAAAACACATGAAAAAAATCATTTCCTCAATGTGACAACATTTTAATAGCTCTTCCCAAGTGTGAAACTAAGGATACACTTTGTGACGACAATAACGAAACATGTGCGACAATTCTTGAAACTTTTGAAATGAGTGTGATACATGTCTACATGATAAGAATGACTCATTAACACAAATATCATCCCTTGAGACAAACCAAAACCATATTTGTCCAATGTGTGATGTTTTCCATGCTAAAATATAACACTTTGATTTTATTCTAAACAATACAAGAACACTTAGAGAAAACACATGTAATGACTCTTAATACTTGCGAAAATAGTATAAAAAGTGAAAGTAGGATCTGAAATTTGAATGTGGGCCAAAATTTTGGAGGGTGTTGTAGCAACGACAACACTTGGAGACACACTAGTATAATTCCAACTTATATGCCTTGGTTAATTCTTTTGTGCAAGGTCTAGTTCCTCAAGGAGTATTGATTCATCATTCATATCACTTTGGTTTACCCACTTACCCCGTGCATAAACATAGTCCCCTTTATCCTTCCTTAGTTGAACACAATAATAGAGCCAACCACATCGCAAGCCTAGACATCATAGACAGTAACTCGAAAGAGTCACTTCAGGAACACAAACATTGTTCCACTTCCAACGAGCCTGGACAATACCCTGGTGGAGTTCCTTGCTTCACCTCCCTGCGCAGGAAGCCTTTCTCTTCTTTCACCCTTTATTTATTTATTTTATATAGTACTGTTCCTCGAAACCTATTCATTTCATGGGAGGAAGAGGTATCCCGACTTATTGAGATGAAAGGAGATTGTTACTTTAGAGAAGTATATACAAAACCTCTAATATTGGTTTTCTCATTTATATTTTCCCCTTATCCTTATCTACTTGATCTAATTAGTGTGTAAAACACCGAAACATATAGAATCGAGTGTAGGAATGAGGTTTCCAAAATAGACACGGATATCATGGTTCGACACAAATATTTCCTTATGCAAGGATCATATTTTCCATCAGAACATTGTCGACCAAAAGGTGTAACCAAAACGAAGATGAAGGACTACTTGTTAGCCAAATGTTGCAGTGTCACAAGACTCTTTTCAATTCTGCCACATACATTGGAACCAAAAAACACACTTACACATGACGCTTATTCACATGAATGAGAGAAAACAAAACAAAAAGATTGAACATCAAAACAAACAAAAACTAAAGGCTATGTACATAGGGTAGGGCACAACCCAAGGATCTCATTGAAAATATTGTTTCAAATATTGGCCATTTATAGGAAGAGAGTTAGTCTTATCTAAATATTAGAGACAATAAGTGTGATGGCAAATCTTCTTGTGAATAGTAAATGGTCTGATCCACAGGGGTTGGAACTTTCTATGTTTCCCTTTATCTTCATGGGATTTATCCCACTTCAAGACCAAGTCACCCACACTAGATTCACTTTTCCCCGTAGAATTCTTGTTGAACCATATATTGATAGAATCTGGTGAAAAAAAAAAAAATTCTTTATTTATTTCTTCCTATAGCTTAAGGAGAGTGTTTATCCTACTCTGAACTAGAAGACAAGGCTTACCCTGAGAGTATTTTGAGAGTTGAAGGGCAGGCAGGTAAATGTTCAGAGGTAGGATGCCTTATTTTTCGTACACCAAGAACTAAGGAGAGGTATTGAGAGAAGGCTTAGGCATGACATGGTCATCCCATAGGGTGTTCACGAAAGTAGGGTGAAATTTCCTTTGGTCAGAGAAGATGGTTATTTTAATAATGTGGATAAGATTCTTATTAGTTGACTTAGCAAGACCGTTTCCTTGGTAATGATATTATGCTGAAGAAAGATGATGACTCCCTGATCATTCACTTTCTTGAGGGGAACTGCTTCTGTCCATCGCATGAAGTAGTCTATAATAGTGATAATATAACGATTTTACTTCGTTGACTGCAGAAATATCTCACCAATAACATCTAGAACTCATTTTTGAAATGGTTCTTCCCAAAAATGGGTTGCAATGGGGTAGCTGACTTCTTTTCTTGGATAATTCTTTTTTGACAAATTGGACACTTGCGGGAATAAGCACATTCATCTTTGAAAAGTGTGGGCTAATATAAACTGGTCTGCATCACTTTTTGCATCGTTGTGTCACCTACGAAATGTCTTCCAGCTAGTCCATCATGAATTTCACGCAGAACCCTTTCTGATTATGGTGCTTCCAAGCATATAAGTAGGACTTCATTATGGTTCTTTCTAAAAATAACTATGTTTACCAATTGATAAGATAAATATTTAAATATGATTTCCCTCTTATAGGGTAAAGATAACAGTGACCTGCTTGCACAGGCCAAAGTCTCACCTGAAGTAGTATGGGAGGGTGCTGGAAACAGGTTTCCGCACCCTAGGAGAGGGTAGGTAAGTCAAGCAGAGCTGCGTTTGACTTCACAATTACCAGATCGTATATCCCAAAACCCAGATCTATAGATCCCTTTGCATCCACGTGCGCAATACAAATTATAATCATAGTAATCAATAGATCATAAATTCATAGAACAATAATGCAACTATCACAGATATTCTTGCATAAAGTATAACAGACAAATCCAGATCAAATGTCAACGCAGCATAAGAAAATAACACAGTTATTTTTGTATCTTAACACAAAACCATGCATGACATAACAGAAATCATAGATTCGTATTAACAGATTCAGATATTCCAACAACCTTCTGATTTCATTAATCCTTCATATCCTTTTACACTACCCAAAACCCAACCTATGCACACATCAGCAGGGTTTGCACACAGCAGGACTGAGGATCTCCACACACACAGCCAGCATGATTCCTTTCCCCCAATAACCTAAAAAGATCTAATAATTCATAATTCGCACCAATCTTGGTTCATACGTTTCTATTGACTCAAAATGTCCTTCTATTTATAATGATATAGCCTAATCTTTCCTGTGGTGTGCAAACCGTGGTTTCTGGACTCTAGGTTTACCCTTTGACCCATTACAATGTTTTCGAGGATTTGACCCGCCCCAAAACCTTTGCGCTAGACTAAAATATGCCAAAAATATACAAAAATACTCAAAACTGTCCCAATTCACAGCCTTTGGAGGACCCTATTCCAACAGTCCCCGAACACAATCTTGTGACTCACCTCGAGTCACTGTGGTGGTGGGGTCTCCACCTGCATGCGTAGTTCATTGACAACTACGACCAACGGGGGCAACACTTCTTGACTCTGAACAACAGCACTCTGCATGATATCCATGAGCTTCTGTGATGTCGGTCCTTCTGTCGCAGCAGTGACACTTTCCAGTGTCTGATTTAGTCGCTTAACAGCAACATCAACATCCTGTGGGAGCTGGAGGGTTGCAGCAGCCCAAGGCTTCAAGCATTCTCCAATGATGTGCTTCTTATGCCAGAGCTCTTCAATCTCATCTTGGAGGGTGTTGTTGGTCCTCAATCGTGCTAAACGCTGTGCGGGAACCAAGGTGGGTGATGAAGCCTCGACCTGCTTGAAAGCTTCCTCCTTCTGCCGCAAGTCCTGAGTTATTTTCTGGAGAATCGGATCACGCTGGACCTTGGTCCATAACTGCATGGCTGTCTCTAGTAACTGGGTGCCCTAAGAAATCTGCCCTGTAATGGTGTTTGTAGCCATGTTCACCAGCGCAACATGTTAGGCTCGTACCTCTGGAGGTGTTTTGGACTGCAATTTGGCCTGTAAGTCAGTGATTTGCTGCTCCAGCTGCGTCTTAATGACCTGCATTTATGTCCTGAAAGCCTTCAATGCTGCGACTAATCCTTCAAATTTAGCTCGGTGGGTTCCTGCAGCCAGGATCTCTTTTTTAACCTCCATGTAGAGCTTGTGGATCAAGATTTCAAGCTCTGCTTGCTGCGCGACAACAAGGAGCACTTCCACATTCTGTTGTGCGATGGTCTTCTTGGCCACACCGAGTTGTTGGTGTACTTGCTGGTCCCAATGGTCAATCTCCTGAAACGCAATGGTGTGGAGACCCTGCAATGCCTCGTGGGGCAGCTAGGCTAGATTCAACTGTACCCCTGCACCTACTTGGAGTTGTATTCCCTAGTCAGGTGGACTGATCACAAGGGAGGAGCTAGGTAAGGAACATAGATGACTTTCCTCTATAACTAGCGCTGGACTGCTAGATGTCAAGGAAGTCCGTCCTTGAACCACGCTGGTTTATAGCGTGTCTGTCTTTAACTGCAGGGTGAGAAGCTCTGCCTAGATGGTGTTGATCGCAGCCTTCTGTTGTTCCTCTAAAGCTAACCATTTGTCTTATGTGGCTAGTGTGACTGCATTTGCAATTTGTTTGAGATCTCCCTCAATCAACCTAACCGTCTCATCTCGTTCCTTCTGCTGGGTGTGCTGCTTTTTTCAGGGCCCCTTGATAGGCTCGCCTGTTCACATTGTACCCTAGGGGGAGGTGGTATCGTCGATGTTTACTTCCACTATGCCCAGATCTGGCTGCGAATCAACCTGGTTTTTGGCCTCAGTGTTATTCTTGGTGGTCTGCTTTAGCTACGTGTCCTTTTCCGTGGCTACGCCTGAATCCTTCCGCATACTCTTGCTCGGGCCTCCAATATCCTTGTTAATAACAAGTGGGAGCACCTACGTCGTGCTAGTACCTGCAGTGCCTCTTGCGCTAGTTTTGAAGCCAATCTTCCAGGCAGGAGGCCATAGCGCAATCAGACTGTCAATTTCCTCGTTTGCTACCATATAAGGAAGTGAAGTCCATGTTTTATCCTTATGGCCACGGATCTTAATGTTGTGCATGGTAACCTAGAATGCTGTAATACTTTTATATATGTCATATACTTTTGGGGACAGCAGAGGCCGAGAATTGATGGCTGCTGCCACGCTACTCTGGAAGAGGACCCAAAATATTCAGTTATCCTCTATGCGTTGCGCATCCTTGGAATCCCACAAATGGGAATACCGAGCCCCTTCACACATATCTGGGGTGAGCTCAGGGATGAATAACTCTGCAAGGGCCTCCCAGGTGACTAGGGCTATAAGGAACAGTAGCCAGGCATAACAAAAGGCTTTTCCCTGCTCCTGAGATTTCTGGACGTTGGTCAAGAACTCATCGCATAAGTATTGGGCCCAATTGAGGTAGACCCCCTTCGCACACTGACCTGCTAACCGAATGACATAAGCAGGGATTGTTGCAACCTGGCACTTTTGCATTAGCTTCCATGATAATAACATGGTACCCATCTGCATAGCAGGGTCACTGATAGATTTGATGACAAAGCCCCACGTATTCCTTTCCACATGGTAGGTATGACGCACATATTCAACGATTTCCCCCTGATATTTCTTTCCCACACGCTCCAGAGGGTGCAGCCCATTCATGGGAAGGCCCGTAATTCTATGAACCAACGCAGCGTCAATGGGGACTCTGTCCCGAATCCATAGGCAGCCATTGTGAATTAAGGCGAGCAACTGTTGGGCCAACCGATCCATGAAGTTGTAGTGGCCAAAGTGGGGCATCCACAGCAAGTTCAAGAGCCCGGATCTGGCCAATCCACATACCCAGTGCTGAGGAATGACTGTGACCACATCATTCGCATAAATCTTGTCGAAGTACAACTCGAGGGCCAGCTTAGGGAAGGCTTCATAATTCGCCAAGTTGTGATCGTTGAATTTGACCTCATGGAGCCTTCCGCAAGGGTCACTAAGGACAGGGACCTCTCCCAGGGTTAGCGGCATCTGCAGATAGGTAATCAGGTTGTCAAGGTTCTTTGGTGTGCGCGTCGAGGGCCTACCTAGTCGGACGAACAGAGGTAACCAGTCGATTGGACTGGCGAGTTAGGCTTCCTCCTGCGCAGTTGAGTTTGAGGCATTGCTGGCGGGGACTTGGCATGCCTTGGGGAAGTCCTAGGCTTCCCCGCAGCCCATTTCACAGCTTTCGGGGGCTTCCTTGAGCCCTGTGCTTCTTCTTTTCCCTTCCTTGTGACCGACATTGAGAGCACTTCTTCATCCTCAGACCCAATCTCCATTACTTCCTCAATTTCTAGGTCTGCAGGTGCCGAGGGTTCAAAAAGGTTAGTGGCTATCATCCTAGCGTGGAAAATGAATCCCAACTCTGGGTGGCTACTGTCAGAAGGAGGAGGTTGATCAGACATGAAAGGGACAATGTAGACCCGAAAACTCTTATAGCTCAAGTTCATTCGAGACAAAGATGATAAGTACAAGCTATGAAAGTGAGACAGAACCATTTTCTGAGCTATCGTGCCCTTTTTATAGTGCCAGCGGTCGTCCAATGGTAGGGTAAACTTCACCTGGAACTTACAATCAGGTAAACGGTAAAAACTCCCCAAAATTTGCCTCATTAAATGCCAACGGGCCGCTCCTTTCAACGGTAACTTTTGCTTTTTACCAAATTTTATTATGCCAATGACTAGTTTTCGCACCTCTTGTGTGCTTGCCATACCTGCTACACTTGGGTTAAACACCTGCGCCTCCTGCGCATCCTCCCCCAACACAGGCTTGATCCCTAGGTACTTCAAAACCAAAGACATGTTTTCCTGACATATGTCATCCCAACAGATTCGGGCCTCCTTCGTAAGCAAGTCTTTCAGCGATGTTGTGATCAGTGCATAACCCCAAATGAACTTTCTGTAATAACCTATGTGGCCGAGAATTGAACGCATTTGTTCCCTTGTTGGAGGAGTTGCTGGATATATGATAACTCTGCCTCCTATATGCACACCCCCAATCTTAGCCAACATGGGGTGCATCTCAATGCTACCCATTTGCAGCCTGAGCGGTCGGGTAACTGTGTGCATCCCATCCAATTTTGAGTGAGAAACAGCTTGTGGATCATCCTTACCTTCTTTTGGGGCTAGGCTGCGGTAGTTTACCATGCTTGGTACCCGCATTTCCCATGTGGGAACTTTAGGTGCGACATACAGGTGCGATTCACCCCATGCTACAATGTCGATGTCTTGCAGAGCTGCATCAAGCACCTCTGTCCCGCCTACTAACCTAAATGTTCCTAGAAATTCATCCTTCAAAGTCACCCAGTGGCAGGTGCGCTGATGTAGCTCTGCATCTAAGTACCACGCAGTGGGAAGTGGTCCCAAGGCATGAATAAACATATGAACCCACTCTTTGGTAGTCTTGTCGCACCACTTTTCTATCCAAGAAAATAGATATTCGCATGGGTCTTCTGACCCAAGGAATATCTCGACTCGTACGTCAGCTAGGGCCTCAAATCATAGGATCATCATATCCCAACACTCCTCCCAATCCTGGAACACCTCCTCATGCGTCTCACACCATCGCGTAGGTGTTCCACACATGGCTAACTTAAAGGCCCATAGCCTTCGTTCCCTTGGAACCTTAGCTTTGAATGCTCGTAAAAATTCCTTAATATTACTAGAACCATCAAAATAAGGTAGGTCTCTTACCTCTGAGGAAACGTAGCGGAAGTCCTTTGTGACCTGAAGACATCGCAGTGCAGAGAAATCATGTAATCGGTTTTGCCAATTGTTTATCTCCCCATCGGATTCAGAGAATAACTCACTATCCTTTTCCCAGCAGAGTACTCCATCTGTCGTGGGGTTGATCCAATATTCATCCCATGCAGTCAACTTATGGATGTGATCCACATCCTCTTCGTCGCACACCAACTCTATGTATCATTCGCCTTCCGCAGGATCTAATGGTACTATCACCCTTGCACCGTTATTTTCAAATACCATGCTTCTCTTCTTTAGGTTAATGATGCCTCCCATGTCGATGGCCCAATCCAAGCCTAGGAGCAGAGGATAGGGGTCCACATCTTCTACAATCTGAATTACTTCAAAATCAGCCCGGACCTTGACCCCTGCAATATCTACCATAATCTTTAGCAGTCTCCCCAAGGGTATAATCTTTTGTTGATTGGCCATACGCAGTTGGATAGTGGACCATTCTAGCTTAGGTTCCCCCATTCATTGCTAAGTCTATTTAGGTAATACATTCGCATCTGACCCAAGGTCCAAAATAACCTGATCCATCTCGTAATCACTGATCTGCGTAGTCAACCGCATATCCCTACCAGTGCGTTTATTATATCTATGTAGTTTGTGTACATCCTTGATTTCTGGAGGGGGGCTAGGTTGTGCTCCGCAGCTATCTATTAGTGCTTGAAGATTTTCCATAGCCTTTGGGTTGCGCTGCAGCTTCATACATGCCTGTAAAAAGGGTTTGACCTCCTCATCTTCCTTGAGGTCTCCTGGCGGCTGCGAAGTAGATGCTTTTGCCTCAGCAAAGTCTTTGTGAGCTGCGACAAATGTTTCTTTTTCCTTTTCTAGATTCAAACCTTCCTACTTGATAACTGCTTGTTGGATCAGACGTTTGATCACAGTCTTCTCCCCAGGCCCCCTAGTGGCCATCCCACTACGTGTTACGACATTCATCTTGGATCTTTGTCTCGTCATTCAGCCTTAACCCTCAGCAAATTCTGCATAGGTGTGAGCTGCTTCTCCTGCATATTTGCTATCAAGATTGGATAGTCTTCAATCGCATGGTCCAGCTGTCTGCAATATCAGCAGGACTGCCTTGTAGGGCTTGGACAGTCCCTGGAAAAGTGCCCTACTTCTCCACAATTATAACAGATTAGTTGCTCTCGTCCCCGACCTGCGCTTCCACCTCTTCTACCTCCACTGCCCCTAGCTGGGGAGCCACCTGTGCTTGAGAGGGATCTTGGCGAGGATAGATCCAACTATACCCTATAGAGGTTCCCTCGATTAACCATCAAATCATATGTATGGCAGTTCTTTTCATCGTGTCCTACCGACCTGCAGAACCTACACCATTGCTGCTTTACTTCTGGGACATACGTAACAAGGTGGGGACAGTGGCTTGTGTCGTGCAGCCCCACAATGCAACAATCATCTCACCATAGCGCCAACCCACTTGATCCTGCAACCTCCCTAGGGTACAACGGACAAGGTCCCCCGACTTGCATATAGTCTGCTAACGGAGGGAAGTTATCTTTGGTGTGACCATTCGTCCTGCATCGTATGCACCATATTTCAGGGCTAGCCTCTTCTCCTCACTCCTTTCGTAGATTCTGGATCTCCATGTGCATTTCTTCCAATTGTCCTTGGATCTGTTGGATGCCCAGTTGGGTATCATCTCTGGGCACAACTTCTAACTTCACAATGACCTCCAAGTCTTTTTCTTGTGATTCGAAAGTTTGGTGACTCATAGGTACGCGCAAGTGAGGTAGTAGCATAGAAATGAACCATTCTGTGTGTTGTCTATCATCATACTAAAATCCTCCTTCTTTGATCACCCTCTTCAGTCGCTGATCGACCTCCCACATAGACTCAGAAGGCCCTTGCTTGAAATCCTTTAGATCAACCACTATTTGAGAGTAGGACTTAGGCTTCTTGAACTTTTGCTTTAAGGCATTCTTAATCTCTTCAACGGTTACGTTCGCATGCTGGATGATGTATCCCATGGACCAGTCCAAAGCTCATCCTTCGAAGGCAAGGGATAGCTATGCCCTCCTTACCGCATCACTAGCTAGGTTCTGCGCAGTCCATACTGATTCTACGACAAACCAAAACTGATCCATGTCTTCATTTCCCACACCCTTAAAGGTAGGCAACTTCATGTGCGCAGCCATGTCATCTTCCGGTGGTGGCGGAGGTGTAGGTGAATTCTTACCCCTATGATGGTTTGAAAGTGGTGTGGCTGGAGGACTCTCTACAGCTGCTTCTCTTATCGGACTGTAGACAGATCTATCTCGTTCTTGGTAGGTCCAATAGTATTTGCCACTTCGTGTTGTACTCCCGTCCAGATCAGAGGTCATTCATTCGGTGTGGCTACATAGAATGATCTTTTCACATAGTAATATCTTAATCAGAAATGGTAAGGTCTTCAGAAACTTACCCCAGAAACCCTTGAAGAATATTCACTCTACTTCAGAGTAGGAGACGAACTAATCGATGGAAAATTCTGTCACGAACCCTCCTAGCACACTGTCCACCCAGTGGTCCACTGTGCAAGTGATGGTGTTATCAATCCTCTCTAACTACTGGATCAATTATGGGGTCCACTGTGTGACCCATTCGTCCTTCCAACACTTCTGAAATTCGACCAACCTTGCAAGCCACTCCTAGAGTTCGATCGCAATTGTTACAAAGAAGAACTTGTAGACCTTCATGAAAATATACTTACTCTTCCACTCTTTGGTGGTCAACCTCTTACTGCGGTTTTCTTTTACTACGAATTCCTGAACTTGCTGTTCAAACCATTCATCAATTTCTTTTCTTTCAGGTTTCCAATTCGGCCTTGGCATTACCCGATCCCTCTCTCAAAATGATCTTGGTCCCGGCAATGGAACCATTTGTTGGCTTGGGGGGTCTTGACCCAGGTTCGAAGGTTAAGGTTTGCCAACAAACCCCTATACTACTGGCCCTTTCGATAGTGACCTTCTTGCATAGGCCAAAGTCTCACCCGAAGCAGTATGGGAGGGTGCTGGAACCAGGTTTCCACATCCTGGGAAAGGGTAGTTAAGTCAAGCAGAGCTTTGATCGACTTCAAAATTACCAGATCGTATATCCCAGAACCCAGATCTATACATCCCTTCGCATCGATGTGCGCAATACCAATTATAATCACGATAATCAACAAATCATAAATTCATAGAACAATAACGCAATTATCATAGATATTCTTCCATAAAGTATAACAGACAGATCCAGATTAGATGTCAATGCAGCATAATCAAATAACACAGTTACTTTCGTATCTTAACACAGAACTATGCATGACATAACAGAAATCATAGATTTGTATTAACAGATTCAGATATTCCAACAACCTTCTGCTTTCATTAATCCTTCGGATCCTTTTACACTACCCAAAACCCAACCTGCACACACAGCATCAGGGTCCGCACATAGCAGGACTGAGGATCTCCATGCACACAGCCAACAGGAGTCCTTTCCCCCAATAACCCAAACAGATCTATTAATTCATAATTCACACCAATCTTGATTCATACGTCTCTATTGACTCAAAATTTCCTTCTATTTATAATGATATAGCCTAATCTTTCCTGTGTTCCACAAACCGTGGTTTGCAGACTCTAGGTCTACCCTTTGACCCATTACAATGTTTTCGGGGCTTTGACCCACCCCAAAACCCCTACGCTAGACCAAAATATGCCAAAAATATACAAAATTACTCAAAACTGTCCCAATTTGTAGCTTTTGGAGGACCCTGTTCCAACTCCACTTAACTCGAATAGATGTGCTGAAGTTGATAGAAGAGGGCCGACCAGAGTTGAGGAAATGAGGATTCCTCAGCAAAGGCACGAGGATCATAGTAATGTGATGGATGGAATAAAACCAAGTATTATGATGGAAGAATAAGATGAGTGGTAGACTTATGAATTCCCTTGTTAGAGGATAATATGCATGGTTGACTTGGCAATGACTGACTCGATTCGAGAGGGGATGGTCAATTACTTAGACGGAGGCTTTTCAAAGACCGGTCAAAATAGTTGGAGGAAAAATATTATAAAAATGGGATGAATGTGATGTAAAGAATGATGATACACTATAACAAGAATCAATGGGAACATGAACAAATGACATGGATGCAAGGGTGACCTTATGATGCTTCAACATGCGGCGGGGTCACAGGGGACCATAAAAACATGAGTAAATAATGGTCACTCATGCGGAAAATCGACATGTGATTCAACCTATGCAAAGGTAAAGTGGTACCAGAGTACAAGTGGCTCATATGAAGAAATTCAATTTTAATAGGAGGCAAAGTGAGACCTCGTGGAAAAAATGGCTTCGCGGTGAAGTGTCAAATTACCACAATCAAAGAGAAATCCATTATAGGGCTCAGATAGAGCTTTCCAATGGTATTAATAGTTTTTCAAACCAAGCTACAGTTTTCTCGTAATAGTTAATGGAAAAACTAGGTTTTTTCTTCTAAAAGGGCTTGTTGCCCCAAAATCCAATTCATTTGCACATTGAGCTATTGAAGAATTTGGAGAGCGGGAAGAGGCCCTAAACCTTAGTGAGCTCGTAGCAGAAAAATCGACCGTTGTATTTTATATCTGTGACTTTCAGGTAGGTAACCTAACATGTCCGACTCCTTCAAAAAAGTGTTGTCCACAACACTTGAGTAGTTTTGGATGTTTTTTTTATGAAGCATTCAACCTCCCATGTGGAATATTTAGTAGCTAACATCTTCCATTTAATGAGATACTCTAAAATTTGTCGATTTTGTAGTTTTCAAATTCTTGTTTCTATATTTTTGGCCTCCCAAGGTCTAAAAACTTTACCCGAAATTCAACAAGATGACCTATACAATAGGACCCAAACATTCCACTTCTTGTACCCCAAATATTCCACTTTTTAGAGACTCTTATAGGATAAGCTGGCTTTGATACCAAATGTTATGTAACCGGATCACAAAAATAGAAGATAAGATAGATCAACGACTTGAAAACAAACGTCTTCAAGGAGGAAACATCTTTTTACATCACATAAATGAACAATTTTTGGATGATTCAGATTAAATAACTCCTTGGTATATATAGGAGTCTAAAGGGTCAATATATAATTAGAGCATATATAATAATTATATTGTAAGGGCTCTAGAATAACAATAGTGGGTTTCTATGGGGCACAACAATAACAATATGGGGGTTCTATGGTGCACAAAAATAACAATATGGTTGGCTATACTAGTATTATAGGGACCTAACAGAATTTGCATCACAATATTTATCCTTATATTCTTGTAGTTGTTGTTCTAATTTATTGACCTTTTTCCATAGTGGTCTTGACTCTTCTAGGGAACTTATGAATTCACCTTCAAAATCCACTTCCACTTCAATCTCTTCTTAAAATTTTTTATCATCCATGGCTATGAATAAGATCCCTCCTCTCTCATCGTCACACATGCATTCATCACTTTCATAATACTATCTTCTTTGTAGTACAAACACTCTCTCTCTCTCTCTCTCTCTCTCTCTCTCTCTCTCTCTATATATATATATATATATAGATATATATATATTATTGAAGCATTAAACTTATATTATAAATATTTATAGATATATTTATATAATTTTAGTAAATATGGTTAAATAAAAAAATAACACATATATTTAGAAAGAATAGAAGACAACAAAAATAAAAAGTTAAAATATTTTTCTAATTTAGATATGTTTCTTTTATAGTTTATTGACATATTGCACTTCTATTATAATTGTTTATAAATATTCCATGGGGTCTTGGACACATGGTGATCAGTTGACATGTTAATGATGATGTAATCCTTCCAAACTTACAAAAAAAATTGTTTATTAATTTATAAATTCATATAATTTAAATGTGTATGTTACAAATAAAAAATTAACACAAAGATTAAAAAAATTAGCACAAACATTAAAAAGGAAAAAAAAATTTAAAGATAAAAACATTTTTTTTATATATACATTACGTTTCTTTTATATATTTAAATTGAAATATTATATTTCTATCATAATTGTTTTTAAAAATATAAATTTATATAAATTATTTTTTTATGATATATGTAAAAATTAGCATATATATAAATAAACTAATAAATAACAACAAAAGTAAAAAATTAAAATTACCTTTTAAAGTCAAATATCTCTTTTATGTACTTAATTTTTATATTACATTTTAATTTTGATGATATTTAGAGATATCTCGTTAGAGTCTTGCACTTTCATTTTAGTCTCTTTTTTATAAGCATGTCTTTCATGTATTAATGGAAAATTTTGTACGACTTTTAAAAAAAATTATAAAAAAATAAAGTAAATCTTTTATATTTTATTGAAATATTATAATTCTATTATAATTATTTATAAATATATAAATTTATGTAATTTAACTATAAATTAGCACAATCATATTCGTTAAATCACCTTGTCCTGAGGATGAATCACATTAGTTAGTTTGAAACTTCTAATGATGGAATTAATCCGAAATACATTTATCTAAATCATATTTGCATTTATTCAGGCATAATAAATAACAATAAAATTTACAAATTAATTTTTTTCATATAAATATAAATATTGTAACATCTATCCATAACAAGAAAAATAAAAAAAAATTACCTTCATTCACATTGAAGACATGATATACATAAAATCTTTTATCACTTCACATCAATAAATAAAATAATGTATTATAGAGTTTACCTTTCATGTTACGGAGACTTCATATTAAAGTTTTCTCATAAACTAGATTTGGAAAAGCGGAATTATGTGAACTATGGTTATGTGTGGAATATTAAATTTTTGTTTTGAATTTGTGTGCACCATATTTAAATTTACAGTTTAGTACCATAGTACATCACTTAGATTTTGTACCTAATTGATTCACCTCACACAGATCTTATCGACATAGTTAATGCTCCATAGTATCGATACTGTTGTCGTAATTAATTTGCTTGACATCTGGCACAATCCTCACCGTGCATTTGAGGTTTAGATAAACAGTTGTGATCTTTGTTGGGATGGTTAGGGTAATACCCTTACCCCAAAACCTAACCATTCTTTCCATTTTCCACCACTGCGAGGGCAGCATGAGATCTGCAACCATTCTTCACGGAGTGTATCTCTTCCTTTCGCCCTCACCCTCGACCTGAAGAGTTAAGGTAACACGTTCATGCTATTCATAAAATTCCAGTGTTGGTCTCTCTTCCTACGTAAACAAGTATTTTACATTCTTTCTCTTGTTCAAATCTCTATTTTACATAATTATATTTGACTATTACGTAACAAGGACCCTCGCTTTCTAGTTTTCTTTTCAGGAGGGCTTGCGTTCAAGTTTTCATCTCAGTTTTCATGGAGGTTTTCATTACAGTCTTTCCACTACTTATTTCTTTCTAGAAAATAGTGTCGGTATGGCCAGGACAGGTACAGTGGTTTTACTCCTCTTTCTCTGGATAATACTCTAAGGGTTAGGTTTTTACTTCGCCGAATCTCACATCTTGCTATTGGAAATTTATGTCTCAAGTCTTCGTGTTCAATCAAGATTTCATCAGTCAGGTAACAATTTTATTTCACTTTTATTCTGGTGCTTTCCTTTTGACTGGTTTTACTTCAACCAAACCTCCAAATTCTAACAACTCTCCATCATTTTGCAAGTAACAACGTGACTCTGAATTTCTAGAAATCATGTTTGTCTATCCGCCTTCCTTGGTTGCTGACATCAATTCCATTTTTATCCAGGTATTTATGGATCCTCCAGAGGTGTTTCTCTGGGTTAACTCATATTTATTTCCATTATCGAACTCCTCTCTATTTGTTTAGTTAATAGAGTTTTCCATCAATTATCTTGAGGGCCTCTAAGGCTTTGCTCATATGCTAAGGCAATTTAGCTCTCGAAGGACTTACTGTTGACTGTTTCATTTAATTTTTAAGATATAATTTGAACATAATCAGGATTATGTTTGACAGTGAGTCCCTTTTTATAATTTTATTTCAAGTTAAAGGAATCTCCTCTATCTCTCCTTCAGTTTTTTGATCAGTTATCTAGCTAGGTTATAGATATACATATATGCTCCTCATGTGGAAGTTTTGGATACAGTCAGAGTTGTCTTTTGCTATTAACTATATATTCATTTGTAACTTACAGTTAGTCATGTACCCTTATCTGTTTTTGGTCTCGTTTTCACTTGTATGGTATTTCTCAATTTGCTATGTATGTCTAGATACTCATTCACAGTCTTTATATATCTCATATTATATTTAGTTTTGTTAGTTTAGTGCATCTCCTCCATTACATTACCTATGATTGTTGCAGTCTCCCAAGTTGAGTGCTTGCATTTGGGCATGTTTAATTTTCTATGGGAATGGCTAGACTGCTTATGTATTTTATTTGACATTCAGAATACCCCCTTTTGAGGGTTTCTATGTTTATGCTTAAATTATGTTCAAATTTTTTTTTTCCTTAGCCTTTAATTTATCGAGATGGTTTTTATCTATGTTTTTGTAGAACATATAAATGTTTCCATGATTGCTTAACATATTTTCTTAATTATACTCAATAGGATCTGCTATAATTTTTTTTTTTAAAGTTCAGCACTTATCATGAAAGTAGTTCAAAGTTATAAGAATTCAGATGAGCGGGCCATCTTTCAGAATAGCTTTTAGTTCTCATACCCTTAGTCCGTGAAATTTTTCCTACTTCCACTTATGACAGACTATCTGGTCTGGGATTTTTCCTAAAGTTGATCAACTGTCCTTTACCACTCCACGACCTCATTGATCTCTGGAGGGTTTTCTTCTCTGTTCATCATTTCTACAGAGACAATTTTGGTATCCTTTGTTGTTCACATTGATTTCTATATTCTCTTAGAATTCTTCTACGCATGTTGTTCCTAGTAAGAAGACATTACAAAGCATAGAAGAAATATACAGTCACACTGAATTAAATAGTTCAAATATTTCTATAAACAATTTATTAGCAGTCTTGTTGAAGGAATAATTACTATTCTATTGTAATCAACAATCACAGGTTCAGTGAGATAAATATTCTTATCAAATTTCATATTTAAAACCTTTTCTTTCTACTTTGATTGAGTTTATAATACTTATCTCATATTGAACCAAAATTGATGGTAGCCTCCCAACCATGAGAAATGAAATTACGTCCTCAACTCCCCCCGTGCTCCTCACTAGAGTAGAATTGATTAGCAGTTATGCTGGAGAAAGACCTGAAGACCTTTGTCCAACCTCTTCTCCAGTGTCAAGTTGTAGAGTTCCACTGGTATAGACCAACTCTAGGCCACTCTCACCTTACAACCAACTCATTGTTCCCTTCTTATTGCACAGAACCCCTTATCCTCTCTGTGATTTCCCTTTTATCCTTAGAGGAGAAGGTAACTTTCATTAACTTATTTAGTCTAACTACTCTGGAATCTTGGAAATTTTACCCATCAGTTATGGAAACCACTCCATAAAGTAATTCTTTATTCAAAAGAAAGAAATAAATCTTTTTCATCAACTGATTAACATACTCGTTAATCTTGGTTTACTTAAAATGTCAAATTTATATTTTAAATTAGCATAAAGAAATTAAACCAGGTGTTACATCTTGCCCCACTTGAGATAAGCACCATCCTCAATTTTTTACTCCATCCCAATAAATAATTCTGGATAAGCCTCTCGTACAAAGCCTTCATCTTCCCAAGCAGCCTCTTCCGGGCCAAAGCGCTTCCACTACACTTTAACTTGGGTGATGCCTTACCTCCAGAGAGTTATTTCTCTCTGCTCAAGAATATGTTGAGGCTCTACTAGAAATTATCCTTTCGGTTTGACCTGCAACCAAAAAATATTTAATTAATTTATTGAATATTTAGCTCCCTTTAAAGATCCTCGTATCCAATTTTACCTACCTATATGTTTTGCTAATGTATTACATGCTTTGTATCATACACACATAATTTCAATATAGATACATGAAACACATTGTGCACCCATATGTGACTACGTAAAGGTAGCCGATGGGCTACCGGCCCCACTCTTTCCAAAATTTGGAAAGGTCCACAGAACTGGGAAGCCAACTTGGCGCAGGTAGTCCATCTTAAGGTGCTCTTCTTGGGTCTAATCCTCACATACACATGATCACCTACTTAGAATTTCTTGATATGTCCTCTTTCAATCCGCATATACTTTCTTCCTGTCCTGGGCAGCTTTTAGATTCTGTTGGGTCTTCTTGACTTCTTACTCCATCTCAGCCAACATTTCTGGTCCAAGCATTAGTTTGGTTTATGGGCTGCTCCAATTGTTGGGTGTCGAAAATTTCCTACCGTATAATGCCTCAAAGAGGCTTGTCTTGAGGGATTCCTGGTACCCATTGTTGTAAGAAAATTCTACTAAATGTAAATAATCTTCCCACTTCGTGGGATTTTGCATCACATACATACGTAACATGTCTTCTAATATTTGATTCACTCGCTCAGTCTGCCCATCCGTTTGCGGATGGTAGGCTATGCTAAATTGGATTTGTGTGCCCAGGCCAGTGAACAGTACCTTCCAAAAGGTTGAGGTGAACTTCACATCTCTGTTTGAGATGACTGTACTGGAATAAAGTGAGTTTCTTTGCTTAGATGATAAATTACCACAATTATAGAGTCATTGTGTCTCTTCGATCTTGGTAAGAATGTAATAAAATCAAGTGAAATGAATTCCCACTTCCATTCTGGTATAGGGATAGGCTGCAACAAACCTGTTGGGTCTTGATGCTCCACCTTGACTTGTTGACACTTGTTATGAAGGTAAATCCTCTCTGCGGACAAAGACGATCCCTCTAGCCCTAGGGTGGGTCTAGTAACAAAAGGACACACTAAAGTGTTGCTTCCTAGTTAATGAATGAACAAAGACACGGTAGATTGACCTACCTTGAATCCAACGTTGTTGTCATTGCAGAAAGAGTAGTGGCCTCTCGCTCGCTCCTACCTTGGAAAATCACAATCTGTTCACTGTCACGCTCAGATACCTGCACATAAGACGAAGAACAAGAACAAAATTTTACATAATAGTTTTACTCACAACTATTATCCAGTCAAAGAGGGATAAACATATAGCATCAAATAAACATCATAACACAATAGTGGAACCAAACAGTAGTCATGTATATAAATTAATAGAAGGAAGAGTACAACTGATGCTTTGACATCGCAGTCTCCGCCAGCGAGGTTCAGACGAAGCGCGTCTAAAATGTTCATCGGCGAATTGGGATGGGATGAAGGCATGGACTCAAGCTCTCTTAGAAGTCATCGACTCAAGCTTCCTCAACATAATTCCTTCTTATTCTATCTTCTCTAGTAGCTCAGCTATAGTATGTATAATTCTCCCAATTCAGCTAGCTAGTACTAAGAGAGATAGCTTCTTTTATAGAGGAAAAGAAGGAGGTTGGGATCCCTACAAAGTTGGGAGTAAGTCCTATCCTTTAGGAGAGTTCTAAGGGAGGTGGAAACTACTAACTAAAGGAAGGAGTCCGTGGTTGTTTCAGTTCAACCACTCCCAATGACTCATCCTCGAGGTGGTTGGAATGGAACCTCCGCCTCTATTTTCAAAAAACATTCCATAAATAGCTTGGCGCGGGTGTCTAACTGGCACAAAGCATCAACTGGCATGGGCTCATTGTTAAATTTCCCAGTCGGCGCGAGGGTGTAACTGGCTACTCATGCCAAGGCAAAAATAGGGATTTTTACAGCTCTGATGAGGGAAATGTCAACAAGAAGAATGTTACTTTCATCAAAAGGGATGCAAGGATGGTATTTGCAAGGCATGACACTATTTATTGGTCACAGAAATGACCCTCCAATGTGCAAGTTTTTGATTGTAGGGACAGTGAAAAAATGTTGTGTAACAGATGCCCCCTAAAGCATGAAGTCCAAGGGAGAGGGAGGGATGAAATGCTTTATGAGAACGCGTTTGAACCAAACATCGCTATCAGAAGACCTGCAATTACAAATACAACTGATATCTGTGATACATGAATCATGTGGCATGGGTGCAACCATCCATAATAGAGTATATAAAAACTGAGATCTGAGGTATGGACGCAGCCATCCATTAGTAAGGATCAATGAATAGACTCAAGTATGGACGCAACCATCCAATCAAAAGAGTCATGCAATAGGTCATAATAATTCACAAAAATTCGCGGCCTAGATCTTATCAGACAAAACCCAGGGTCTTGTGCTCCATCTCAACCCAAGCAAGTATAATTTTGAGCATGGGAATATATGAGCTGGAGTCAAACATGCAAGAAAATCGTCTGATTACTAGCCAATGATAAAATTTGTTAACAGACGCGAGAGAAAACACCAACGAAAATGATGGCCCTCAAGGTACAAAAGGTACAATCCACAAAATGTGAACAATGATTTGAAGTTGAACATCTACAGAATCACTCGATCAAAGGCCAATGATGTGAACCTTGCGTCGAATGAGAAAAACCTGCAATTGAGGCATGCAGGCTCCAAGGTACCAGAAGGGGGTCTCTAGATCAAATTCCTGGATAATGAGTTGAAGTCGACAGGAAGTGACATGGTCGAAGGAGGGCCATAATGTTTCCCACATCATCGACACGAGATAGAGGAACATGATGAAAGTGAATCAAGACCAACAGGGAATCAGAGGAAGGTTGACAACTGTAAAGGAAAACTTCTCTTGAACATATCAGTAGCACGACACTGGATTTGGCATTATTTGACATCAAAGGATCTGAGGTCATGATGACATGGCAAAGAGAAGATGAGAGGTCAAAAGAGATTACCCAAACCCATGGAGGCAAAAAATGACAAAATGCGATGTCCCCAACCCAACACGAATGTAGACAAGTGCTATGTTCAAGAGTGACATACTGCCAACATAACTAAAAATTGGTTCCATTTTTCCCCACCATTTCTGGCGAGTACCCCAATTATTTTTTGAAACAAGATTGAAGGGGATAGCATATGCTTGTGCTATAAGTTTGTCCTTCGGACAAATCCAACCTAGTACATTTTAAGAGCCCTAGGAAGGAGGAACTCGAATAACGTCATGGTGATGAAGTCTAATGTCATCAGGGTTTAACGAGTCTGACAAAGGGAGAACTTGGCATCTTTTCATATTTAGAGAGTTTGAAAAGAAGGAAGAAAAGAAAACTCCAGCAGCCCCTTTTCATAGGTAGTCTCACATATCTGAAAAGGTAGAAAATTGTGTCTAAGAGAACCTCTTAGTCGTGATAGGCTAAGGTATTCCTTTTTTATAAATAATCCATCCTAGCCCGAAAAAGTGTTAAACGTATACTAGATAGATATCAATTCACAGCCATTTAACGAGTTCAAAATGACAAGAGTCTCAGAAATATTTTGAAGTTTAGAGAGTCAAAAAAGAGCTGAAAGATGACTCCAGTAGTGACTTTTTCGTGTTTTTGCCGAGTTCGAAAAAGTATAAAATATAAATCATTACTTCATCATTGTCACATGAAAAACCTGTTGCTACACAAGAGTCATGTGTAAAACCCATTTCTCAAAAACAATATAACAAAATAATCGAAAACATGTCTTAAAACCTAATTAGGGTTGTGAAAAAGTTATAAAATGCGAAAAATGGTAAAAATAAATACTTTTCACTTTTTACCTCTTGTTGAGAAATAGTTACCCATTTAAGTATGCGATCTTACGGCGACGATAGCGGCCAATCCAGCAAACCAATCTCAAATCCGTCAACTCCAGGTAAGAGCTGAGATCTACCTCATCATTTTAAGTCATTTCTTACTATCTGCAAGTTTCAATTTCAATTTTTGGGGAAGAAAATGAAACAATTAGGGCATCATGGTTGGCACAAGTTGCAGGCATGGAGTCATGCCAACCGCACAATTTTTAACACTAGGATGCGCCAATGGCACAAACCATTTCTAGGCAAAATTATGATCAAATGTCCCAATTAATCACAAATTTCAAGTTCAAAATTGACTAATACCACTGATATGAATTCATTTGCAGGTGGAAAGAGGAAAAATGGTTATCGAATGGAAGGAACGGGAACACAACGAAGAAGATGAGATGGCCATGGAAAATGAGAGAGTCATGCAAGCTCTCAGAAATTGCTATCTGAAAAAAATCTTCTTAACGCCATGTCTTCGAGCCCAACCAGAGTTATTACAGTATCTAGTCAGCATATGGGATGAAGATCAAGAGAAGTTCATTCTTCAGGATCAAGAACTTGAGATTGAAGTTTCCGACGTGTATTTCATCACAGGATTATCGCGGAGAGGAGCAACACCAATCCTAACCGGCTCCCGGACCTGCATGGAAAACATGTCTGTGGTGATAGACAGGGTATGTCCAGGAGCACAGAAGGGATCAGGTAGTGGGAAAGTTGATATCCAAACTATCCCATATTTGACATTACGAGTAGTGCTACATACCATCACACGAGCTACTAGGACACAAGCACCATACGAAGAAACAAAGACACCGTTGCTTCTTGTTGTAGACTGCTTAGTACCGACCATCTACAACTAGGCAGAGGCCATGACAATAAATATGAAGCGCCAGCTAACAAAATGCAAGAAGTCAAAATTGAAACAATTTGGTTATGGATCCATTCTGGTGTCATTCTTCTTGGAACGACTACCCATTTTTCAGTGACAGGAGGTCATAGTCCCGACACCACCAGTGAGAGAACCACGGATGGCCCGATGGGCAGAATTGATGCCGAGGGTAGGGGGCTGGTCAACAGATGTCCTGGAGACCGAAATTCTTTGATTGGCTCCGCCAATAACTAATTGTCGTGGAGGACTAGCCCTACACTAGTACAGATTTTACTGCTTATCCAGACCTCCCACTCTCGAAGGGAGAGTATTGGGATAAATATTTAGGTTAGACTCATTTTTAAGTTTTATGAGTATTATGATTTTTTATTTATGCGTGTTCTAACATCAAATCAAGGTAATGTAGATGTTGGCCTAGAGAGACCTGCCGACATGTCACCGATAGCGAGGCGAATCCCTCGCAATTTTGACCCTCAAGGTGAGGGCGACGAGCAAGATGAGGTGCGCAACCTAGAGGGGATCACACGAGGAGTCCCGGATTATGCACATTTTGACGATGTTCCTTGTGCCTACCAGAGGCATACCGTAGGGGTACCCAGACGAATTCACCACTTACTGAGGCGGCTCGTACGAGCAGTGACATGTTATCACAAGCACCATGCTGATTAGACACCTAGGTTTTATTTTTTCTGCATATTTTTGAGAGACATGATGTCTCAGGATGTAACAGAAACACACATATATTTTTTTAAGTTATGTTGCACACGGCTGAAAACATGCGATATGTTGTACCAATCAGCCTCCCCCATTTGAATCTTGGCCATAGTCTCTTTTCCTCTTTCACCGCTGCCCCTCCCCGCATCAGAAATACATTGAAAAAGGGCTAAAGTCCACTTTTTAAAAAATTATATAAGATTTGGCCCCTTTTCCTCCTAGCTCCGCGCTCTCTTTTTCATATAACCAAGCGCTGCCCCTTTGAGCGTTTATCGCAGATCTCATAATTGTGTCATCGCATGTCCGCCTCATCGCAAAAGTGCAGTTTCTCTCGCGTGTTATTCCCCATCATCGCATTTTTCACTTTTGCGATCTGCGCTCACCACGCCCATCACACGGCGCAAAGCGCGAAATTTTGGCTATTCTATTCTTCTTCCATCGCATTCTCTCCTCCTACGATCCTGCGATATGCGCTCCGGCTCCCACCTCTAAAGCCTTCATTCCGCTGTCTTGTCGCGTCCTTCCTTTGTAACTCCTCCAAAAGTTAATCTGCTGAGTTTCTGTAACACCAGCGCCCGTCCGCCGTTTTTCGTTCTGTGCGTATATGTCATTCATGTTTTCTCCATTGCTCACATATTCTGATTACGTGTCACGCCTCTGCGTTTTCGTTTGAAATCTCCTCCCCGCGTCATTCTATCATCCTCTCACGTCTATGCCACCACTTCTGTTAGTCTCGCTTTGTCCACTTTCTCTGTCATCAGTTTTATTCAACAGGCTTTGATTTTTGCAGGAACTTGTGGTGGGAACAAAATTAGCGGAAAGGATCCAGAAGTCACTATGATGTGACCTCCATTAAAGAAAGGTAATTCGATCCATGGAACTCTCCAGAGAAAAATAAAAAGGAACGCATTTGGACAGATGAAAACATTAATGCAGCAGCAGATTATTAATGAAGAAGCAATGAATTCAGGGTCCTGCTCGAAAGAGGTTCCAAATTTAAATTCGAGAACTAAAGATTGAAAGTACCATGCATGAAAGCATGCGCCTCAAGGTTTTATTGCCGCAGATCTTCCTCCTCCAGAAAGAGGCTGAATGTTCACATATTTTTTTATTTATGTCTTGAGTATATGCAGATTTTCATTTCCAGCATTCATTTCAGAAATAAATTGTAAAGTACAGTTAATTATGTTCAGTCGTTTTGATAGTGTGGGCGCGAAAATTTTCCGCCTTCTGATTCAAAATAAGTCATTAAATGTTCTCTATCTACCGCCTCCTCTGGATTTCTCTATCTGGTCTATAAAATCTAAAAGAAAATACATTGTAAGGGTTCCGGATTTCTATCAGCAAACTGTGCAGCGAGAAGGCTTCTGTATACATTCTGTGACATTTCTGTATGAAGTTTCAGAGCCCGTAGGGTCTCAGTGAGGAGGGGTTATAACTGTATTGAGGATTCTGGTCTTTGGTATTTCACAGTATGTAATTTCTCTTACATGTTAATACATTATCTCGATTCATGCAATTTATCTTCTTGTATCATGTTCTAGAATGCGAGTGGCTCACTAGTTTGCAGTAAGGATTCATCTTAAGTGGTGCCCTTTCTGGAATTAGTCAAGCGCTTTAAATAGGCCTAGTCATGATATATTGTTCCATGTTCGCTCTTTCCATATTTTCTGCTATATTAGTTGCTTGAGGAGGGTGCTTTTAAAACTCCATTGTCATATAAGGATTCGTAAATTGGTGTGCCCTTATATGGTTCTGTTCTGTATCTGGGTATCAGTCTCATGCCAACTAATATCTTCTTATGTTTCCCCACTGCACTCACTTCCTGATATTTGATTTCTGTGATATATTATTTGAATCGGCCCTCTTTACAGTAAGCGGTCTCTTAACTGTTTGATGTCCTTGTACTGGAGTTTTACATGATGTTCCTACATTATTCTTATCTTTGTATCAGCTTCTGAGATAGATTGGTCCCATTCAAATCTAGTTTCCTTGTTTTAAGAAAGATATAGTAAGTGAGCTCTTTGGACTGACAACCCAAGCTGTATAATGAGCTCCTTGCTATAATAAGATGTCCTAGGCACTAGTCTATGGAAACTCTAGGCTGTCTCTAGGGGGGTGACAAAATCATCCGCAACATCTTTCTGGCGCTGTTGCCGGGGAACGAATTCAAGAATATCAGTTTCCCTGGGTCTCAACAAATCGTTTTCACTCTCTAATCAGGTGAGCACAGAGAGTTGAAGAGTTGCATATCTCTCACCTTGGCGACTCCACTAGTCTTTATTTGATAAATTTTATTGGTAGTCCTGGCTCCTCGTAAGCCGCATTTGAGGTCAGATATAGCTCAACTGAAGACACCCTACGTGTCTGACCCAGAAAATATTATTCATAAAAGAACTTGGAAGGAGAGGAAGTTAGCCCGTCATGAAAATCCTGAATATTCCGTTGAAGATTATCCGCCCTCTTCTTCTCAAGAAGTTAGAACAGAAAATCCTGAGTTTTGCTTGGAAACTCCACGTAGAGGAAGCGCCTCAATTGAAGAAGAATTTCATCCCGCTTTTGAGGCTGAAGAAATTAAAGAAGTCACAGAAGTAGTTGTGGTTAACCGTGAGTTATTCCCATCCACACCTCAGACTTCTGTGCAATATATTCCCATTGTTATTCACACTCCGCTTCCTCCTACTCCTCTCCCTACTTTTGTATCTCAGACTGTTGTGCAACCCCCACCTCCTCCAATGGCCAATGTTCCTACATTTCTTTTAAGAAAATACGCCCCACTGGCTTTACCCCAAGTGTTGAATGATATGCCACAAGATTATCTAAAGATTCTTCCAAGTTTTAATGGTGAAAATGGAGCTGATGCTCAGAAACATCTCGAGACCTTCTTCTCTTTTGCAGAGAACTTAAATGTTGAACATCTGGACGTGGTCTTGAGATTATTTGTACAGTCTCTGGAAGGGGAAGCCCAAAAATGGTTTAAGACATTGGGGAATAATTCTGTGACCACCTGGGACCAAATGGAAAATGCTTTTCTCAGGAAGTGGGGAGAAAAGAAATACCACGGTCAATGTCTCACCGAATTTAATACCATGAAGAAGAAACAGAATGAAGGAGTTTCAGACTTTATTAAAAGATTCAATAAACTATACCTGAGCCTCCCCCCTGAGATGAAGCCCCATGAAGCTACAGCCAAGATAGTTTTCATAGCAGCCTTTGAATCTGATTTTGGCTTCTCCTTAAGGGAAAGGAAACCTGCCACTCTAGATGACGCACAATCAGATGCTCTGGAATTAGAAGCGAACTTTGCCTCCACCGGGAAACTAAAGGGAAAAACTGAACAAGATACTAGGAGGAGAGGCAAATAAGAGGTTTCTACCTCAAGTCAAGAAAAAGATCCAGAGAAATTGGATGAAATAAGTAAGATGATAAAGAAGATGGTCAAGATTGAACTGGAAGCAAAAAATGCAGCCCCCAAGAATTTCTATAACGCTCCAAACAGGGGATATAATCCTCAGCATAGAAGGCCACCTCTCCAGATATTTCCGAGACAGACAAAGGAACAACAAGACCAGGTACCTCATCCCTTGTACCTGGAAGGACCAGCAGATGACTCCACTGGAGACGCAGCTTATGGAGTAGAAGATTCAAATATGGCTTTTTCGAATAATGATGATATGGAGTGCCCGCTTCAAGAGGATGACGAAGAAGTAGAGATTGACCATTACTGCAAGCAATTTTCTGATTTCATGGAAGCACAGTTCAATGTAAAATATGATCTCAGATCCTCAAGGAAGAGGACCAGAACTCAGGAGCAAGAAGAAGAACCACCTCGAGAGGAAACATCTGCTCAGAAGGAGTCAACAACACAGAAGAATGCGGAAAAAGGTAAGAATCTTCTGAATACCCCCTTGCAGTCTAATGATCAGGTTCCTTCTTCTTCTAAAGTAGTCAGTCCTCCTAATACCGAGCCGGTGTCAAAATAAGTTAAGTCTTTAGCTGAGAATAAGGAGTCAAAAGAAATTGTGATAGAAAAGCCCTCATCTGCTTTCAATTTGCAAAAGGAACTCGAGAAAATCAAGATTCTTGTCCCATTGACTGAATTATTGAAGCAGCCTGTGTATCAGTCTCAAGTTACTTCCTTTATGCTTCCTCCTGGAATACCAATTGTACCTGATAGTTTAAATATTCAAGAAGAAATACCCATGGTAGTCTTTGGCCCCCATGTTGAGGAGATAGACTCTTCTACTCCTCCCTTTTACGTATCCCTAGTTATACATGACCTGCTGTTACACAACTGTATGTTAGATTCTGGGGCTTCCCATAATCTTATGCCTCTGTCTGTCATGGAACAACTAGGACTGCAAATTACAAGGCCATACAAAGATTTATATTCATTTGATTCAAAAAGAGTTAAATGCTTGGGAATGATTAAGGACTTAGTGGTCAATTTGGCTCAAATCCCAGCAAAGAGTGTGGTCATGGACATTGTGGTTGCTGATATCCCAGCTCGCTTTGGCATGCTGCTGTCAAGGTCCCGGGGTACAAAGATTGGGGGATCAATCAAATTGGATCTAACATATGCTACTGTCCCAGTCTTTGGAGGTCAAGAAAGGAGGTTATACAGGGAGACTAGATTTGTTAAAATGGTGACTAAGGCTGACTGCTCAGATAATTCCCCAGTTTATAACAAAGAGGGATAATTTTCATGTTTAATGTTGGAAGAAAATTAGAATTATGCATATGAACCCCTCTTTGGTCAAATTCAGGTTGAGCAGCCTAAAGGAGAGTAGGAATCAGAAATTTGGACTTTACATTTTGATGGAGCTAATTCAAGAGAAGGCAATGGAGCTGGGGTATTGTTGATTTCTCCTACAGGGAAATGGGTGCCACTGTCTTTTAAACTGGAGTATGAGGCTACAAACAATGTAGCTGAATATGAAGCACTATTATTGGGACTGCAGACAGCTAAGAATATGGGCATCCAATGTCTAAAAGTGTTTGGAGACTCTGAGCTGGTGGTAAGGCAGATAAAAAATGAATGTCAAACTAAGCATCCACGGCTCAGAGCATATAGAAATGAAGTATGGGACATGATAGAAAATTTCTTCTCAGCTTTTAATATACAGTTCATGCCCCGGGAGCAAAACAGAATAGCAGATTCTCTTGCTGTAGCTACCAGTACATTCCGTCCTCCTCAGAATCCGCTTTTAAGATATGAAGTGGAGGTACGTTACAGACCATCCATTCCAGATAACATAAAGCACTGGCAGGTATTCGAGGATGATGAACAAATGAAAAGATTTATGGAGACAGTGGGAGAGTTCACAAACATGGAGATTGATGATGAGGAGGAAGAAGTTGAAAATGTTGTTGAGAACAAATGGGAAGAGAGAATAGCAGGTAATAAAGTGCTGAAGCTGAAAGGTAATGTTATACCTAGAGGGTTGGTACCTCTAGAAAGGTTATTCAATAAAAATGATGTACCTTTGCAGCCAAGTAAAGTAACAGAGGAATATCAAGTGGAAGACTTGAATCTGGGTACTTATGCAGATCCTAAAATTATCAAATTATCCAAGAAAGTCCCAGAAGATTATAAAGAAAAATATTTGAAGTTATTTCAATCTTACAAAGATGTTTTCGCTTGGTCCTATCAGGAACTAAAAACTTTTGATGTAAATATTATACAGCATAAGATTCCATTGAGGGAAGATGCAAAGCCATACAAGCAGAAGCTCAGACAGATAAACCCCTTGTTGCTTCCCTCAATTGAAAAAGAAATTAAGAAATTATTGAAAGCCAAGATAATTGTGCCCCTAAGGTACTCAGAATGGATAGAAAATCTTGTTCCTGTGCGGAAGAAGAATGGAGAAATAAGGCTATGTGTAGATTTCAGGAATTTGAATAGAGCATCATTAAAAGATAACTATCCACTGCCCAAGATGGACCACATCCTGCAGAAAGTGGTAGGAGCATCCAGAATGTCAATGATGGACGGATTTTCTGGTTATAATCAGGTAGTTGTATTCCCAGAAGACCAGAAGAAGACTGCATTCACTACACCGTGGGGAACCTTTATGTATGCTAGGATGCCATTCAGATTAATTAATGCAGGAGCCACTTTTCAAAGGGCAATGGATATATCCTTTATTGGAGAACAGGACAAGTTCTTGGTGGTGTATCTTGATGACATCACTGTGTTTTCAAAGAATGATGATGAACATATCGAGCATTTAAGAAGAACTTTTGAGAAATACAGAAGGTATGGCCTTTCTCTTAACCCTCAAAAGTCCTTATTTGCATTAGACGAGGGAAAACTTTTAGGGCACATTGTGACAAAAGATGGTGTGAAAATTGATCCTAAGAGAGTTGAGGTGATAAACAACATTCCTTTGCCCAGGAATAAAAAGGAGGTACAGGTGTTTTTGGGCCGAATAAATTTTTTAAGAAGGTTCATTCCTAACTATGCTAAGATAGTTAGGCATATAACTAATATGCTGAAAAAGGAGAATGAAGTGAAATGGTCCCAGGAGTCTAGAGATGCATTCACAAGGATAAAACAGGCATTTGCCGAAGCTCCTGTACTAGTGGGGCCAGATTACAAAAAGTCGTTTATGATTTTCTCATTTGCTTCACCTCATACAATTGCTGGAGTGTTATTGTAGAAAAATGAAGAGGGATATGAACAGCCCATAGCTTTCTTCAGTCAAGTGCTTTATGATGCAGAATTGAAATTCAATATATTGGAGAAGCAGGCATATGCCCTGGTAAAGTCCCTTAAAGCTTTTAGAGTCTATGTTTTGCAATCTCATATTACTGCATACGTCCCCACAGCCGCTGTAAAAGACATTCTGGTTCAGGGAGACAGCGAAGGTAGAAGAGGAAGGTGGATTGCAAAAATCCAAGAGTACGATTTGGATATAAGGCCTACCAAGTTGGTCAAAGGACAGGGACTTGCCAAACAGTTATCTAAATCTAACAATCAAGCTTTGGGCATTAATCTATCCATGTTAGCAAATGAAGAATCGGGAAAAGAAGAGAAGCAGCAAGGACTAAAGACGACTACGCAAAAGATACATGTGAAATATCTAACTAGTCCTTGGTATAAAGAAATAGCTGAATATCTTTTAACGCTCAGCTGTCCTACAGATTGTGACAAGGTAAAATACAGAGCTGTAAGGATGAAATCTCAGAAATATGTAATTGCCAATGGACAGCTCTATTGGAGAGACCCCCTAGGTATATTACTTTTATGCCTCACAGAAAATGAAGTGCAAAATGTAATGACAGAATTTCATGAAGGAATATGTGGAGGACATTACAGCTGGAGGGCTACAACTCATAAAATCTTGAAGGCCGGTTTTTACTGGCCAAAATTATACTCAGATACTTTTGCTTGGGTCAGATCGTGTGATAGATGCCAAAGATTTGCAGAAAGGCAGAAATTAGCGGCATTGCCCTTGATCCCTATTCATGTAAATGAACCATTTCAGAAATGGGGATTGGATTTTATAGGTGAGATACATCCCCCATCAAGTGGCCAACATAAATGGATATTGACAGCCACAGACTATTTCACGAAATGGGTGGAAGCCATACCTACCAGAAATGCTACAGATGTTGTAATAATGAATTTTATAGAAGATAATATCATATCTAGGTTTGGTTGTCCTGCAAGAATTGTAACTGACAACGCACAGGCTTTCAAGTCGACCAGGTTCGTAAAATTCTGCCAAAGATATAACATCATCCTAACTCATTCTACAGCATACTATCCACAAGGGAATGGTTTAGCAAAATCCTCTAATAAAACCCTGGTTAGGGCCTTGAAGAAAACGATAGCTGAAAATCAGAAAAACTGGGACTCTCAATTGAAGTTTGCTCTATGGGCAAATAGGATAACCAACAAAAGAGCAACAGGAAAATCACCCTATGAGCTGGTATATGGGAGAGCTGCTGTGTTTCCTCTGCAATTAGCATTACCAGTGGCACGTTTCATGCACGAGAATCAGGAAGAACCAGATGACATGATCAGAAGAATTAATCAGCTGGTAGAATTGGAGCAAACGCGCAATCAGGTAAATGAGAGACTGATAGAATACCAAGAAAAAATGAAGGATATTTTTGATCGCCATGCCAAGGATAGGAATTTCCAGATAGGAGACCTGGTTCTCAGGTGGGATGTTCGCAGAGCAGAAAAAGGCAAGCATGCCAAATTTGACCCACTGTGGTTTGGTCCATTCAAAATAGTGAACCTAGGGAGAAATAATACTTTCATGTTAGAGAATTTACAGGGTGATCTGTTGGACGCTCCCATGAATGGACAATTTCTAAAACACTACTTTCAGTATTGACCCAGGCAGATCAGGCCTGGTATATTTATGTATATAATATAAGCAAGTGTGATTTCAATTTTTGAAATGCATATAATGTAAATAAGCTAATAATTTTTGAAGAGAATGCAAAGGGGTCTGAGGTCTGCGAGTTCTCGGCATGCCCGAGGACGAACATGTCGTCCCCAGTTGGAGTCGATGTTGTACCAATCAGCCTCCCCCATTTGAATCTTGGCCATAGTCTCTTTTCCTCTTTCACCGCTGCCCCTCCCCGCATCAGAAATACATTGAAAAAGGGCTAAAGTCCACTTTTTAAAAGATTATATAAGATTTGGCCCCTTTTCCTCCTAGCTCCGCGCTCTCTTTTGCATATAACCAAGCGTTGCCCCTTTGAGCGTTTATCGCAGATCTCATAATTGTGTCATCGCATGTCCGCCTCATCGCAAAAGCGCAGTTTCTCTCGCGTGTTATTCCCCATCATCGCATTTTTCACTTTTGCGATCTGCGCTCACCACGCCCATCGCACGGCGCAAAGTGCGAAATTTTGGCTATTCTATTCTTCTTCCATCGCATTCTCTCCTCCTGCGATCCTGCGATATGTGCTCCGGCTCCCACCTCTAAAGCCTTCATTCCGCTGTCTTGTCGCGTCCTTCCTTTGTAACTCCTCCAAAAGTTAATCTGCTGAGTTTCCGTAACACCAGCGCCCGTCCGCCATTTTTCGTTCTGTGCCTATATGTCATTCATGTTTTCTCCATTGTTCACATATTTCGATTACGTGTCACGCCTCTGCGTTTTCGTTTGAAATCTCCTCCCCGTGTCATTCTATCATCCTCTCACGTCTATGCCACCACTTCTGTTAGTCTCGCTTTGTCCACTTTCTCTGTCATCAGTTTTATTCAACAGGCTTTGGTTTTTGCAGGAACTTGTGGTGGGAACAAAATTAGCGGAAAGGATCCAGAAGTCACTATGATGTGACCTCCATTAAAGAAAGGTACTTCGATCCAGGGAACTCTCCAGAGAAAAATCAAAAGGAACGCATTTGGACAGATGAAAACATTAATGCAGCAGCAGATTATTAATGAAGAAGCAATGAATTCAGGGCCCTGCTCGAAAGAGGTTCCAAATTTAAATTCGAGAACTAAAGATCGAAATTACCATGCATGAAAGCAAGCGCCTCAAGGTTTTATTGCCGCAGATCTTCCTCCTCCAGAAAGAGGCTGAATGTTCACATATTTTATTATTTATGTCTTGAGTATATGCAGATTTTCATTTTTAGCATTCATTTCAGAAATAAATTGTAAAGTACAGTTAATTATGTTCAGTCATTTCATAGTGTGGGCGCGAAATTTTTCCGCCTTCTGATTCAAAATAAGTCATTAAATGTTCTCTATCTACCGCCTCCTCTGGATTTCTCTATCTGGTCTATAAAAGCTAAAAGAAAAGACATTGTAAGGGTTCCGGATTTCTATCAGCAAACTGTGCAGCGAGAAGGCTTCTGTATACATTCTGTGACATTTCTGTATGAAGTTTCAGAGCCCATAGGGTCTCAGTGAGGAGGGGTTATAACTGTATTGAGGATTCTAGTCTTTGGTATTTCACAGTATGTAATTTCTCTTACGTGTTAATACATTATCTCATTTCATGCAATTTATCTTCTTGTATCATGTTCTAGAATGCGAGTGGCTCACTAGTTTGCAGTAAGGATTCATCTTAAGTGGTGCCCTTTCTGGAATTAGTCAAGCGCTTTAAATAGGCCTAGTCATGATATACTGTTCCATGTTCACTCTTTTCATACTTTCTACTATATTAGTTGCTTGAGGATGGTGCTTTTAAAGCGCCATTGTCATATAAGGATTCGTAAATTGGTGCGCCCTTATATGGTTCTGTTGTGTATCTGGGTATCAGTCTCATGCCAGCTAATATCTTCTTATATTTCCTCACTGCACTCACTTCCTGATATTGGATTTCTGTGATATATTATTTGAATTGGCCCTCTTTACAGTAAGCGGTCTCTTAACTGTCTGATATCTTTATACTGGAGTTTTACGTGATGTTCCTACATTATTCTTATCCTTGCATCAGCTTCTGAGAGAGATTGGTCCCATTCAAAACTAATTTCCTTGTTCAAAACAAGAGATAGTAAGTGAGTCCTTGGACTGACAACCCAAACTATAAAGGGCTCCTTACTATATTAAGATGTCCTAGGCACTGGTCTATGGCAACTCTAGACTATCTCTAGGGGGGTGTCAAAATCATCCACAACACGATATATATATATATATACATCTATTTTCCTGCATGGATCGTTTACATATGATAATGCTTTTACAAATCACGCAAATGTCTATCTAATAAAATTTTAGCCACTGTATCAATTAATGTGTTCATTTTTATAGGAATATGTTGATATGTGATAAAATCAAAATATCTTTCCAACAAATGAATACGTAAATACAATCTTAGAATGTGTAGATTTATAACTAAATAATGACTATTCAGTTGTAGAACAACAAGCTGTGAATCTAGATTTACAAGCAATGCGTGTATGCCGAGGTTGATCGCCTCGGTTAATATCTCAATGATAGCACTATATTCAGCGACATTATTTGTAGTTCATCCCAGATAAATACCTTGTAGATCTATCAACTCACCAATAGGATCATAAATTACTCAGGCTACCGAAGACAAATTCCTGGTACTGTGGGAAGCACCATCCGCGAAACCGACATAAGGGGTAATAGACATCTGCACAAAGAGCAAGACCCAATAAGCAGGAAAACTCTCACAAAGCACACCAAACCAAAAAAATGTACAAAAGTGAAAAAACACCTATTACGCATGAATGAGTCACGCATAATATTTTTTGAGATACAACCCATTTTTGGGTTGTTCAAGAGGATTACCTTCGTAGTCAATTAGCTCATAGGCCCCATTCTGCAACACACATTTAATGATTTAGGGCCCATGCCACATAGGTTGAAATTTAATTGCCCCCTACTTATCATGAGCTTGGTCATGCAAGAGGACGAGATCTCCTTCAATGAAAGAATGAGGGGAAACTGACTGATCAAAATGAGCTTTGACCCGCTTTTTTTGTGCTTCAATAACGAGCACAACAAAGCGACGGGTTTCGTCCAGCCTTTCCAAGTAAAGGAGACGCTCTTCTTCTGGCGAAGTATTCGGCATCAATTCAACAGCCAACTTGAGCAAAGGTATTTCACATTCAATCAAGAGAGTAGCTTCCAGGCCATAAACCAACTGGAAAGGAGTGAATCCAGTTGTGCTCTTAACTAAGGTTCGGTATGCCCAAAGAGCCGAAAATAACATGAGATGCCAATTGGATTTGTAGATCCCAATCATACGTTCAAGCATTGTTACAAGAACTTTGTTCAGAGCTTCAACCTAGCCATTGGCTCGAGGGTAGTATGGCGTTGAGCTGTTGTGACGCAGACCCAACTTAGAAGTCAAATCCACCACCATATAATGCCGAAAATGGGAACCATGATTGGTAACGATGGCTTGAGGGACACCAAACCTAGCAATAATGTGATTGAAGATGAATTGGGCAGCTGTTTTACCATCAGCGGCAAGTGTAGGCATTGCTTCGGCCCATTTGGTGAAGTAGTCCACGGCTACGATAATTTAAGCATGCCCCCCAACCGAGTGAGGGTTACACGTCATAAAATCGATGCCCCACTTTGCAAAGGGACCAATGTTAATGACATGATGAAGAGGAATGGGTGGCGCATGAAAATTACGTTGATAAATCTGGAAATCATGGCATTTACGAACTGCGACAATACAGTCATTGAAAATGGAAGGCCAAAAATAGCCAGCAGGAAGAATTTTCTGTGCAGTATCATAACCAGACATGTGACAGCCACAAGCACCACTGTGATAATCATTCATAGCTTTCTCAGCTTCCTTGAGAGTCAAACATCGCTGGAGTATAAAATCGACTCCAACACGATAGAGGGTATCTCCAACTATACGATAAGGTTGTGACTGATGATGGATGCATCGGCGGGCATCTTTCGTCAACTCAAATCTAAAAGATGAAATTTGGAGATAAATGATGATATCACCGTACCAAGGATCGAGGGTGCTAATCAAGAAAATTGAATTCTCTGGAATGGGTTCCTCAAAACAAGAAGGAGCAGAGTCGGAAGGGAGAGAACAAAGTAAATCAGTAAAGACCAATGATTTCTTAGACTTGGCAGCAGTAAATTCTAAATCAAACTCTTGGAGGATAACAATTCACTTTGAGTATTTTCCCCCCAGCAATTGTCGAGACAATATGTAGGTCATGGGGTTGCATTTAGAAATCACCTTCATTGTACGTAAAATAATATAATGACAAAAACGTTGAAAAGCTTGAACAATAGCCAACGCTAACTTCTAGACATGAGCTAACGCGTTTCGGTGTCGAGAAGGTTACGAGACAAGTAATAAATAACATGCTCATGACCGTCATCATCGTCTTGAACCAAAACCATGGCAACCGTGCTGAAAGCGGCAGCTAAATAAAGGGAAAAATCACGATGATAATTGGGAGGGCGGAGGAGAGGAGCATTGACCAACAATGTTTTTAACGTGTCAAAATATTTTTGAGTGATCTCATCCCAGTAAAAATGAATTCCCTACTTTAAAAATCGTGTGAATCCTTTAGCTACTTCGGCATAGTTAGGTATAAAAAAACGTAGAAAATTAGGTTTCCCTTGTAAACTCTGCAACTGTTGCAATGAGGAAGGAGAGGGGAAATTAATAATAGCCTCAACCTTGAGAGGATCCACGCGAATTCCGTCTTTGGAAACGATAAACCCTAATAGTTTATTGGAATCGACGCAGAAGACACATTTGTGCAGATTAAGCCGAATGTTATAGTGTCTACAACGAAGAAAAATCTGATGAAGATGGTCAGGATGATCTCTATGCTTAGCCAAATGAGCCGGAAGGTCATCCAGATAAGGTTGAATGATGTGGCGAATATCATGAAAGGCATAAGACATCGCATGCTGAAAGTTGGCCTCGACATTCTTCAAACCAAAAGGAAGATTCTTATATGCAAATGTGCCCCAAGGACAGATAAAGGTAGTCTTGTGTTGATCAGTCGAGAGAATGTTGATCTGATTATAACCGAAAAAACCGTCCAGAAGGGAAATAATCTCACTCCCGGCATAGTTGTTAATGATTTGATTGATGAAGGGAGTGGGATAATTAGCTCAATTGATATCACGATAGTCAGCACAGATACGAATAGTGCCCTGTTTCTTATCTACAGGAACAATATTAGAGACCCATTCTGTCAATGGAATTGGATAATTGAAACTAGCTTTAAGAAGCTTTTCCACTTCGGCCTTAATGGCAGCAACTTTCCTAGGATGCACTGGACGAAGACGGTGATGAACAGGTTTCGAACCAGGGTAAGTAGGAATTTCATGTACCACGATGCTAGGATCAATGCCAAGAATTTCCTCGTAGGACCATGCAAATGCATCACGGAATTCGCGAAAAAGGCTAGTATAGACTTGCACTTCATAAGAAGAACAAGTAACCCCAATATGGATGTTCTCGATGATTCCGAGTTTAATGGAAATGTCGATAGGCATCGTCTAAGTAATTTTACTCAAGTTACCTTCCAAAAAAACCTCATGAACTTGAACAAGTGTTTGAAGAAGAGGAGAAGGAACTTGAGAGGCAAAATTTTCAAGACAGGTAAACATGGCCCCAAGGCTTGGTAGAAATGAGGAATGATGATGACCATCATCCCACAGTAGATCGTCTAGACACAGGGTTTCCACGATAGCCTCATCAGAAGGAAACACTTCTTTCAAAGGATCCAGTGAATCAAAATCACCAAGCCAAGGGGATTGAGAATAGATGTCAAGAGTTACACTTGAAGGAGAAGAATCAGAAGACGGAGTGCCTGATGCGGAAATGAGCTCACAATAATCAATTTCAATTAGACTCAATGGCATCGAATCTCTGAAAAAATTGATCTGTTCAAGAGAAGAGATAACCCAGGGGTCATCAGTGCAAGAAATCATGTTGACCTGAACAGTATTTGGTGGTGGAAGGGGAAAAATACCCATGAGGATAGGGTCCTTGAAAAGGCCCGGCACAATGCTCTCATAGGGAGTAGGAATCTTATCCACATATGGAACATTGTTCTCGGAAGAGAAAGTGAAGAAAGACAATTGATCGACTGTAATAATCTTTCCTTCATGTGGGAACTTCAAAAGATTAAAGAGAGTGGATGGAACGCACAACATGGCGTGAGTCCAACCGTGTCTGAGGAGAAGATTATAATTGAGTTTAGCATCAACGACTTCAACCTCGACGTTGACTGTCTTCCCTTCCAATGTAATTGGTAAACTAGCGAGAACACCAAGAGGTTTACATTCCCTTCCATCAAATGCTTCAAGGGCATTTGGTGAAGAGGTGAGAGCTGGAGAACCAACGGCTTTCCAGCAAGCATATGACATAACACAGGTGGATGCACCCTCGTCCACGACAACCCAGTGAATATTCAAACCATTAATACCAACTTGAATGATGAGCACAATTTGGTGCGGGAGTTGCGGGACGAAATTCTCTAAATCGAATGCGAGAAGGCTAGTGTCAGTAGGATTGACCCCACCTATCGCACATAGCAAAGCCTTTCGTTGTGATGGACAACTCTGAAGTACTTATAATGCAGACATTGTGGATGGCGCCTGAGCCAAATCCTCAACAATACTATAATGTTGAGCATCACGGGCATTAGGATTATACGAAGACTTACGGAGTACGCCTTTGGAAGGTGGTCGAACAACGAATTCGGCACTAGGCCGTTCAATCTCAAGGGAGCCAGAAGCAGGTGAAGGAGGAGGAGGACCATCAATGATCTCCTTCCCCATTTCCTGATGCGAACCAGAATAATCTTTCGATCGAGTAGTAATGGAAACGGGTGCAGAACTGGTCATCATAAACACTTGTGAACCAGATGGGGCAGAGGACTGAGGGTGCTCTACCATCTAGATCTGCTGAGGGAAAGGTTATTTAAGAACAACAAGAACTCCTTGGGTACCTTTGAGAAATCGACTCACTTCAGACCGTCAAGGATAGTCTTTGGTGAAGTGCTCATCATCACAAATCAAACAAGCATACTTCGGTTTACGTGGAGAACTATCAGCAGAACGAGGTTTTGGAGAATCTTGTTTCGGGGTATCGTCTTTGGCCTTACCTTTACCCTTCTTCTTACCTTTGTAAATGCCATATGTAGGATTGGCCAGAACAGCATTCACTTCGGTGGATTTGCCAGAATTCTAAGTTGACTGAGAAGCTACATTATTGGAAGAAGTAGACTTCTGCTTCCCAGAGTTGGATGAAGGATACTTCTGAGAAGTCTACAATACAGAACTAATAATACCATCAACGGACAGAGTCATTGGAGGTTTAGAAGTTTCAGGTTGAGGAGCATTAAGCAAGATGTCATATAAAGTGCCAGACTGAGAATAGACGAGATCAAGGTAATGGGCATAAGCGATGGCTTGTTCCTCGGTTACACATGCCCCCATAGCTATTTCTTTGGCAATCTTATTGATAAAGGAGGTAGTGAACCAATGAGTCAGAAGCTAATCAGGTATCTCAAATTTGATCATGCGACGACGACGCCGCCACTCATGAATATGATCCAAGATATGAGTAGCTCGGTCCTATTTCAATGAAGTGAGGAGGTGCATCCCGATCTCATAGCAGATCGGTAATTGAAAATGTGTAAGGAACACCATGGCCAAAGAATTAAAATCTTGGAAAACTCCACGAGACAGCTCACTGTACCACTTTGCAGAGGCACCAGTAAGAGTTTGCTGGAAAAGACGAAGACGATTAGAATCGTCAACCCAAGAATTAGAAGAACACCACAAGTGGTATGTCATAACATGTGTTTGGGGGTCTTCACCAGGTTTACCCTCAAATTTAGGACAATCACCAGGAATCTTGGTCAGAACCGGAGGCCAATATGGATTATGAAGAATAGGATCATTTGTCAACTTTGACACATCGGGTAATTCCAACATAGCAAGAAACGGTAATTGCGTGTTAAAAGTCATCAGAGGTCTTTGATAAGGACCTGTGTGTACATTCCACCCAGTCTGAGTGGGATTTTTTCCCCATACATTCTGTCCCAAAGAATTCAGATCATAAGGATTAACAACAAGATAATTCAATTGATACTGGGGTTGAGGACCAGGATATTGAGTCGAAGGAGACCACTGAGGTCCTTGCTGAGTAGCATAAGGATTTTGCTATGGAATGTAAGCATGAATTTGAGGTTGCTAACACAAATGGTTGGTATTCAGGTTGTTGGTACATAGGTTGATTTTGAGGGTACGAAATCTGAGGTGCACTATATACTAGTTAATTTTGAGGGTACAAAATCTGGGGTGCGCTATATACCAGTTGATGTGAAGCTTGAGGGTAATAATTGCCCTGCAGTTGTGCAGGTTGACCTTGCGGAGTAGGTTGAGTAGGGTAAATAGGTAAAACCGGCTATGGAAACGAAGGAATCTTCTGGTGGGCAGGTTGCAACAGTTGCTGAGCTGGTTGAACTGGTTGTTGAAATGGTTGTTGAGGGCCATCAGTTGACGTTGTGGAAAAGGTTGGCCTAATGGTTGAGACGGTCCAGGATGTCTCTGATGACCAGGTTGACCAGGAGAAGGACCATAGGATTGTCCTAGTTGCACATCATTTGGGCCATACTGCATGTATGGCTGTGATTGAGGTGCAACAGGTTGTCCTTGTGGTGGATAAACTTGCCCCCTAGGACCAAAAGATGACCCAGGTTGAACCAAAGTTTGATCTGAGAGACCAAAGGGTTGTCCATGTTGGACCAAAGGTTTTCCTTGTAAAGGTTGGCCTTGTGGACTGTATGGCTATCCCTGTGGACCAAAAGCAGGGCCCTACTAAGCTGAAGGTTGTCCCTAAGAGGGTTGTCCTTGTAAGCCAGATGGTTGCACAGGAAAAGTAGGTCTCAAATGAGTAACATAATGATAAGGATCATAAACAACCTGATAAGGATCTATAGGAGGCAAATAAACTGGATTCCCACGCTCATCATAATGGTGAAGATATACATATATGGGATTACCAACAGCATCATAGTGATGAAAACGAGGATCTCTAGGAGGCAGGGGCTGTTGAGAACCTTGAGAACTCTACTGAATAGCTAATAGATATTCTTCAAAAGTGAGACCGCTAGGAATCACAGGAGTAGTGGAAACTGAACTAGAAGCCACACAAACTGTAGGTTGGATTGGAACAGATGTAACAGTAACTGACAGATCTGACGCCGAAGGTAGCGGTACTGAAGAAGATTGGACTGAACTCTGAGGAGGATTTACTGTGCTAGATTGTGAAATGGACATAACACCAGACATAATCTGACTCAGAGACCTATAGCCAGCCGGAAGTGACACCGAAGGCGAAGAATATTGGACAGAGGCATGAGAAAGATCTTTAGGAAAGAGTTGATATTCTCCTATGGATACAGGCATTCCTTCACTGGCAATAGGACTGGAGGAATCCATATCTGATTCTTCTGTAAGATCTTCGAAAAGACTACAGGGACTAGGAGGTACCGTAGCAGCAACAAAAGGTGATCCAGATGTGAGAGGAGGAAATTCTCCTTCGTCCCCAAAACTAGACCAAGCACTTGAAGGAGGCCAATTGAACTCAACTGGCTCATCAGGCGGAGATCTAGTAGCAAGGGGTTGGATAGATGGTAGAATGGGCTGCGAAAACTTGGCAGACCTAGTGGATTGAGGGGTTTCGAAAGAAATGACTAGAAACGAACCACCACTAGGAGGCAGTGAAGACGACGAAACTGGAGGTTCCGCCACTTTAACTGTATATCAGAACAGGAAGGAAAAAAGAGAACCAATTGAAGGTTCCAAGATAAAAACTAAGGAAATCAATCAGACCAAGTAACAAACTTTTAATAGGCGTGTAATCGTAGGTGATTAATTTATAACACTGAAACCAAAATCTTCTATTTCATGTTTTAAGAGTCAAGAAACAGACAAAATATGACTCTAGTCACTTTCATTTTGAAACGAGCGTGAAAGGACAAGTGCTCGATGATCTTTTACTTATTTAAAGAGTCACAAAAAGATCAAAACGACTACTCAGGTATTCTAAGCAAGAGGGTATACCAGGTTTTTGTGAACTTCCATATACACCTTGGTGATCAAATGAAAGAGAAATGACCAAGGACTTAACGTATGTGCAGGTAGTCTCCCAGAATGTTGTGTTCAGTGTATCACAGTTACAAGGTGGCATAATCGGCTTCCTATGGATAAAGGATTGCAACCTAGAGGGGTCTCCCTTTATATACGTGACTATACGAGGAGTGCAAGTCTGTACTAGTTTCGTCTGAAGCCAGGAGGCGAGCGACAGCTACTAGGTTTTAAGACGCCGAAACATGTCTCTAGACTAAACCATTAGAAATATTTCATTAGGTTTAAATGTTGCCTTAGGTTTATTGAGTAAATTTTAAATTCAATCTTGGATTATGTTTCAATTTCAGGCCCTATCGAATGTGGAGCTCAACTTCCTAAATGCAAGCTATATGAAAATGAACATCATTTCAATTCGATGAATGCTAGCTAGAAGAAGGACATGAATATTTCAAACAAGCGAGCAAGAAAAATATGCGAAGAAACTTCTAATGCCTTTAATGTAATCAAGCGAAAACGAAAGTCCTTCCTAGATTGAAAAATGCTAGATTATGTAAAGGAATGTTTCATTTTCAATGCAACAAAAGAATGCAAAGATATTTTTTGATTTTTTCAATGAAATGAAGCACACAACGTACTAATTCAATGGAAAGCAAAATAAACACTAGTCTGAGTTTTGCGAATGTAAATATTTGAAATTGAATGACTCAACCAAAATGAAACAGACACAAAAACATGCAAGCTAATGAAGAAAACTTTCAATCGCAAAAGAAAGTTTCTCAAAATGACCCAAACAAGCCAAGTAATCGATGCTCAAGGTATTGAAGAAAAAGGATTAATCGAAAAGACGAAAAAGACCGTTCAAGCAACAAAACCAAAGGAACCAGAAAAACTCAGTCTAAAGACCCAAAACGAGACTAACAACAATCAAAGAGACTCGTTCACGAACAAAAGGCTCGATGTGCAAGAACACTTAGAAACCCTAAGGTCTGAAATGACACCGACAGGAAAATGGAAAAACGACTGAGGGAAACAAGTCTGCAGTAGTCAATACAGTCTCAAAGGCTTAAAACACATCAAAAAATAACCCAGAAGCAAGAACAAATGACCAAAACACTCATTAAGTAGGTGAAACCAAAACCTACAGGGGTTAGCACAACCGTAAGGCTGTAATATGTGCCATACAGGGGTTGGCATGAGTGCTGAAAGAGCAACCTGTGCCAATCAGCATTAATATCCCGAAGAAAAGCGCAACAAGCTAGATACCTATGGGAAAAAGACGAAAAAACCATAACCTAATGAGCAGAGGTCATCCTTGACACTCTGGAGCTAAAAAAAGGATGAAAACTCAGCAAACAAACCAGAAAAGGAGAGATAACTAAACCAATAATTGATACTGACCCAATAGGATGAAACGAAAAACATGCACTGATCCCCAGCGAAGTCGTCAATTTGTTATGAAGGTAAATCCTCTTTGTGGGCAGAGACAATCCCTCTAGCCCTAGGGTGGGTCTAGTAACAAAAGGACACGCTAAAGTGTTGCTTCCTAGTTAATGAATGAACAAAGACACTGTAGATTGACCTACCTTGAATCCAACGCAGTCATCGTTGCAGAAAGAGTAGTGGCCTCTCGCTCACTCCTGCTTTGAAAAATCACAATCCATTCGCTGTCACACTCAAATACCTGCACATAAGATGAAGAACAAGAACAACGTACAACAAAATAGTTTTACTCACAAATATTAGCCAGTCAAAGAGGGCTAAACATATCGTATCAAATAAACATCATAACACAATAGTGGAACCAAATAGTAGTCATGTATATAAATTAATAGAAGGAAGAGTACAACCGATGCTTTGACGTCGCATTCTCCTCCAGTGGGGTTCAGGCGAAGCGCATCTCAAATGTTCGTCAGGGAATTGGGACAAGATGAAGGCATGGACTCAAGCTCTCTTAGAAGTCATCGACTCAAGCTTCCTCAACATAATTCCTTCTTATTCTATCTTCTCTAGTAGCTCATCTATAGTATGTATAATTCTCCCAGTTCAGCTAGCTATTACTAAGAGAGATAGCTTCTTTTATAGAGGAAAAGGAGGAGGTTGGGATCCCTACAAAGGTGGGAGGAAGTCCTATCCTTTAGGAGAGTTCCAAGGGAGGTGGGAACTACTAACTAAAGGAAGGAGTCCATGGTTGTTTCAGTTCAACCACTCCCAATGACTCATCCTCGAGGTGGTTGGAATGGAACCTCCACCTCTATTTTTTTTTTAAATTCCATAAAAAGCTTGGCATGGGTGTTTAATTGGCATAGAGCATCAACTGGCACAGGCTCAGTGTTAAATTTCCCGGTCGGCACGAGGGTGTAACTGGCTACTCGCGCGAAGGCAAAAATAGGGATTTTTACAGCTCTGCTCAGGGAAATGTCAACAAGAAGAATGTTACTTTCATCAAAAGGGATGCAAGGATGGTATTTGCAAGGCATGACACTGCTTCTTGGTCACAGAAACGGCCCTCCAATGTGCTAGTTGGGGATTGTAGGGACAGTGACAAAATGTTGTGTAACAACGCTCGAGAAATTTGGTCAAGTATTCAAGGACATTTTTACGCACTCCATGCCAAAAGTAATATTTCACGATTGTTGTTAGCATTTTTTGGTAACCAGGGTGTCAAGAATAAGAGCTTCGGTGATACTCATCCAATATCAGCTCTTTTAAGCTCATTTTATTAGGAATGTATATCTTTCCTTGAAAATAAATATTTTTTCATTATTGATCTTCTAATTTGATTGTCTTCCCTGATTTTTTTCTTCTTGTGTTTGATGCCATAAAAAATGATATTCAAGATCCTTTTGTGCTGCCTCCTTCAGCTACTCCTGGAGCTTAAATTCCACACAGTTAAAATAGATTTCATACATAGTGTAATTTCCTACTTAAGGCATCGACAACACAGTTTTCCTTAACGTGCTGAATTTCGAAATCAAATTCACTCAGGAATGCATTCCACCTTTCTTGGCGGGCATTAAAGTCAGCCTACTTAAAATAGTTATTCAAGCTGTTGTGGTTTAATTTCAACACAAACTTTTTTCCAAATAGGTAGTGCCTCCATAATGAGTGTGTGCACTACCACAATCAGCTCTAAATCTTAAACGAAATATCATTGTTCATGATCTTTCATCTTTCTAGATTCATATGCAATGAATTTTTCCTTCCTGTGACAACACTGCTCCCACTCCTTCCTTGCAAGCATTGGTGCAAACCTCAAACTCCTTGTTTGGACTAGCTACCTTCAATACGGGAGTTTTAGTTAACATTTTTTTTAACCGTTCAAAGTTGATTTGGCATTCACTATTCCAGTTAAACATTCGCCCTTTTCGCTGCAAGGAGGTAATAAGAAAAGAAATTTTAGAGAAACCCTCGATAAAACACTGGTAATAGCCAGCCAATCCCATGAAAGAACATATATCTGCTACGTTTTTGGGTACCCTCCATTCATTAATAGCCTTTATTTTTTTAGGACCTACCGATATACCTTCAACATAAATCACATGGCCTAAATATTGTATCTGTCCTTTGTAAAAATCGCACTTACTGAATTCAGAATAAACTTGATGATCCATCAACTTTTTTAGTACCAATCCTAAATATTCCTTGTTTTCTTCCATGGTTTTTGAGTAAATTAATATATCATCAATGAAGATCAGAACAAATTTATCCAAAAACGGATGAAATATTCCATGCATCAAACTCATGAAAGTTGTTGGTGTGTTGGTTAATCAAAACGGTAAAACCATGAACTCATAATGCTCATATCGGGTATGAAAGGCTATTATATATATATTCTCATATTTTATCCGTATCTGGTGATATCCAGATCTTAGATCTATCTTTGAAAATACACTTTCCCCTTTTACTTGATCGAAAATATCATTTATCAATGGCAACGAGTACTTTTTATTAATACTCAATTTGTTAAGCTGCCTATAATCCATATACATTTTCATCGTACCATCCTTATTTCTCATAAACAGTATTGGTGCCCCCCAAGGAGATACACTAAGATGAAGGTATCCCTTGTCCAACAATTCCTGTAGCTGCATTTTCAACTTAGTCAGTTTAGGTACACTCATTTGGTATGGTGCTCGTGACACTAGTGCTACCCCGGGCATTAATTCGATGGTTAAATCGATATCCCACTTTGGAGGTGGTTCTGGTATGCTTTCTAGAAACACATCCATAAAATCTTGTACCACTAGTATATTTTATAACATATGGGTCTTATCTTTAGAATTGGTGAATCCTACTTGAACAACATAAATCTGACACCCTTTTCTAATGTGTTTGTCTCGCTGGGATGCAGTAATGGGGCGCAATTGAAGTGGTTTATTAATTCCTTGTAACACGTGGCAAGTTCCATCTTCAGCCTTAAAATAGATGATTTTCTCTTTGCAATATACCAGTGACCAATGCCCTTTTAACCAATCCATTCCTAGCAATATATCATAGGAACCCAAGGGTAAAATATTCAACTCAAACTTTGTATGTTGGTTTCCTATTTCTAGGGAATAGTTTGATACTTTAGTGTTAACTCTTCTCTTTTCCCAGTGGCTAATTGTACCAGCCAGGGAATTTTAAATTTATGGCTTTGCAAGTCAAATTTTTCAACTATCCGTGCATTTATATAACATAAACTAGCACCAAGATCAAACAAAATAGAAACAGTTTGGGAATATAACATACCTTCCAGTTCTATCATGGTGAGCTAGTAATATGCTTTCTGATCTTCTAGTGCCACGTTGATCCTTGGTATATTTCATGAAACATCCCCTACTATGGATGTCTCTTGCAGATTGGCTGCAGTTTCACTTCTCCCACATAGAGGGCAGTTCTTATAATAATGTGCCTCACCACATCCCCAACATTGCAGCGACAATTTCTAGATCTGCCCATGGTCTGGTCTACTGGATGCTTCAGTGGGTCATTCTTCTATTGGCCATTTGTATTTTTGTTGGGTTTTTCCATATTGTCTATTTTTTGGGTTTCTTGCAACATTTTTATAGTTGCTAGGTCTGCTACCTTTAAAATTTGAAGTACCTTTTTTCCCTTTCTTTGGCGGCCAACTCCTACTAGCATCTCATTTTACCTTAGAATGCTGATAGCACATTCGTGTTTTTCGAATCACCTCATCCATAGTCTTTGGATTCACAAATTCGACCTTCTCCTTCATGTGAGCAGGTAGGCTACTCAAGAATCATTTTTTTTTCCTTTTCATCTCTCAGATACAATACATACCTAAATAAGGTGGTAAATTTAGTTATGAAGTCGTCCATAGACAGTCCCAACCTCAAATCATGAAATTCTTGAGATTTTTCATCGTAAAAGTGCTCTGTTAGGTATTTGTCTTTAAAATACTACCGAAACTCGTCCCAAGTCACATTTTGGTCCTCAATTCCTCACATAATTTTAACTTCCTCCCACCATAATGTGGCTTTTTCTCGCAGTTGGTATATAGCCAAGCGAGCTTTGACTTTTTTGTTATATTTATAAACTTGAAAATATTTGTTCATGTTAATTATCCATGCTTTTGCCTCTTCTTCAACCTCTCCCTCGAATGTAGGAGGTTTAATTTTCCAGAATTCACCTTACAACTCTACTTTCGGTTTTTTCATCTCCTGTTGATTTGAAACATTTCCCGAATTTTCTTCATTGTAAGTTCTGTTTTTATTACTTCACTGGGTATGGATTCCTTCATGTTTATCATTAGCTTGTTGTCGTTGTTCACCCTCTTCTCGGGTATCCCTCTCTAGGCTCGGTTGTGCTATCCATTGATTATGCCTATCTGAGAAGCTTTTAAGAATCCTCTCATGTTCCCATATTAACCTCTCATTATCACTTCTTACTCAAACCATTTCTTCCTGCAAATGTTGCACCGTATCCAGAAGTCTCTGTTGTTTTTGTTCCTCGAGTAGTCTACTGGTTTGTTGATGCTAATCCACACTCGGCTGCACCCACATTTTTGGGTTCATATTTGGGTTAGACTGGGGGTGAGCTTCCCATATAGCTCTAGGAGATTCATATCCAGAACCCCTCCTCATTGTGTTCTGTCAACCCCTTAGTCCTATCTCCATGCACAATTTTTACACACACCCATTGTTATTTAATTGGCCCATATGAGTCCGAGCATGTGAATGTTTCTCTGATACCACTGTAACATCTATCCATAACAAGAAAAATAAAATAAAAATTACCTTTATTCACCTTATACATAAGATCTTGTATCATGTCACATCAATAAATAAAATAATGTATTACTGATTTTACCTTTCATGTTACCGAAACTTCACATTAATGTTTCCTCATAAACTAGCTTTGGAAAAGCAGAATTATGTGAACTATGGTTATGTGCGGAATATTATTTTTTTATTTTGAATTTGTATGAACGATATTTAAATTTCCAGTTCAGTACCATAGTACATCACTTAGATTTTGTACCTAATTGATCCACCTCACACAGACCTTATCGACATAGTTAATGCTCCATAGTATCAATACTGCTGTCATAATTAATTTTCTTGACATCTGGCGCAATACTCACCATTCATTTGAGGTTTGGATCAATAGTTGTCATCTTTGTTTGGACGTTTAGGGTAATACCCTTACCCCCAAACCCTAACCATTCTTTCCATGGGCCACAGCTATGAGGGAAGCATGAGCTCTACAACTATTCTTTACTGAGTGTATCTCTTCCTTTTAGCCTTAGCCTGAAGAGTTAAGGTAATGGCTTCATGCTATTCATTAAATTTCAACGATGGTCTCTCTTGTTGTGTTAAACAAGTATTTCACATTCTTTCTCGTGTTCAAAACTTTATTTTACAGACTTATATTTGACTATTGTGTAATAGGGACCCTCTCTTTCCAATTTTATTTTTAGGAGGGTTTGCGTTCAATTTTTCATCTTATTTTTCATTACAACCTTTCCACTTCTTATTTATTTTCGAAAAATAGCTGCTCCAGTGTCAGTATGGCCAAGACAAGTAAAGTGGTTTTACTCCTCTTTCTATGGCTAATACTCTGAGGGTTAGGTTTTTACTTCACCGAATCTCACATCCTTCTATTGGAAATTTATATCTCAGGTCTTCGAGTTCAATCAAGAGTTCATCAACAATTTTATTTAAATTTTATTCTTACTCTTTCCTTTTGACTAGTTTTACTTCAACCAAACCTCCAAATTCTAACAACTCTCCATCATTTTGCAGGTAACAACATGACTCTAAATTTCCAGCAATTATGTTTTTCTATTCGCCTTCATCGGTTGCCGACATCGATTCCATTTTTCTCCAAATATTTGCAGATCCTCTAGAGAGGTTTCCTCTGGGTTAACTCATAGTTTGGCCCAGTATCATACTCCTCTCTATTTGTTTAGCTATAGAGTTTTCCATCAATTATCTTGAGGGCCTCTAAGCCTCTGCTCCTTTGTTGATGTAATTTAGCCCTCGAAGGACTTACTGTTGACTGTATCATTTAATTTTTAAGAGAGAATTTGAACATAATTTGGATTATGTTTGACAATGAGACCCTTTTTATAACTTTATTCCAAGTTCAAGGAATTTCCTCTAGCTCTCCTTCAATTTTCAGATCAGTTCTCTTGCTAGGTTATAGATATACATATATGTTCCTCATGTAGTAGTTCTGAATACAGTCAAAGTTGTATTTTTCTATGAATTATATATTCATTTGTAACTTATGGTTAATCATGTACCCATAGCAGTTTTCTGTCTCATTTTCACTTGTATGGTATATTCTTAGTTTGTTATGTGTGTTCAGATTATCATTCATAGTCTTTATATAGTTCATATTATATTTAGTTCCGTTAGTTTAGCGCATCACCTCCATTACTTTACCTATGATTGCTGTAGTCTCCTTGAGCGCTCGCATTCGAGCCTATTTAATTTTCTGTTGGAATGGCCAGACTGTTTATGTATTTTATTTGACATTCAAAATACCCCCTTCTAAGGGTTTCTATGTTTATGCTTAAATTATGTTCAATTTTTTTTTTTCCTCAGACTTTAATCTACCCAGATGGTTGTTATCTGTGCTGCTGTAGAACATATAAATGTTCCCATGGTTGCTTAACATAATTTCTTAATTATACTCAACATGATCTACTCTAAATATTTTTTTAATTTCAGTACTTATCACAAAAGAAATTCAAATTTATAAGCATTTAGATGACCAGACCATCTTTTAGAATAGTTTTTAGTTCTCATACCCTTAGTTTGTGAAAATTTTCCTATTTCCACTTATGACAGACTGTCTGGTCTAGGATTTTTCCCGAAGTTGACTAACTGGCCTTTACCACTCCATCACCTCATTGGTCTCTCAAGGGTTTTCTTCTTTGTTCGTCATTTCTACAAAGTCAATTTTGTTATCCTTTATTGTTCACACTTATTTCTATATTCTCTTAGAATTCTTCTACGCATTTTAATCGTAGTAAGAAGACATTACAAAACATAGCATAAATATATAGTCACACTGAATTAAATAGTTGAAATATTTCTATAAACAATTTATTAGTAGTCTTGTTGAAGGAATAATTGATATTCTACTGTAATCAACAATCACAGGTTCACTGAGATCAATATTCTTATCAAATGTCATAATTAAAACCTTTTATTTCTACTCTGATTGAGTTTATAATAATTATCTCAGATTAAACCAAAACTGGTGGTAGCCTCCCAACCATGAGAGAGGAAATTACATCCTCAACTCCCCCCGTGCTCCTCACCAAAGCAAAATTGATTAGCAGTTCTACTGGAGAAAGAACTCAAGACCTGAGTCCATTCTTTTCTCCAGTGTCAAGTTGTAGTGTTCCACTCGTATAGACCAACTCTGGACCACTTTCACCATACAACCAACTGGATGTTCCCTTCTTATTGCACAAAAACCCTTCTCCTCTCTGGGATTTCCCTTTTATTCTCAAAGGAGAAGGTAATTTTCAATAACTGGTTTAGTCTAACTACTTTGGAATCTTGGAAATTTTACCTATGAGTTATGGAAATCACACCATAAAGTAATTATTTATTCAAAACAAATAAATAAAACTACTTAATCTTGGTTTACTTAAAAAGTCAAATGTATATTTTAAAGTAACATAAAGAAATTAAACAGTGTTACAAATATATAAATTATAATTATAGATGTAATTTTTTCTATAATTTAATGTGTATAATATTTGAATAATATATAAAAAAATAAAGAGACGTATTTTTAAAAATAATAAATTACCATAAAATTTAAAGGACATATATATATATATATATATAATATATATATATATATATATATATATATATATATATATATATATATATATATATATTTTATTAGTTATAATTTGATTTGTTTTATTACTTAAATTATATATAATTATATATTAAAAAACGATTACAATAAAATTGTAATTTTCAATCATATATATATATAAAATAAAAATATAAAATAATAATATATATATATATATATATATATATATATATATATATATATATATATATAAATATATATAAAAAAATAAAAATTACAATTTTATTTAATATATATATATATATATATATATATATATATATATATATTTATATTACAATTTTGTTGTAATTTATATAAATTAATATAATTTAAGTAATAAAAACAAAATCAAAATTATGAAGATAAAGAGATATATATATATATATATATATATATATATATATATATATATATATAAAATACAATAAAATTGTAATTTATATATATATATATATATATATATATATATATATATATATATTCAATCAAAATCAATATATATATATATATGATTGAAAATTACAATTTTATTGTAATGTTTTTTAATATATAAATTAATATAATTTAAGTAATAAAACAAAATCAAAATTATGAAGATAAAGATAAACTAATAAAAATATAAAATATTATATATATATATATATATATATATATATATATATATATATATATATATATATATAAATAAAATTGTAATTTTCAATCATATATATATATATATATATATATATATTCAATCAAATATATATATATGATTGAAAATTACAATTTTATTGTAATTGTTTTTGAATATATAAATTAATATAATTTAAGTAATAAAAACAAAATCAAAATTATGAAGATAAAGATAAACTAATAAAAATATAAAATATTATTAAAAAAAATATTTTTGTTAACAATATTATTGTTAATATCTTCGCAAAGCTCTCTTAACTCATATGAGCCTCTTTGTCATGTTTAATATTTGGAACAACCACTATACTTTTTAAAAGCTAATCAGTTTTAACAATTAAGGTTTTATCGTTATTTATTTATTTAGTATGAATTTCTTTTAATTTCTTTTCCTTAATTTCATAATAAATTCCACATGGATTTAAAAAAAAATAATAATAATTTATATTTGCGTTTGGCTTGAGATTTGAAATTAAAAAAAAAAAATACTCACTCATACTTCTATTTGAAGTATGATTTCAAGTGAAGACAAATAATATTCTCTAAACACATCATATGCCACCACTACCTTGAATATAGCATGGGTAAGGCATAAATTTCTTGAAATTTATATATGTGTTGAGCTTGAGATTTGCAAACTTCATTAAATAAATTGGATTCATGAATTTAATCAATTGTATTCACATAACTTATAAAATAATTAGGTACTATAGTTGGTTAGAAAAGAAAAAATAAGATATACAATAACTTTCATCTATTTTCCAAAAAATAAACATGATAAAAAACATCTAAAAAGCATCTTAACCCAAATGAAAAAGAGTAGCAAAATATTGACTCATAATTCTATTTGAAGTATGATTTCAAGTGAAACAAATCATATTCTCAAGACAACTCATATGCCACCAGATAAAAGTATGATTTCAAGTGAAACAAATCATATTCTCTGAAGACAACTCATATGCCACGAAAACGTTAGGGGTGACATCGGTTTGAGCATCTGATGATGGCAGGTCATGCCGTCAAAAGAAACAAAATGTCGATATCGTGAAAGTTGATGAGGAGTGGTCTCTACTCCCACCCTTCACGTCCTTGTCTCTTATCACAAACGTACACGTACTCATTAACCACAATATTCATTAAATGCTCCCCCCGTGTGTTTACCCGATACAATTTAATGCACACTGTGAACAAACAGTACCCTGAAGACTGCAACAGCTGCTAGGGTTAGGGTTTCTGGTGAAAATCACGACCTGTTTCTGCGCCAGTTATAAAAATGGCACCAACAGCTCTGGAGGTGAAGACTGTGAAATCCCTAGCTGATCTGGGAATCAAGGATTTACCTCCCAATTACGTGAAGGAGGAGGACGAACGACCAGTGGTGGCGTATAACGATTTCAGCCATGAAGTGCCTGTCATTTCCCTGGCCAAAGCACGAGGCGGAGGAGCAGAGCGTGAAGAGGTTATAAGGGAAGTGAGGGGGGCCTGTGAGGAGTGGGGGTTGTTCCAGATCACAGATCATGGCGTCCCCACAGAACTCAATTCTCACATTATGAGGTGCGCGGAGGACTTCTTCTCTCTTCCGGTGGAGGAGAAGATGCAGTACGCGATAGAAACAGGTGAGTTCGCGGGATATGGAAATGGAAGTTTTATCAATGATGACCCCTTAATGGACTGGAGAGAATTATATGTCACAATATGCTCCCCACCTTTGAACGTTCAACACTGGTCTACCAAGCCAGCTCAATTCAGGTAATCATCTTAACCATGATTTCATCAGTAATAATAGAGATCATCAGTAAATTTTAAGTAATCTAACAATTTAGTCATGGGCCCTGTTTGTAGGCAAACAATATATGGAGCTAGGGTAGTGTATGTTACTCTTCTGATTTAACTAATTATAGAATTGGATGGGTGGTATATATACTGCCTCCACCCATTTATAGAATTGGATGGGTGGTGTATACTGCCCCCACCCATTAATAGAGCAATAGTTCCAGATATATTGTTTGTATTTGTGGGGTTAATTCTATATCAGTCTTGTGGTCTATTTAGGAGGTTTTATGATATATGTTGAGATTATTTTAGCTAAGATTTTTTCTTTTGTGCAAATTATAGTTTTGGAAAAAAAATAATCTTATAATTTATTAGACATTTTTTTGTTGTTAATATTTAGGGTATTTATTTGGTAGAATTTTAATGTTTTAAATATGTTAAATGTTTTTAAAGATATTGAATCTATTTTTACATTCTAAAATTTAATATAAGGGTGTTGAATCTATCTATACATTCAAAAAATTATTTTAAACTACATTTAATAAAAAAATAATTTTACATTAGATTATATATATATAAGCTAAAAGAAAATTAAGATATTATAAAGAGGTCATCAACCCTATTTTAGATGATCAAAAGTATCTCTCTGTTTTAACTAGCTCGAAGAAAAAAATTAGTATAGCCAAGATAATAACCAACTCTCATGAGCTGCTCCATAGTGAAACACGTAGTTGAACAGTTCCTAAAACACCATGGGTGGAAAGGATCTGCCATCTCTGTGAGAATATGAACATTGAGGATGAGAATCACTTCCTCTTAGAGTGTCCTGCCTACACCCACATAGATGCCTAAACCCACATAGATGGGCAGTTCCTAAAACACCATGGGTGGAAAGGATCTCCCATCTCTATGAGAATATGAACATTGAGGATGAAAATCACTTCCTCTTAAAGTGCACTGCTTACACCCACACAGATGGGCAGTTCCTAAAACACCATGGGTGGAAAGGATCTGCCATCTCTGTTAGAATATGAAGAGTGTCATCCTTACACCCACATAGATCTTAGTTTCATAAACATGTCAAAATTATAGTGACCTATGGACCCTTCTCTCCAAACTCTTTGACCTTAGAAATACAATTTTAAAGTAAACTAAATAATTCATTTCTTTAGGTGAAATATACCATAGGAATACAATTTTAAAGTAAACTAAATAATTGGTTTCTTTAGATGAAATATACCAAAATTTAATCTAAATGGAAGTTAACAATCATACATATATTATTTATACTTTTTATTTGTAAATATTATATATAATAATACTATTTATTTGTATTTAGATTGAGAATTTTTGTATTTTATTTATGGTTATTTATTTATTTTAATTTATAACGTTAATAAAATTTATTTAATTAATATTTTAATATATTGTTATAATCAAAGTAGATTTAATGATTTAAAGCATATATATTTTTAATAAAGAGTTACACTTTTAACAACCAATTTTAATTTATACATTAATAAATTTTAATAATCAAAATTTAACAACGAATTTCTCCCAAGACCCAGCATGTTCTGATTCTTGCATGGCATTGAAGACCGTCTTCTCGGCATCCGGCATTAGCTCCACTCTTCGGGCTTGCCAGAGCAGTGGTGATCTCCGTTCGGACCATACATGCACCTTATCCACTGAACGGAGTGCCAGATCTGATAATGTTTTGGGGTCCGAAGGTAAGGTTCTAATCCGGTCTGATATTTTAAAATGTACTCCTAATAATATTCATAACTATGCTAACAATAATTCAATCATGAATATTAACCATTATTCTTATAATATTAAAAACAAGAATAACAAGTATAATATTTATCATATGAATTGCATATCTACAATAAAATCAATCATTTAAATAACCTAAACAACACTAATACTAATAACTCTAATAACATTAACAACATTACTAGTAATAATATTAATAATACTACTATAAATAGTATTAATAACATGAGCATTAATAGTATTATTAATAACATTAGCCTTAGCATCATTAGTAATAATAATATTAATAATAATACTATTAATAATATTGATAATATTAAATATGTTATTAATAATAATGCTCATAATATTAACAATTCTAATTCTAATAATTTTCCTTCTTTGAAAAATGTTATTAACTTTTCTAACTTAAGGGGCTTAATTTCACCTTGGCCTCGAAGAAGATCCCTACTGATGAAATTATTTGTAATATTGAATATGGCATTAGGGATCTGCTTGATAATGTTAAGGAGACTATTAGACAAGACCGCTCCATTATTCTCAAGAAGGGTAAACCTCCCAAAAGAAACTTGAGCAAGCTTGAGTTTCTTGCCCTTAAATCCTTGAGGGATAACCCCAACATTGTCATCCTCAAGGCTGATAAAGGTGGGGCCATAGTTATTATGGATAAATCTGACTATGTCAGCAAAATGTCAGACCATCTTTCCAATAGTGGCAGTTACATTAAGCTTAAAAATAATGCCTTAAATACATTTCTAAGGAGATTTCCCTGACCATTAAATCTGATCCCTCTTAGTCCTCTCTCTAAAAAACTTATTGAGAGCAATCCCCTCACCCCTAGGATTTATGGCCTCCCGAAAATTCATAAATCAGGGCCCCCTTCGAGACCTATTGTTAACACAATAGGTAGCCCCTCTTATCATCTTGCTAAATTCTTAGCCCAAAAGCTTCATCAAATAATGGAATATTGGAACCTAGGGAATTATTAGTTAGCTTTGATTTTGTTTCATTATTTACAAAAATCCCCATCAAGGAAGCCATTGATGTCATTAAGAGGATCTCTAACAATGACATTTCCATGTTAGTTGGCCTTTGCCTCACCTCGACCTTCTTCAGTTTTCAAGGAGAGTTGTATGAGTATACTTGTGATGTTGCTATAGGATCCCTTCTCTCCCCTATTGTTGCTAACATTTTTATGGAAGATTTTGAATCAAAGGCCTTGGCCTCGGCTCAATTTCGCCCTAGGAAGTGGAAGAGACTCATGGATGACACTTGTGTCATTTGGCCCCATGGTCGGGAAAAGTTAGATCTCTTTCTCGGTCACCTAAATTCCCTATCAGACTCCATCAAATTCACCATGGAGGTTGAGGTTGATGGTTCCCTTCGTTTCTTGGATTTCCTTCTCACTAGAATGGATGATGATTCCATTTCCCACCAAGTTTTTCGCAAGAAAACTCACACAGAAAAATATCTTCATGTTGGTTCTCATCATTTTCCTGCTCAAAAATTTGGTGTTTTGTGCACTCTTACTATCCATGCTCCTAGAATTTCTGATCACAACCACGTCGAGTCCGATAAATCCCATCTTCTTGAGGTTTTTGAAAATAATGGGTATAGTAGATCTCAGGGCCTTAAGGCCTTTCAAAAGGCCTATAAAGGATTAAAAGACAAATCTACTTGGGTAGACCCTGTTTCCAAGGTTCATCTCCTATTTATTTAAGGGACCACATACAAGATTGCTCATGTCCTCAGAAGGAATAATGTATCCTCTTCTTTCAAACCCCTGTGTAGTATTAGAAATTCTCTTGGATCTGTCAAGGACCCTATCGAACCAAGAGACATGAAGGGTGTTTACATAGTTCCTTGTTCATGTGGCACACCCTATATTGGTGAAGCACGCAGATCCATTAGAAAGAGAATCCGGGAGCATTCTGCAAACATTAGGCACAATTGATCTCGCACATCAACTCTTGCTGAAAATGTGGAGAAATTGTGTCACCATGTATGCATTGAAGACTCCAAAGTCATTGCTAAAGTCGACCACTTCCATGATAGGAAACTTAGGGAAGCCATTGAGATTGAGTGACATGCTAAAAATCTCAATATGGGTGATGGTTGGAAGTTGAGTAAGAGCTAGACTCCAGCTCTCTCTAGGTGATTTTTCCCCCTTGCTTCTCGATCTTGGTTTTTCTTTTTACCCTTCTTCTTTTATCTTGTATTTATTTATATTTTATTCCCCTTGTTATTTTCTTTTATATTATCCTTTGTTAATTTATTTTATATATTATATAATCACCTATATATCATATTAATAAATAATTAAAATTTTTCATAAAAAATTTTCCTTTTATTATAATTACTATTAATTTATAATTTATTAATCAATAATTTTTATTAAAAATATCTAATATTGCTTCCTATTAACTAATTAACTAATTCATTAACGACTAGTTTTTAAAGTCCTAGTTTTTAACTACTAGTTTTCTAAGGCTAATACCAAGCAATGATGCATCCACACTATTTATTCAATAAGTAATACCAAGAAATGATGCATCCACACTATTTATTCAATAAGATCGATTGGCTTATTGATTAGTTGGTTAATAGGTCAGACAATGATGCATCCACACTATTTGTTCAATAAAATCGATTGGCTTATTCATTAGTTGGTTCGAAACTTCTACCAAATCCTAATGATGTGATTAATTGAAAAAAAAAATTAACTATACTATATACCTTCTTAAATTTTAATAATCAAAATTTATAATTATTGTTATTATTAATTAAATTTTTTATTTTTTCAAAATAGTTTTCATACAAAATTAAAAATCATTTCTAATTTTAACATTGTGACAACATACCACAAGGGAAACACTTATCTATTTTTTTATAAGTTAGAACCCTCCTAAAACCAAATTAATTTTCATTTCAAGTTTCTAACATGCCTTAGCCTAGATGTAAAAAAAAATCAAGTCTCAGCCTAGATGTACAAAAAAATGAAGTGTAACTAGACATTTCATTATAAAAAATACTTTATTAAAAGTAAAAAGCATTAATTGGTAATGACAGAGAATGAGCATACAAAGAGTAGCTTCCAGCAAAGTCCAATAGCCATAAAATCCTGGGTACACTACCTAGACACCATATAGACCATAACCAAACTCCAAAATGCAAATCCAAACAAACTAAGAATGTTGCAAAGATTAGAAATAGAAAAAGTAACCCAATAACTATCACAATTATCACCCCATTGGGAATTCAAATACTACAAACGAAGTTTGATTCCTCTCCATCCTCTTCCATTTTTGACGTTAACCCCTATTGTGCCCGTACTACAAACGAAGTTTGATTCCTCTCTGGCCACTTCCCATTTCGATTTTAACCCCTGCTGTGTCTGCTTCCAAATTCCCAAGTTTCACTTCATCAATAACTATCTCCCTGCTCCAGACTTGAAATGCCAACACATGACGTGTGAATTGAAGACCGACTTCTAGGAAGACCTTCATATGAAATATTTTCCACAAAGCCAATGTCCTGTGGAAATATCCAACTTGCGGTGAAGATTTTTTTTATTGAGACAACAAAATAAAATGGAGCCATGAAAAATGGACTAATAGCTCACAAAAGGAAGGAGAGTTATCATCTTAATGCTAATGCTAAATAATGTAATGTTGTTAAGATGTGTGTCTACATGGGGCAATATAGCCACACCATCTTTCTCTTAAATGTGATCGGAGGTGGTGGGATGGTGGGCTTCTCTCTCTTTTCACACAAATTCTATCACCTTGATCGGGGTTAAATTTATTATTATTATTATTATTATGATATTAAAGGAATTAACCATTTGGGCTAAGTTCATATTCACTTAAAAAATATAGAAAAAATCTCACTTAACATGACATTATTATTATTATAGCTACTATAATTCCTATCTATATCCACATTGCCCTAAAATGATATACAAACTTGGGAGTGAGAGAGAATTGAACATAAAATATTTATTACTCACTTAACTTTAAATATCATAAACTTACTAAATAAACTAGTCCTCACAAACTTTAATTTCTCCTCAAAACCTTAAATAAATAATTATAAAAAAAAAATTATTACTAAAATAAAGAAACCATAATAAAGTATAAATTAAAATTAAAATTAAAAAAAATCATAACAAAGTAATGCTTCTAAATATAATTATTTCTAATGTAACTTATAAATATTTATTTTTTCTTATTATTAAAAAAACTAATTTTCCAAAATTTGTTTGCACCATATCATAAACAAATTTATTTTCTTAAATTTAAATATCATAAACTTATTAAATGAACTAGTCCTCACCAACTTTAATTTCTCTTCAAAACCTTAAATAAATAATTCTAATTTTTAATTATTATTGAAATAAAGAAATCATAACAAAGTATAAATTAAAATAAATAAATTTTAAAAAAAAATAATAACAAAAAAAAGGTAATGTTTATCAATATAATTATGTTACTTTAGGATAAAATCTCTCTAATGTAACTTATAAATATTTATTTTTTCTTATTATTAAAAAAACTAATTTTCCTAAATTTGTTTGCACCATAATTTGAAGGTTTTATTGCAATGTTTGAACAATATGCCATAATTTATGGATATCCTTGCAATATTCATGCATGATTTTTAAACATTTCTGCAGTGATTTTTTATTTTGAACTTTGTAGAAAAACCATCCAAAAAAAGAAAAAAAATCAAAATAGCTCATACTTATGTAAGATGTAAATAAATATACTTACCAAAAGTTATTTTCCACCATTATTTATGTTCATTAGCACTTATGTAGGAGTAAAACTATAACATTGTAGACTTATTAGTGTTTACTACCTATCATATTTATGTAAGATGTAAATAAATATACTTACCAAAAGTTATTTTCCACCATTATTTATGTTCATTAGCACTTATGTAGGAGTAAAACTATAACTTTGACTTACTAGTGATTACTACCTACCAAAATATGTATGCAAGACCTGCTACATAAGAAAACAATTATTTTATTACTTTACATCTTAATCTATGAGTTCCTTGCAAAGAAAGACTATAGGATTCGACCACTATTAATTTAGGTTTGACCAATGTTGGTTATATTTTTTTTTTTTTCTGCCAGCATAATTTCTAACTTAAGTGATAGAGACCAAACTTCCTTATAATATTTATTAGCTATCAAAATTACATAAGTTATATTTTAACAATGATTAATTATATATTTAGTCATACTAAATTTAACTATTCATTATATATATATGCAACTAAAATTAAACTACCATATAATACTTATTAATATTTAATAATAAATAAATTATTTACAACCTATATTCTCTCCTTTTTCTTCTAAATTTTAATTTTATAATTACATATATCTCCATTAAACACTTTTTAATTTTTAAAAATAAGTTATATTATTTTTTTAGCTATTTTATTTATAAATTTTTTAATTTTGAAAAACAATAATAATGTATTTTTCAATAATATTTTTATTTTTTTAATTATTATATTATAAAAAATAATATATATATTTTTAAAATATTTTATTTTACATTTCAATAATTTTGTTTTTAAATGAAAGTTTACAATGTTCAAAACTTTATTGAAATATTCATATATAGAATTCAAAACATTAAAATTCATTACAAATAACAATAATTATGAAGAAATCATAAATTTGAAAGTTGATAAAGAAGATAACAATTAAGATATATGTAAAGGGATTAACATTATTAAATTTCCTTTATTTCATATATATATAAAAGCAGACTAACAGTCTTGATATTGTTGCAATATTCATGAATATCGTTGCAATATTCATGCTTCATGTATGATTTTTAAACATTTGTGGAAAGTTATTTTCCACCATCATTTATGTTCATTAGCACTTATGTAGGAGTAAAACTATAACTTCGTAGACTTACTAGTGATTACTACCTATCATATTTATGTAAGATGTAAATAAATATACTTACCAAAAGTTATTTTCCACCATTTTTTATGTTCATTAACACTTACCTAGGAGTAAAACTATAACTTTATAGACTTACTAGTGATTACTACCTACCAAAATATGTATGCAAGACCACCTACATAAGAAAACAATTATTTTATTACTTTACATCTTAATCTATGAGTTCCTTGCAAAGCAAGACTATAGGATTCAACCACTATTAATTTCGGTTTGACCAATGTTGGTTATATTTTTTTCTGCCAGCATAATTTCTAACTTAAGTGGTAGAGACCAAACTTCCCTATAATATTTATTAGTTATCAAAATTACATAAGTTATATTTTGACAATGATTAATTATATATTTAGTCATAATAAATTTAACAAAAAAAAAATATATATATATATATATATATATATATATCATCATCATCATCATCATAATCATCATCATCATCATCATGTTCTTCTTCTCTATAATATTTATTAGCTATCAAAATTACATAAGTTATATTTTAACAATGATTAATTATATATTTAGTCATACTAAATTTAACAAAAATCATCATCATCATCATCATCATCATCATCATCATCATCATCATCATCATCATCATCATCATCATCATCATCATCATCATCATCTAAAATTTAACTACCATATAAAACTTATTAATATTTAGTCATACTAAATTTAACAAAAATAATAATTCTTCATCATCATCTAAAATTTAACTACCATATAATACTTATTAATATTTAATAATAAATAAATTATTTACAACCTATCATCATCATCATCATTTAAAATTTAACTACCATATAATACTTATTAATATTTAATAATAAATAAATGATTTACAACCTATATTTTCTCTTTTTCTAAATTTTTATTTTATAATCATATATATCTCCATTAAATACTTTTTAATTTTTAAAAATTAGTTATATTAGTTTTTTAGCTTTTTTATTTATAAAATTTCTCTATGCTGTTTATTAAGAAAAACAATAATAATGTATATTTTAATAATATTTTTATTTTTTTAATTATTATATTATAAAAAATAATATATATTTTTTAAAATATTTTATTTTACATTTCAAAATTTTTGTTTTTAAATGAAAGTTCACAATGTTCAAAACTAGGTTGAAATATTTATCTATAGAATTCAAAACATTAAAATTCATCAGAAATAACAATAATTATGAAGAAATCAGAAATTTGAAAGTTGATAAAGAAGATAACAACTAAGGTATTAAAAGGACCAATATTATTAAGCAGACCAACACTCCTGAATTGCTGTCGTTGTTAAATGACAGAGAAACCGTACCGAAGTACAGTGAGGAGATGATAAAGCTGGCGAAGACGCTACTGGAGCTCATCTCAGAATCCCTAGGAGTTGAAGCAGATGCAATCCAGAAACGATGTGGGGAAGGCGAGCAGAAGGTTCTCATGAATTACTATCCGCCTTGCCCCCGCCCCGATTTAGCGTTAGGTCTCAAGAGACACACCGACGCCGGAACTCTCACCATATTACTCCAAGACAAAGTTGGAGGCCTTCAGGCCACAAAGGACGACGGCAAAACATGGGTCACTGTGGAACCAATTGATGGAGCTTTCGTTGTAAATCTCGGAGACCAGATGCATGTCAGTGTGAGAGCTTTGTTATATTCACTTATTTGTTTAGTTTTGTTATATTTACTTATATGGGTAGATTGTAGATTTGAGAATATTTTGAGATTTTGTATCGATTTTAGATTTGGAGAATATCTTGGAATCTCATTGTAAGGAAAGAAAAAAATTATTATTTTTTTACGTTTCTTGACAGTAAGTTTGAATTCAAAATATTCTCGAAATCTGCAATAAACATAAAAATAAAAATGCTATATATCAATTACCTGAAGAATAAATAAATTGTTATATTTTTGGTGCAGGTACTGAGTAACGGTATTTTCAAGAGCGCAGATCATCAAGCTGTTGTAAATTCGAGTGCTCTAAGGCAATCCATAGTGACATTCTATAACCCCCATCCAGAGTCCATTATTTATCCGCTTGATGAATTAGTACTGGTGAGTGAGCAAGAAAGTCCTGCGCGTGCAAAATTTGAGCGTTACATTTACAGGGAATTCTACCAGAAGAAGATGATCAAACATCTCCTGGACAGAGAGATGAAACGCAACAAGGGAATTATTTTACCACAGCAGCAAAAAGGCTAATTGGGCAATTGAGTAGGCTCCCTGAAATCCAACTCTCTGCTGTGTTCACTTATGGAGGTTGGCTACTCATTCTTATTTCCATTGTAGACAGGCAGAAGTGAAGCCAAGTCGGATGAAAAAGTTGACTTTATTTTTATTTTTCTTATCTCTAGTTTCCAAATAGACAAATTAATTCAGTATAGTTAGTTTTCTTATCTCTAGTTTCCAAATAGACAAATTAATTCAGTATAGTTAGTTTATATTATTTGTTTATACGGAGTTGGAAATGTAATATGTGTGATGAAACATTTTATGTCAATTGCAGATTTTGAGAATTTATGAAATTTGATGATAAGTTAACAGTTCGAACAATAACTGAGAATCCAAACTGAAGATATTCAAAGATATTCCAACAGTCTACAATCCACATAAATTCAACAATATATAATTGATATCAAGTTTCATATATAAACTTTAATTAATAATACATAACTTTGTTCTAATAAGTTTCTTATTTTCCATTTGATGTAAAAAAAACATGACACACGCAATCTTATTCATACCACTTTTTTGTTAGTATTTATTGTGGAGTTGTTTAGGATTTACAACTTTAGCGGTTGAGTTGAGTGGATTGTTTTGTTTTCATTTTCACTTAGGTTCACTTAAAAATGATTATCACTGTGCAATTCGTTGATGGTTTACAAATTAGGAGGAGGGATTTGTAATTTGATGTTTAGAAGAATACATTGGAAAATTAAATGAAGATAGAGAATGTCTTCCCAGGTTCACTTTAACACGAACTTTGATTATAAAGGAAAAATATGAACCCTGAATATTGTCTTTGTTTTATTCCATCACTCATATCTATTTCTCGTCCAAAAGTATGAGTGATCTAAATTGGCTTGGTTTAGTTTTTCGAACTATTGCATAAAAATCTTTATGCACGAATATGTGGAATAGGAAGATATGCCATCAGTTTAAACTCTGTGAAAAGAAACAAATAAGCTTCCGTTTATTCTAGTGTGATAGAATGTATAGTTGGTTTTCTACCTCAAGGCTATCACGTTTTTCGAGATTTTATAGGAAGTTTCTATTTCTTAATATTGTCATATTTTTCAAATGTTATAGTAAGTTTCTATTTACACCTTTCTTAGAATTCTTCATTTGGGCATTTTTCAAAACACCCACTCTTATTTTTGGGTATTTTTGAAAGATATTTTTTTCAAAACACCTATCCATGGGTGGGGTGTTAAGTTTATGGAAATAGTAATAATTATGTATTAGTATTAATTTTAATCATGTTACTTAAATATATAAGTAATTATGGGAAAAAATTTGTAAATTAATATTAAATTTGTATTATTAAAATTTTATTAATATATAATTTATTAAAAAAATATAGATAATAGAAAATGTGTTTTCTTAATAAAATTTAAATGAAAATTTTAATTATATAATTATACAAATACGAAAAATCATAAAATTATATATAAAATTTAAAATAAAAAAATTGAAGAAGAGAAAATCTAACCACAATCCATGAAAAACAAAGATTAATAGAACTTATTCTGATTATTTCATGTTATATATTTATTATTAAAGTTTAAGAAAGTGCACTAACTTTAACCACTTTTTGTTTTGAATTATTGTACCAAATAATATTAATTGGGCTTTGAATTGATGGCCAACTCTTAAGGAACTCTTTGTTAAAAGCAATGTTTTGAAAATCGCGATCGAGATTAAATCGGCAAGGAGAAAAAATCGGAAAAAATCGTAAAAATCAGGAAAAAATCGGTAAAAATCGGGAAAAAATCGACGCATACAAAAATATTCATTTTTTTTCCAATTTTTTCAATATCTAAAGCATCCACAACATAAAATAAATGCATTGACACATAAATATGAAAAAAACTAATATATAGGATGTGTAATATCATGTCTAGCGCTACATCACACATAACAGTGAATCATGTCCTGAATACTAAGTCCTGAGTTGGGTATTTTTGAAAGATATTTTTTTCAAAACACCTATCCATGGGTGGGGTGTTAAGTTTGTGGAAATAGTAATAATTATGTATTAGTATTAATTTTAATCATGTTACTTAAATATATAAGTAATTATGGGAAAAAAAATTGTAAATTAATATTAAATTTGTATTATTAAAATTTTTATTGATATATAATTTATTAAAAAAATATAAATAATAGAAAATGTGTTTTCTTAATAAAATTTAAATCAAAAGTTTAATTATATAATTATACAAATAAGAAAATCATAAAATTATATATAAAAATTAAAATAAAAAAATTGAAGAAGAGAAAATCTAACCACAATCCATGAAAAACAAAGATTAATAGAACTCATTGTAATTATTTCATGTTATATATTTATTATTTAAGTTTAATAAAGTGGACTAACTTTAACCATTTTTTGTTTTGAATTATTGTACCAAATAATATTAATTGGGCTTTGAATTGATGGCCAACTCTTAAGGAACTTTTTGTTAAAAGAAATTTTTTGAAAATCACGATCGGGATTAAATCGGCAAGGGGGAAAAATCAGAAAAAACGTAAAAATCAGGAAAAAATCGGTAAAAATCGGGAAAAAATCGACGCATACAAAAATATTCATTTTTTTCCAATTTTTTCAATATCTAAAGCATCCACAACATAAAATAAATGCATTGACACATAAATATGAAAAAAAAAAACTAATATATAAGATGTGTAATATCATGTCTAGTGCTACATCACACATAACAGTGAATCATGTCCTGAATACTAAGTCCTAAGTCCCAACTCAGCCTCAAAATATCAACAAAAAATATAATAATGTATCTCGTATCATGAGTCATAATGTCATATACAAAGGAATGCACCAAATAACCTATACTATTGATTTCCTTTGCCCCTCTTGCGAGAAAATGTAACAACTTTCCCTCTACATGAAGAAACAGGCGGGGCTGGCAATGGACTCTCTTGTGCTCTAGAACCTGAAGTACCAGAATCTGAAGCACCAGGAGCTAAAGGAGGTAGACCACATCCTCTACCAGTAGCAGGGGTAGGTGGTGTCACCTCCTCCTGCTGCTCCTCCTCCCCCTCCACTACCTCCTGCTCTATCCAATCAGGGGCTGACTCCATGATAGGCCTCTCAGCCTCAACCCTCCATGCAGCAGTGGTGTCATTTGCATCTAAAAACGTTTTGCTGAATAAACTTGGTCCAAACTTGAATTTTGTTGGCTTGGGTTGCTAAATTCCTTCACTTTTCTCCTCTGTTGCCCTTGTAGATGGCTTCTCCTCCTCCTTAGCTCTCTTTCTTGCCCTCTGTCTGCAAAAATGACAAAAAAAAAATCGATTTTTGAACTTGATGGGTTGCTGTTTGATGGGCCCACGATTTTTACCGAAAAAATCACGGTTTTTTGGCGAATTTTTCAAATCCAAAAAATCACCCAAAAAATTGCCGATTAAATTGGCCTTCCGAAAAAATCGCGATTTTCTAAACACTGGTTAAAAGGTCACCAATTAAAACTCTCAAGAGCGTTAACCTACCAAAAAGAAAATATTGATTAATAATAAAATATCAAGAAATCATGTCACTTTTGAAAAATAAAATCATGTCCAAATTACTATTCCATATTCTTTCATTGGCCATTAGAGAAGATCTTCATTATTACTTAGAGTAACATTAGTAAAGGCATATTAAGTTACATAACATAGCATAACATCCACTATTACCACACATTAACACAAGCTACCTATTGTAACCTTGCACCAATTTCATAATTCTTTTAACTCAGTTATTTAATCACATACTTGATAACATAAATGTCACATCATGCAAGGAATCAAAATCATAAGAATGACACAATATGAAATCACATCATTGAACACAGATATACCCTCAAAACCCCATAAGGTGAAAATGTGCAAACGTTTAATTTTTATTAAATGCTCGTGAGGGTGTTTGATCCGGATTTATGCATGAACGCAATAGAATAAACATATAACCATAAATACAAAGATGCAGTAGAAATAGCACTTCATTTCATTAATATCAAAGAGCTCAAATTTGCTTACAGACGGAATAGAAATAAACTAGCTAGGGCACTGGTAGCTATCTCTGAGAAGAGATGTGGCGACTATGGGCCTTTGAACTGAGTTACAATGAGGTTCGAGGGCCTATTTATTATTTAGAAACAAGGGAAAACCATAAACATCTAAAACCCTAACCCTAGGAGATGAAGCGCCAAAACTATGGGCCTTGTTTGGGTAAATTGGTGTTTCAACTTCCCAGGGACGTAGCTTTGGCATACGATCTCCGTTTAATGCGAACCATACCTCGTTGGAAAGATCTATCTGAGGACTACAAATTTTGAGTGAGTAACATCAATCCATGGACCCATGTTGCTCTTGTTTTTCCCAAAAAACGTCGTTTAGGGCCTCAAAACGACTCTGGAAGTTCAGGACCCGAAAAACTGCTTAAAAATAGTAAGTTGTGCCAAAAGTTGAAAATTGAAAGAGACAATGGTGGGGCCCCAAGTGGAATAGGCGGGTGACCACCAATATCCACCTGGATCATTCCTCCCCCCTTAGGAAGTAATGGTCCCCATTGTGTTAAGTTCCTCCATGAGATGAGGAAACTTCTGCTGAACTTGGTCCTTGGTGAACCACTTTCCTTGGTGCAGGAGTTGGCCAGCTTTGACCACCCGATATAGTTGGATCTTCTGTTGGCGAGTTTTCTTGATTTGCATGTCCATGATACAATCTATGGTGGCCTGTTCCATGTATTCTGGGTTTAACTCTGTTGGTGTGAGTTGTTTTGCAATGTTAGAGGTGTCCAGTAGAGGTGGGAAGTAAGGATGAAGGTGGTCCACATTGAATACTAGGTGCAAACCAAGGAATGGTGGAATATTGAGCTCGAAGGAATTTTTCCCTACAGCCTTGGTGATGGTGTACGGCGCATATCGGAGCGGGTGAAGCTTGCGGTGGGGTCCAGTGAGGCGCTCCTTTTGCAAATGTAGCCACACTTTGTCGCCCACCTGGAAGTCGTGTGGCACCCGATGTTGATCATGGCATTGCTTGTACTTAGCATTGTCTCTGTCCAATATGTCATGAACCTATTGGCGAATGTGTTGAATGCGCTCGATGAAGCTATTTTCTTTGTCAACTTCAAACTGGACATGAGACAAATCGGCCTGAGTAGCCGCAAATGGCATGGCTACGTCAATGGGACATAGTGGCTGGAATTCCAAGCCCACCTGAAAGGGGTTGTGGCCGATTAAGCTGTGGAGAGCCCAGTTATAACTATGTTGTACATAGGGGAGGCTCTCGTCCCATGTGCGTGGATGCTTTGAATTGTACATGCACAGAATGTCTACAATCATTCTATTGACGACCTCTGTCTTTCATCTGTTTGGGGATGGAAAGCTGTGGACTTGGTGAGCTTGGTGTCAAGCATTGACCAGAGGCTAGACCAAAATGTGCTGAGGAAATTGCTATCCCAATCTAATATGATAGACTATGGGATCCCAAAATGCACCCACACTTGTTCAAAGAAGAGTTTAGCAGTGGCTTCTGCTATGATATTCTTCTTGCAAGCCGCCATAATGGCCATCTTCGAGAATCTGTCGACGACCACGAGAACACAGTCATTTCCATGCTTAGTAGAAGGCAGGCCCGACATGTAATCCATGGAGATGGATTCCCAAGGTCATCTAGGGGTAGGTAGCGGAGTATATAGGCCTTGCTTCTTGATGGTCGGTTTGGCAATGGCACAAGAAATGCAGGATCTGATGTGCTTCCCAACATCCTTTCGAAGGTTCGGCCAATAGAAATACTTCTGCAGTACTGCTACTATTTTCTCGACCCCGAAATGCCCAGCAACTCAAATGTAGTGTGCTTCCCATATCATCTTGGCACGCTCGCTTGAAGGAACACAAAGGTGTCCCAGGTGACATAAAAGTGCATCTTGGAGGTGAAAATTTGGAACTTGCATACCCCCCAAGAGTGCCTTGTATGTGTGGCCGAATTCTGGGTCGCTCTCATAGAGAAGCGGCCAATCAAAAGTATTGTGCCCACAAGAGTTGAGAACGGTGGTGAACGCCATGATCGGTGGTCGGCTGAGGCAGTCTGTAACATTATTAGTGCTACCATTCTTGTACTTGATGTTCAAATGAAACTGTTGCAGATATGTGGACCACTTCTGATGGCGATCATTCTGCAACTTCCCTTGTGTCTGTATGAACTGCAGGGGCCGGTGGACTGTGTGGATGATTGTTTCCTTCCCCAAAATGTAATGTTTCCATTGTCGACAAGCTTGCACAATGGAATACATTTCTTTGTCATAAGCGGGATACTTGCGAACTGTGTCAGACAATCTCTCACTGTGATATGCCACTAGATGTCCCTATTGAGTAAGAACTGCCCCAATAGCATAGTTAGAGGCATCTGTCTCTATCTCAAATGGTTGTTGCAAGTCTGGTAATGTGAGCACTGGGGCAGAACAGAGGCAACTTTTAAATTCTGTGAACGCCTTCTGTTGAGATTCTGACCAGAAGAATTTTTATCTCGCTCCTCCCTTGGTGACTTGACTCAAGGGCCAAGTGATATGAGAGAATCCCAACACGAACTATGGTATAAATTAGCAAGACCCAGAAAGATACGAAGCTCTGTTATAGTGGTTGGGGCTGGCCAATCCCGAATGACTTGGATCTTGGTTGGATCCACATACACCCCCCTTTCATCAATAATGTATCCTAGATATTGAACCTGGGTCATGCCAAAAGTGCACTTCTCCAAATTGGTACACAACTTATGTTGCCGCAGTGTTTGGAGGACTTGTCGGATGTGGTGGAGGTGCTCTTCCCAAGTCTGGCTTAAGATCAGAATGTCATCCAAGTACACCACTACAAATGAGTTGGTGAATGGCCGCAAGATGTCGTCCATCAACCTCATGAAGGTTGCGGGAGCATTCATCAACCCGAAATGCATGACCAGCCATTCGAAAAGGCCTTATTTGGCTTTGAAGGTAGTCTTCCACACATCGAAGGGTTCGATTGGTACCTGGTGATAACCAGAATTCAAGTCGATCTTGCTGAAATATTTCGCTCCTTTGAGTTGGTCCTGAAGGTCATCAATCCACGAGATTGGGTACCTATTCTGGACAGTGATCTTGTTCAACGCCTGATAGTCAATACAAAGTCTCCACATCCCATCCTTCTTCTGTACCAACACGATCGGGCTCCCACAGGATTATGAACTTGGTCGGATGTGACCTTTCTACAGCAGCTCCTAAATCTGCCTCTTGATTTTATCATTCTCTAGAACAAAGTGCCGATAGATTGGTCCATTGGGTAGCGGCAAACCTGGGGTCAGATCAATTGAGTGCTTAACCTAACAGTGCAGAGGAACCCCTGTGGGTGAGGTGAAGATGTCCTAGTACTCCTCCACAACCTTTTCCATTTGTTGTTGTCGTGTAGAGGAGCCCTGTCTGGAGGTCGTGGCCACAGTCTTATTCTTTCCCTGGGGACAGATCATCAGGAAAAAAAATTTCCTGGTTTGGGAAATGAGCTTACTGCATTGTTTTGCAGTAACCAAAGAGATAGCGACAGGAGGCGGTACCTCTGGTATCCTATACAACTTATTTCTCAAAGTAACAATAACAGTGCGAGGCCGAGACTCATACACAACATGACGCTTCCACAAGTATGGTTGTCCTAATAATACATAAGAAACATTAATAGGAGCAACGTCACATAATACCTCATCCGTGAAGGGCTTGATACCATAGGGAAGGTGGCACTGCTGGCTAACGTGGAGATCTCGTCCTTGGTGAAGCCACCCGATGGTGTATGGATGTGGGTGAGCTGTGGTCAGAAAACCCAACCGCTTCACGACGTCTACTGAAATGAGGTTCTTTTGGCTCCCATTTTCGACAATGAATTGTATCGGGGAGCCCTTTACCCATATTTGGGAGTGGAAGAGACGTTCCTCCTCCTTTAGATCTTCTGCTTCCTCCTTCTGGATCTTCGTAGTGGCAACAGTGGCGTTGGGCTCCACATCAATAATATGTTTCCCTTTGTCATTCCCCTTGTCAGGTTCTTATTCAGAGTCAGAGCATGCATCTGACTCAGAAGCCCTCATCTCGGCCACCAGCGACTGCTTCGCCCGACACTCACTTGTGTTGTGAGTGGAGCTCTTATGGAACTCACACCACTTTCCTGTGTCCTTCTTTGGCTTTGCGGTGTTTTTCTTTGCTTTTGGCTTTGACAGGTTGTCTTGAGCCACCATGCCTTGGCTCTGTCCTTTGTTCTGTGGTTTGGGAGCACCTTTCCCTTGCTTTTGATTTGCAGATCCAAAGTCTCGCTTCTTCTGTTTGAATTTCTACTCAATCTTAGCAGCATACCGGTATGCCGTACCAAGCGAGGAGATGTCGAGGAACTCCATTTCCTCCTGAATGTATCTATGAAGACAACTGCGATACTTTAGCACCAGATGTTTCTCTGAATATTTGATACCCAACTTTGTGTGCAGGGTATGGAACAGATTCGTCAGCTCATGCACATCTTGATCCCTTTGTTGTCGCGGCGTGGTTTATGGTATGTACTTGTCCTCATAGCTCCCCACGGAATAGTATTTTTCCTTGATGGCATCTCGGAAAGAATTCCAAGTGGGTACAACCGAGAACAGAGAGGGTTCTATCTTGTCATTTTTCTCACAGTAGGTTTCCCACTAGTCCTTGACATGGGGGGTAGCTTTAAGGAGTGCAAAAATAATCTTCTCCCGATCAGAAAAGTCATGAACCAAGATATATCCTTCTAATAGATTCAACCATCTATCTATAGCATCTACATCTATTTGACCCTCAAATATGGGAATGTAAAAATTTACTTGTACCTTAAAGGGAGTCGCACCTCCAGAGTGGCTACTGGATGCAGATGCGCCATTGGTGGGCAACCGTTGAAGGATCTGGGAAAAGTTATCCATCATCGCGTTCCTTTTTTTTCAAGGGCCTCCTCGAGCAATATTTTGATAGGATATCCTGCTCCCTCATCTTTCTTTTCGTCCCCCATGGGCGTCCGTCAGGGTTTGCGAGGCTGATCTTACAAAGGTTCCACCAGATCGAGCCCTAACTCCTTATACCCCGACCTCGTTGGCGACATGCAAAGAAGGATCGAGAAAAAGAAGACCGATCTGATACCACTAATCCGAATTTATGCAGGAAAGAAATAGAATAAACATATAACCATAAATACAAAGATGCAATGGAAATAACACTTCATTTCATTAATATCAAAGAGTTGAAATTTTCTTATAGACAGAATGGAAATAAACTAGCTAGGGCGCTGGTAGCTATCTCTAAGAAGAGATGTGGCGGCTACGGGCCTCTGAACTGAGTTACAATGAGGATCGAGGGCCTATTTATTATTTAGAAACAAGGGAAAACCCTAAACATCGAAAACCCTAACCCTAGGAGATGAAGCACCAAAAATATGGGCCCTGTTTGGGTAAATTGGTGTTTCAACTTCCCAGGGACGTAACTTTGGCATACGATATTTGTTTGACGCGAACCATACCTTGTTAGAAAGATCTATCCGAGGACTACAAATTTTGAGTGAGAAACATCGATCCAAGGACCCATGTTGCTCTCAGTTTTCCCAAAAAATGTCGTTTAGGGCCTCAAAATGGCTCCAGAAGTTTAGGACCCAAAAAGCTGCTAAAAATAGTAAGTTGTGCCGAAACTGAAAAAATAAAAGAGAAAATGGTGGGGCCCCAAGTGGAATAGGCGGGTGACCACCAATATCCACCTGGATCAGTGTTCACCCTCACTTAATGAATTGTAAGGGATTTCATCTCTTAAACATTGTCATAAAATATTTAAAAGGAATATAATCTTAAATACAAACTATCTAACTAGAAGCTATTACAATCATCATGATATCATTTACCCACAAATCCTCAATCTCTATGTCTTTGTGGCCTAGTTGTTCCCGAGATTGGATCATACTAGAACTCACAATCCTCAATCTGCTTTGGCCATTAGTTCTTTACCTACCACAATGTTAAGCATAATCTAATATTTCCTTTGCATGTGTCACCATCCTTCCCTACCATTGTTGTCATTAGCAAATCTTGATATCGTGATTATATAATCGTCCAATAATCAATATTTATTAGTGTTGTTTCACCATTTATTCATGTGCATATATAAAATTTAAACAAATATCATTACATGCATTCCTTAAGAATGTTGCATATGCACTAATTAAAAGCATATAACTTTCAAGCATGTCTATAGATAAATGCCACATTAACTATTATTCCCGCCGCACGAGCACACATTCTTTTCCAAAGGAAAAACACTACAACTATCCATTTTCTTTGAAAGTATACTAACATCTTAGCTTGATCTTCATTCATATATAAACTTATTCAAAAGAACTACCCCTCAATTATTTATTTGTATATGCAAATATGTATTCTCTTCCAAAAGAACTAATATAATAAATAATATTCTTACCCATGCAAATGAATGTTATTTTCCAAAATAGACCTAACATAATAGATATTATTCTTGTGGATGCAACTGCATGTTCTTTCCAACATCCTCTATTTCAAAGGAGAGCTATTCACAATAGCTATTGTACATGAAAAATGAATTCTCTAATAAAAAATAAAGCTATCATAATAGTTATTATTTCTTTCATGCAACTACTTGATATTTCTAAAAGAAATTAACATGGTGGCTATTCTACATGCATGCAAAACTCATCTTTCTTTCCAAAGGATACTAGATAAATCTTGCATGTTAAAACACATTTCTTTTTCAAGGAATCAAGTGCATATCAACCACTCTTTCATGCATGCAAACACACTGCTCTCTTTTTAAGATAGTAGCATAATAAACACATATTCCTTCTAAAATAAATTAACACAATGGCTATTGCTTTTTGCATCTCACACATATTCTTTTCTCATAACTTAGCCATATAACTATTATTTGTGTGCATTTAAACACATGTTCTCTTTTCAAGAAACTAATAAAAACAATTATATATTTTTCTTAAGAAATCACTACAAGGAAAAGGCCATCTAGTGGATGTTTTTGAGGAACCCCACAGAAAAATACCCCATACATCCGTTTCTAGCGGAGGTTACTAGAGGAGGTTGGCGAGCGGAGGGTTTTGCGAATTTTTTCTGATCGGTGTGCTTATCATTAAACGTTGCCCAGTGCTCTGCAATACAGAAAGCACCAGTCGGCACAAAAACATTGGCACACTGGACACTATGCATTACATACACACCCGCCCGATGCATTGTATTTTTCTATAGCACCATTGCGTCACACATCTTCCGTGCCGGTGTATTATAAAACACCGCGCTAAAATTGAAATTGCCCGGTGCGGTAGAACGAAACCGCACCGGTGCATCATAAAAAAATGCGCCAAAACACAAACCCACTAGTGTTTTTGTGAGAAACAACACCGATGCACCTCTAAACCACGCGCACTGGTAAAGGGTTAAATTAAAAAAAAAAATTATGGCAAAAAACCTGAATTTTTCATTTTTCCATTGCTCTTGAGCTCTCAATTATCAGTATGCACTCTACCATATAACGCACCAGTGCACACAAAACATTAGCACACCAAACAGAGTGTGCGACGTACACACCCGCCTGGGGCATCCAATTACGATAATGCACCGATGCTTCACTACTCTTCCGCACCGGTGCATCATAAAACACCGTGCCAAAATAGAAACATGCCAGTGTGTTCTTATCTAAGAGCACTGGTGCGTCTCTAAAACGCACACACCAGAATAACGTTAAATAAAAAAAATTAAGGCCAAAAAACCGGTGCTTTACAACTATTTCGCACTAGTGCTTTATGAATATTCTGCCTCGGTGCACCATCCAAAATAACATGCCAAAACTGAAACATCCCAGTGCGGTGTTAGCAAACCGCCCCAGTGAATTATAAACAACGCGCCAAATGTGGCACCACCCGGTGCGGTGGTAAGTAAGCATACCGGCGTGCCTATAAAACCATGCCCACCGGAACAGGGTTAAATAAAAAAAAATTGCGGCCAAAAAACCACATTTTTCACTTTCCTCAGTGCTCCAGAGCTCTCAAGCACCGGTGCCATTTCCCATTCTCTGAGCCGCCCTGACATCGATGCTCTTATTGCACCCATTGCACGCACTACAGCTCTGCATTGGCCACCAGTCTCTAGCTTGCATTTTGAAGAACGGTGGACAAATTTTCTTTTTGCAAATTTTACAGCCAATATGCCCCCTCGACGGTGAAATGTACAGGTATTTTTCTAGTTTTTCTATAATTAAGCCTTTTAGCGGATTAGAATTTGAAATAACCTAAAAAATAACCATTAAAAAAAAAGAAAAAACACTGTTGCGCAGTGCGCCCGAGCCATTCGGCTCGCACCGGATAGCGGTGCTGCCTGTAAAATTTACAGACCGCACCGCCACTAGTGCTAACAGTATCCACACCGTTTCCGGGGCAATACCAAAGGGCGCCCCACATAATTTTAAATTAAAAAAATAAAATGCGGTGTGCTCATTTAGCCAAGTGCACCGTTGACCAAGGGAATCCCAGTGCGGTGCGTTGACGGTATTATCTGCCCCGGTTTATGTCAACACACCGCATTATGCATTCCAAGAGGGTTAACGGTGTGACCGAGTAAAAGACCGCACCGTCGACTATGTAATTGTCATGAAGTCAATGTGCAGATACGACTATATGCTCTGGGGCATATATTTCAGTCAGCACACTGCTATTCTGAACCTAGATTTAGTCAACAATGCTTGAAAAATAGACAGTTGCACCGAGTCCAGTGCGTTGTACGTCATTAGGGGCACTGGGAATGGGGTGCTACAAACTTAAGCTGCACCGCCCCCCGTGCGTGACTGTTTTTGTGGCACACCAACTGGTCTATTTTATTTTTTCAAAAAAAAATATATATATGTATATTCATAAATACATGTCTGTTTTAATTATAAAAAAAAATTATTTAATATCTCAATGATTCAGAGAGAAGAGGAGGAACAACAACAACAACAAGCTGAACAATATGACATGATTCGCCAATGGGAGGCCCGAGAGAGGGAGAGAGATGCATACCCTTGGTCTATTACAGCAGATACTTAGGGGATCCTTAGGCAGGTAGGCCTCCTCAAGTTCTATGAGGAAGCCACTTCCCTAAAGGCCCATAGCGTGTTTCTGAGATATCTTATCTGTAGGTGGAATGCCCACCGACAGGCTTTCCAGGTTGGTTCTGACCAGTGGTACACACCCACTGAGGAGGATATTTATTTTATTATAGGACTATCGAGGAGAGGGGTGGATTTTACCTCATTCCCAGACGTGCCAGCTGGTTGTGTAGCAGGGAGTCAGTTAGTTTACTCCCAGAGATACATTGGAGCAAATGTACTATCTTCTTCAGAGTTTCAGGTACCTGGAGGTTAGTTACGTATAGGTGCATTTGGTAGATAGGACGTGCAGTGCCTCTCACTTATCATTCTGACCATTTCACACAACACCAGTGATGGGCAACGCATTAGTTGATCGCTTTTATATTATGTTGATTCTTTAGTACAGCAGCCACAACTTTTCAGGTGGTCTGCCATTTTTTTGAGGCAGTTTTGTATGGCCTTAGATAGATGTCGTGCTCATGCACAAGGGAGGGTCAAATTTCCTTTTGCTTCAGAGATGTTTTGTTTATTTTTTGAGAGGTTTCTAGATATGAGACCTAGTTTTGTTCGACAGCCTCATAGGCCGATGTTTGAGGCCCAGATGCACATGTGGGGGCAGATGATGCCCAAGAGGGGAGACACTATGTTTCCAGCCAGGATATCGCATGAACCACTGGACTTACTAGCCATTGTTGACGAGCTGCATCCCTTCATTTTGGTCCCATGTCCTTATGTTGGATTAGATTGGCGAGGGTGTCCCAACATCCTCTTCAAAGATGATGAGCCGCCAGATGATAGAGGTAATATTATTGTTTTATTTATATTTATTCTAACGTGTTCTTTAATTTGTTTTTATTAAATTGTGTAATGAAATTGTCTAATTATTGTTATGTACTTGTATATATTTTGCAGACATTGGCTCTTTTGATGGCGAGGAGATGTTGGATCCACCACATGATCCAGGTGTCGATCCTGATGATGATCAGGACATGGCCGATGCCGAGGATGATCATGATCAGGATGAGGCCAGTGCAGTAGAGAGACATGCTCCTGCTCATGGTGCACTAGTATCGCCTTTTGCTAGGCGAGGTCGACCTGAGACTAGATATAGGATAGAGTTGGGCGACCAACTCTGTGCATTGATTTTTTATGCGGGCATCATGCCCACTCATTACAGAGACATACATGCCGATGATAGGCTATTCCGAATGTGGAGAGGCATGCCACATGACATGTACGACCTGATGTGGCATGTCATAGGAGCTATGACAGCTATTACACAACTGAGGAGGACTTTCCGTAGCTATAGGCGTACTAGTCGAGTCGCGACACATGATGGACAGTCTGCGAGTAGCGACTCACATGCATCTCATGATTGTTCACTTCTCTTCGTGCCTAATGAGCATGAGGCTGATCCACTAGCAGCATATATCAGTCATCATGGAGATGAGGCTGGACCATCGGCCACGTCCAATCAGCAACCTGCAACGCCATCCGTAAGTACTAGTCATGATCATGAGCAGGTTGGACCATCGACTATCGAGGCTACACTATTGACTGAGAAGGCCTCCACTACTACTTATTATATTGATGTTGTACTAGTACCACCAGTTGATGCATCCATCAATACTAGTGATCATGATCATGAGCAGGCTCGACCATTGACCGTCGAGGCTGCACCCTTTCCTGAGCAGGCCTCCACTTGTACTGCTATTGATGTTGTTATACTACCACCAGATGATCCATGATATTATATTATAGTTGTATATTTTAACATTATTCAGTTATATATATATATGGTCCATGTATTTTATGTTCATGTTGTAGTTCTAATTAATTACACGTTGGTGATCATCATGATGTGGCGCATATTGTTAGGTCATGTTAGATATGTTCATTTAATGTTTAGCTTGGAGATAGATGTGCATATGTGATAGCATGAGTTATTTGACATGAGATGTATATTTGATGTTTGTGTTGTGATGATGTTAATATATAATATTAATTTGATTTTTTAATGTGTTTTTTAGTCAAATATGATGTTTGTACGATGGTTATCATGATCGTGATGATGTTTATTAATTAATTTAATATTAAATGACCAGATATTTGGGTGAAAATGTGAAGTTGGGTTACATTTTTGTGAGAATCGGGGGCGGAATTTTTTTTTTCTCAATAGTTCGGCCGAACTCGTTCTGCCTTTTAGATTGATGGCGTACTGACAGAGTGGGCAAACAGATTTTTGGCCGGAGATAGGAAAACTAGCAACAAAAGTTTGACCGAAATTTTAGTTTGGCAAGACTATTAGTTCGGCCGAAATTTTAAAATAGTTCGGTCGAGCTCATATTTTATAAATATATCGCCCACGAACTATTTCTGGTTTGACATTTTTTTCACGCGTTACTGTGTTCATTTATCTTTTTTGTTCGTTACCGTGTTCATTTATCTTTTTCACACGTTACTTTGTTCATTTTATGTGGCACTGCTACTACTCTGTTGCGTTGTTGAATTGTTGCTCTATTCCTTCTCTGAGGTCCACCGCGACGACATTAAGCGAATTTACAGGTAAGTAATCATCTAGTTTCTAAAGCATAGCTTTCCCTCTGCAATGTTTTTAAATCATATGTTTATTCAAAGAGAATGGCAATGTGTATCTTGAATATCTAACCTAGTTATGTAATTGGTATGATATATGTTTTTTTTTTTTTTTAGTGAAACACTACACCTATTAAAGTAATGGTCACAAGTTTCATAACAGTACAAGTGATATAAGCAATAGATGTGTATTGAGGTCTATGTTCCCTATACTACGAATTACTAGTTACTCTTGGCATAAATGATTACTAGATTATGGTGTGGCAATCAATCAAATAAGAAATATTATAATAAAAGCAATCAGATTGATGCTCTGTTTTGAAATCAGTGCTCCTCAATGTCTTGGTCTCCTAAAAACTGTTGAATACCTTCATATAATATCCATAAATGCTATGTTTCCTCATAAATGTCTTGGTCTCCTGAACACTGTTGATGTGTATTGAGGTCTATTTTCCCTATACTACGGATTACTAGTTACTCTTGGCATAAAATGTTTACTAGACTATGGTGTGGCAATCAATCAAATAAGAAATATTATAATAAAAGCAATCAGATTGATGCTTTGTTTTGAAATCAAGTATATATATCTCCTCTTCTTGTTGTGTGTATCTAATATCAAAGGTAAGTCAGGAGTACTCACCAGCGACTTAGGTAAGCGTAGCGATAATCCAACAAGTTGTCTATCAAATAATGAATGGCAGTAAACACCAATTAATAGGTAGTCATTCCCATGGGCTTAGTCATATGCAGGTGTAATTAAATAGTCTTCGCATGCTGTAAGAATATATAGTTCTGTGTGTGGTCTAGCAAGAAACACCCAGGTACAGAGTGCTCTTCTTTGTATAGGTTTTAAATAATTTTAGATTCTGTGTATCTTGACTATCTAGCCTACTTATGTAATTGGTATGATATATGTTTTTTTTTTTATAGTGAAACACTACACCATTATATATTACCGACTAAACTCTTGTAGTTTTTCACTGATATTTTCAGTCAAAAAAATTAGAACACTTCAGTTAAGAAGAGAAAAACAAGTTCGGATCCGAGTTGGACGTGTAGCTAGTTCTATGAAATTTCGGACATGTAGCTAGTTCTATGAAATTTCGGGCCTGCAACCAGTAAAAAAACTTAGATATGCACCAGACTTAGTTTTGTGGCTTGTTTTGTGGAATCTTTTTTCTATAACTAGGATCATATTTATTTTTCAGACCTATTGAGGATGAATAGTTCTATGGAATTTTGGGTCTGCGACTAGTGCTATACCTTGGACCTGTAGCTAGTTATATGAAATTTCGGGCCTGCAACTAGTAATAGAACTTAGATATGCACCAGACCTCAGTTTTGTGGCTTGTTTTGTGAAATCTTGTTTCTGTAACCAGGATCATATTTCAGACCATGAGGCAGATTTTGAAGTACACTCAACTCTCCTTAATCTTTCTCTTCAACCCACTTTCTAGGCATACCTTGAGCATCCATTAAGGCTCTCAAAAATATTATTTGGATGCAATTATTGGAGTTTACAAGTAAACTTTGATCAGTCCATGAAGTGTATTGAAGAGTCCTTTTTGAAATCAGGCTTGGAACAATCTCATTCATTATTTTTGGACTTGTTGAGGATGAATAGTTCTATGGAATTTTGGGTCTGCAACTTGTACTATACCTTGGACCTGTAGCTAGTTCTATGAAAGATCGGGCCTACAACCAGTAATAGAACTTAGATATGCACTAGACCTCAATTTTGTGGCTTTTTCTGTGGAATCTTGTTTCTGTAACCATGATCATATTTCAGACCATGAGGCAGATTTTTTAGTACACTCAACTCTCCTTAATATTTCTCTTCAACCCACTTTCTAGGCATACTTTGAGCATACATTAAGGCTCTCAAAAATTTTATTTGGATGCAATTATTGGAGTTTTCAAGTAAACTAAATGATCAGTCCTTGAAGTGTATTGAATAGTCCTTTTTGAAAGCAGGCTTGGAACAATCCTCTGATATTTTTGAAAGGAACTCTGGAAAACAACCTTGACACGTGAATTTGATAGACACTAAGAAAAATATCATTTGGAGTAGTTGAATTACTATTGAATGGAATATTTTTGAGCCCTAGTACAATCATCATTAGAGAAGAAAAGTAGCATTCCTTGTGTGCACAATCATGATTAAAGATCTAGAATACATAGTTGAATACTTAATGGAACAACCTATTCAAGAAAGTTTTGGCTTGTCTTGAAACATCACCAAAGCATTATTGAAGGATATTTGAAGTTTTCACCCTTGAATAGATGCCCCCCTCATCTTCATTCTCTTTTATAATGCCCTGAACTATACTATTGAATTGTGTAGCATATATTAAGGAATTTTTTTAAAATCAAATATTTTATTTTGACATTTCTTATATACCTAGGTTTCCACTTCCCTAAATTTCTGACTGCAAATATAATTCTGTGTATTCATTTTTTTTAGGTTTGCACTTCCCTGAATTTCTGAATGAAAATATAATTCTGTGTATTCATTTTTTTTAATTGTTTCTCTGCATTTTGTCCCTTTTCCCCCATAAGTTCTCAATGTTCCTATACTTCTATTTTTTTTATTTATGCAAACATAAAACATAATTCTGTTTATCCATTTTTTTTATTGTTTATTGTTTATGTGCCAGGAAAGTTCATCAATTTGATGGATGTGTTATTGGAATGTTCAAATGATTTCGGTGCTATTAATATAATTTCTCTGTTTACTTCACTCTATTTCCATATTGCATATCATTGTTCTTAACCTCTTATTTTTCTTATTTTAAAACAAAAAAACACAACCCATATATTTCAATAAAATAAATGGAATGGAATCTATATTTGATTAACCTTATTTTCCATGTTTTTTCCAAAAAAAATTGTTAATTTCCATTTTTTCTAAAAATTATTAGCCTAAATAGTATAAATTATTTTTACCTTAAAATTTGCCAAATTTTTAAATAGAGACTATACAAAATTATTAGTTTCTAAACTTCAAAATAAATTTCCAACCTTAAAATTTTCCTTGCTCTCATAAAATTTTGAACTTCCATAGGATTTTAGTCTATCGATTGAGTGTTAACTTCTACAAGTTCTAAAGGCAGAGTCTGTAAAGGGCCAGGTAGCCTCTAGATCTCATCTTTTCTCAAAGGTGACATATCCAGTAAATGCCCCTATAGTCAATCTCTGTAACAGATTTAAATAGAATTTCTTCATCTTAATAAATACATAAAACACAACTACTTTAAGGCAAACTATGTACATGTGTCATTTCTCCCATAAATTCTTCGGCATAGTTTTTAAAGCATGTACATGTCATGTTGGCTTTCTCCCATTAACTTTAAAGCATGTTTTTTGTAAGTGCATAAAATAATTTTGCAAATCATGTAAATGTCATTTCTCTCAAGCTTTAAGGCCTAAAAATTGAACCTAAAGTGGTTGAACTCTCATAGAATTTTGAACTTCCACATTTTGAACTTCCATAGGATTTCAGTTTGTCTGTTGAGTGTTAACTTATACAAATTCTAAAGGAAAAGTCTGTAAAGGGCCAGGTAGCCTTTGGATCTCATCTTTTATCAAAGGTGACATATCCAGTAAATGCCCCTACAGTCAATCTCTGTAACAGCTCTAATAGAAGTTCTTCATTTTAATATCCATAACCTCAACCACTTTAAGACAAACTGTGTATACATGTGTTATTTCTCCCATAAATTATTAGGCAAAGTTTTTAATGCATACATGTCATGTTGGCTTTCTCCCATTAACTTTAAAGCATGTTTTTTGTAAGTGCATAAAATAATTTTGCAAACCATGTGAAGAAAATATATCCATAGTGATCCACTGATATTTGTTCACAAACAACTATTCCATTTTTTACTTTTATATCTCAAAACTATGCTCATTGAATTTATGCATCTATATTATTAAACTACTTGAAACTATTTTATTACACCATAGGATTCATTTCGATATATTTTAGCCATAAAAGTTTCCCATTGAAACCAAAAGTAATTTGATACAAAACATAGGCTTTAACCTTATATAGTTAATGTTTCAAATAGATTTTTAATGAAAAGAAAAATATTCAATGTAAACACATGCACATTAACATATAATTGTGATACTTTCCCTTATTTACAACTTAGTGGACATCATTCTAGAAAGCTCATTTTAATGAAGAAGATATATATCCATAGTGGCATTGATATTTGTTCAAACAAATCTTCCATTTTGGACTTTTATATCTCAAAACTATGCTCATTGAATTTATGCAGATGTATATTTTATTACACCATAGGAATCATTTCAATATGTCTCCCATTTTAATGGGGTGTATCACATTTCGAGAAAAACACATTAGCCATAAAAGTTTCCCATTGAAACCAAAAGTAATTTGATACAAAACATAGGCTTTAACCTTAATATATAGTTAATATTTCAAATAGATTTTTAATGAAATGAAAATTATTCAATGTAAAACACATGCACATTAACATATATAATTGTGATACTTTCCCTTCTTTCCAACTTAGTGGACACCATTCTAAAAAAATGTTAAATGTTTTTATTGGATAGTTGAACTACAATTGGCATGACATGTGAAGTAATGTTTTGATATAATCAAAAAGTTTTTAAAACTCAAGTTTTGCATGGTTGAAGTACATCTGGCATGTGAAGTAATGTTGTGATCTATAATTTTTTGTTAAATTAAAACTTTTAAGTTTTGGATGGTTGATCTACATTTGGCATGTGATATAATGTTAAATGTTTTTATTGGATAGTTGAACTACAATTGCCATGGCATGTGAAGTAATGTTGTGATATAATAATAAAAAAAATTAAAACTCAGTTTTTGGAAGGTTGAAGTACATCTGGCATGTGAAGTAATGTTGTGAGTTTCACACATCAATTAGTGCATAGTAGTTACACCAATTGAATAAAATTTAGAAAGGAAAATCATATCATATTCAAATAGATAAAAAGGTTAAATATTGCATAAGCATTTCACTAGTTGAATAAAATTCAAAAAGGAAAAATCTAAAATAGTTCATCTTATTCACAGGATAGAAAGGTTAAATTTCTTCTCCATATAATAACTCAAGGCAATCTTCTTTTGACAAAGTCACTCATCCAAAGTGTAGATTTAGGTGATTACTAATGTCATCAATTTACCAATTTATAAATCAACAAGGCTTCCTAGTTGACTGCATTAATGACATTGATCCCAATTAAACAAACATATATATACTTCTTCTCTTTCCAATCAAAATTAAAGGGATTTATATGGGAAAGAGAGAAAGAACATATATCCCATCAACTACTTTTTAGAGGTCAATGAAGGTATCTAGTGAAATGGAAAAGGTCAGAGAAGGCTCAACCAATACAAGTTTTAATCATGTGGGAAAATGTTTGGAACACTTGATTGTACTCAAGTAATCTTAAGATTGCTTTTGATCTCTACATACTGTTGTTTGAGTGAAAAAAATTCCAATGGGAAGAACATAGCTTTTCAATCCAACTAACCATATCAATTGAGATCTATTTGAAAAAAGAGTAAAGAAAATCTAACATGCCACCAAAACATGTCATCAAAATAACATTCATGGTTGTCATTTTTTATTGGAATAGCTAAATCATATTAAGGATTCTCCATCCAAAAACAATTTCAATGAAGAGAATCCTTAATATGATTTAGCTATTCCAATAAAAAATAACAACCAAGGATGTTATTTTGTTTGCTTTTTGGTTTTTTTTACTTTTTTTTCAAATAGAGCTCAATTGATATGGTTAGATGGATTGAAAAGCTATGTTCTTTCCATTGGAAATTTTTTCACTCAAACAAGAGTATGTAGAGATCAAAAAAAATCTTAAGATTACTTTCAAGTACAATCAAGTGTTCCAAACACTTTCCCACATGATGATACCTTCATTGACCTCTAAGAAGTAGTTGATGGGCTATATGTTCTGCCTCTTTCTCATACAATTAATTGCATTCTAGAACATATACATACATACATACATACATATATACATACATACATACATACATATATATACATATATATATATATATATATATATATATATATATATATATATATATATATATACATGCAACATTTTTCATCAATGCACATAGAAAAGATACTTTCAGTTAATTTCCTAGAACATATCCGACCATTGGACAGACAAATTTTGTACTAGATTTTCTATCAGGAATAGAGATGTGCATCAAATCCCACCAAAAGTCGGAGAAGTGCTCCAAGTCTCTTGTCTGAAAGGAATCTTCGTACAAAAATATACTATGGATGATTTATTTACATTCCATACTTTTTACCAGAAAAGCCCACGAGAAAAACTGGTCACATTCAGTCTGTGTATATATCCAATACATGCAACATTTTTCATCAATGCACATAGAAAAACTACTTTCAGTTAATTGCATTCTAGAACATATATATTCAGTACATGAAACATTTTCTATCAATGCACATACAGTAAAACTACTTGAAAAATTAATTTCATTCTAGAACACACACACACACATATATATATCCAATACATGCAACATTTTTCATCAATGCATGTATAGAAAAGCTACTTTCAGTTGATCCTAGTGTGCATGTACCAAAACAATTTGTACATGTGCAAACACTTACACAGATAACATAACAAGGCAGCTCAATTTTTAGTTGAGTTTTGGAAGTTCTAAAACATAATCCAAAGACAAAAATTGTTGGGAAGTTCAATTAAAAAAAATTCCAATGGAATGCCATCTTCAATGATCCATTCATGATCGGATTTTGACATTTTACATTTCTTAATTTTCGTTTTTTTCTTTGATTGAACCTCTATCAACTTTATGCATGCTGCACACACAAAGTGACTATATTGACAACTTATGACATCAGGTTCATAGTCTTCAAAGTAAAAAAAATCCCCACTTTCATTAGTTTGTCTAAAAAAATATCCTTTCAATATAATAGATCCCCTTTCATATGGAAACCCGTGATCATTATAGTTTTCTAATAATTTCATTTTTCGTTTAGTGCAATGCATCAAATAATATTCACATTTTCATCATTGTCAGCAGGTACAATTACAGCAAAAACATCTCCTGCATAATAAAACAAACTTAACAAACTTATGTATTTAAATTTATTTCTAGATCTTTATCATTTGAAATAAATTCAAATGTTTCCTTCTCTAACAAGATCAGAAACTCGATCACCATAAGATGATATTGTAGTCTCCTCTGATTGCATTTCTTCAAACATTGCAACGGAAATTTTTCCTTTTGTATTTAGCTCTGTATGTTTCCAATATTTTACATACATTTTGTTTTCACAAACGTCATTGGATTCTGTGTTGTCTATGCAAACATGACAAAAACAAGAATATTTTCTTTTATCCAATGCAAACACATTTGTGGACAAATTTGTTTTAATTGAATGCAATTTTCGAGTCTCTTTTATTGTTTCAACGTCATTTCCAATTTATCTATCTACTTCTTCGATCCCAATATACCAAAAAACCTTTATATGGAAAATTCAAAGAAGAATGTAAATATGATATCAAAATACAATCAAATATAATCAATCAGAGATAATCAAATTGTGATAAATGTACACTGTTTAAAATTAGATATCCAATAAAAATTAAAATGAATGTACCTTTGCACTTCCCTTGCAGCGATTCACCATTGAAAAACTTCTTTAGCGTCCACAAGTCAGCTTGCAGAGGGATTCATTTGATATCTTCGAAGTGCTAATTTTATGCATGCCCCTGCACCGTCATGTTCTCCTTTTTCATGACCAGTCTCAAAGAAATTCCAGCAATTTTTAATGCAAGTTTTCTTATGAAGACAACACAACCAAAATAATGATCATGCGGATTTGAATTTTCTTGCGCATCCATCTGACCATATCTAATGTTCATTGAATGTTATTCCCTGACTTTTCAAGGAATCATAAATCTTTAAAAAACAGTGTTGTACAAAATATGTATCATGTGTATGATCATCACTGATATAAAAGTGATATTCTTTAATAACATGTCGATTTTCACTGGTGCTTTCTATATGATCGACGTTTTGTTCAGCATGTCTGTATAGAATATGGATGAGCATGGAGACTTGGTCAAAATGATAGTATTCACTCTGAATTTATTTTTGTGGAACAAATGTGTAGTTTTGTGCAAAATCAATTACTGACAAAATGATCCCTGGTGGAAACACTTCACGGGAGTTTTTGAATTACAAGTCTTGCCATTCAGCTTTATGGGAATGCTTAGTGTATTTATAAATTTATGCCTCAAACTTTCTCAAAAATTCTATCACAAAAATTTCTTCTTCTCGTAATTCAATTCTTTTAGCACTATTTGCACCTTGAATTGATGTATGGATATATTCATATCTCTTCCATTTCACTTTTATGTTGGAAAATGATTGATCATTTATATCAATACAATATTTTTTTTGAAATGTAGTCATATTTCCACAATCATCGCATTTTTTACCACCAACACATTTCTTTTTGTAAAATAGATCATCGCTTTGTCTTTCACATAGAATTTGAGATATGAAATCATGGATAGTGGAAGGAGGAGATGAATCCTTCCAAAATGTTCTACCAAAATTAAGGAATGTGTCATAATATAACTCAAATTCCACATGATAACGACAACAACAAGTGTCGCGTACGGTGATAGGTTTTACATACCATGGTTTTTGTTGAACAAAAGCACTGATTGACACATGAATTTCATTATTCTCTTCTTTGAAATTGTTGAACAACTTTATATGAGTGGTTTCCAAAAAATGTTTTTCATGTTCTTCGTACTGATTTCGTGTTATTCTTCTTCACATCACATCCCTTGCATTTGGTGAAACACGTGAATTTTTCTTCCAATATTCATATATTATTTTTTTAACATGTTCTTCAAGTCTATCTTTGTATGGTTTCCTACAAATAGCTCTCCAGCAAGCAAGTTCGTCATTTACATCTATTTGCAACAAAAATTTCTGATGTTTGTGCAAAGTTTTTCGTGAGGTTCCTAATGCTCGTGCCATAGATTTTACCAAGCGATTCTCTTTAGTAATTGATGAAACCACTGCCATATGTATTTCTCTATGTACAACTGAAACATTTTTCTGTCTAGATCTTCTAATTGAATTTATAGCACTATTTATATTTTGTATCACATTTTCCTTCATTTTTTTACCTTTGGTTGATTTTTGAATATCCAATAAAGTCGTAGCTTCTTTTAATTTCCTTAATGATAGGAGACCTTTCAACATTTGGGCTTGAACTGTCACATTTTCCTTTATGAAGTACATATTAAAAATGTGGTTAACACGATATCGTATATAATGGTCAGATTTTTTTATCTCCATATGTGTGAGTGTCAACATTTTCTAACATCTCATCATTGACACTGATTTCATCTGTACATATTCGAATAAATAGTACATATAACAAGTTTACATATTCAATAAATAACTAAATTAATAAATATATGTATAATTTCAATAATACGTGCATGTGTTCAACACACACAGACACACACACACACACATATATATATATTTGTGTGTTTGTGTGTGTGTGTGTACATACCTTGTGATTCAATTTCTTCAGTTAAATTTCTTTCAACATTTTCAACATCTTCAATCATTGGTTCAATATCTCTTTCACTTTCTCTTTCAAATTTTTGTGTCTCATCATCAATGTTTTGAGGAATATCTCTATCTATTTACATTGCAAAATATTTTTCAAATTAGTTCATCAAATAAAAATTAAGCTTCACATTTTGCACTACGAAAATTTTAAATATATCAAACTCATAATATTTACATTTGCATACCTGCTTCAACTTCTAGTTGAGGTTAATTTTCCCCTTCAATATTTGAGAGTGCTTCTATCTTTCTTTTGCGAGATTGTCTCGTCCCTTCTCTACATTCCTCAGGGTCTCTTTTTCGATCATATTTTCTCGTAAAATTCCTTCGATTTCCCATGAAAATAGAGTATGAATTTCAAAACCTTCCTTCAAAAATTTAGACAAAAACTCAATTAAAAAAAACATCACAAAAGATTTAATTTTAAAAAAACTCATTTTAAAAATTTTGCAAAAACTACATACTTCAAAAAATCCGAGAAAAAAATGTCTTATAAAAACGAAAGGAAGCTCAAAATATTTCCTTCCAAGTCCTACAAAAATATGTCATTTAAAAAGTTAGACAAAAGGTCATTTTAAAAAATCATTTTAAAAGATTTACTTTGTAATGTCCCAATTCGAGACAGCTAGCAAGGCATGAGTGGAAAATGCATTTTCTAGTAATGGTTGCTGCCGGATTTGAAACCAAACCTAGATGCCTTAGAAAAATTTGTCTAAGTGCTAAATCCAAGAGGATGCTCCAAATAAATCCTTCTAGAGTGGTTAAATAGATCTCCCATTACTAGATGTCCTCAGAAATTTTCTAGTGAAGGGACTGCAACAATATATGAACATAAAATGGTTATGAAGCGTTATTTTATGGAGTTTTTTCACATGAAGAAGTAGATAGCCAATAAATATGTTATATAGCAGCCAATGTGTACAATGTGTGGAGGAATCAATCACTCCAGCTAGGCAATGGAAGCCTCAATAGAGCATATATAAGAAAATGCAAGAGCACTGCTACATATGGAAAGCACTGGCTAAAATAACGCAGTTTATAGAAGACATTGGATAATACAAAATGATAATATGATGATATGAAAATATCAGCTCAAAGAAATGAGGGGGAGCAATCTCTCAACCCCTAAAAATACTAATACAACAATAATACACAATCCTTAGAAGGATTGGCTGCAATACATGTACAAATGGAAAATCTACAGAAATGTCAGAGTTGCTGGGCAGCTGCTGCAACTCAAATCTAGAACTCAATAGAGAAGGTTGAATATGATAAGCAATATAAATTAGACCTCCTCCAATGGATCTCCAAAGTGGAAGGTTGATCCTAACACTTGAGATCTCACCCTCCAATCAAAACTGCAATCCCTCACTGCAAGTGCTCCATGAAAATAACGCAGTCTAAGAGGGTAACTACACTGTAGATGGAATAAAATGAGTTGGCCAAGTGCTAAGATCTAAAATAAGCTTTGATAGCTTCCAAACTGATCCTCCAAAGGAAAGAAAGACTTTCCCTCTGAAAAACAAGCAATGGAAGAGGTGTTGTGACTTCTCACTGCAACACCCTGCAACACAGAATTATGCTGCTGCAGCAATAACGTTGTCCTAGAGGAGGATGCTTGGCCTCAAGCCTAGATGTGAGACAAATCAGTACAACTCCTTCAAGATTCTTCTCAAGAAAGTAGAAGGATTCCTAAGCAAGAGATCCTTGTGCTAAGCAGCACAGCAACTCAGCTAAATAGTTGGGGTTGCATAAATGCCTAAGTAGACATGAAATCAATAATCATATGCATGAATAACAATGGCTGCCTTGCCCTCCTTTTAAACACATGAGAGCTCCCTCTCCATGGGCCCCACTCTATTAGGGTTTCCTCCTTCAAGGAATATTACCTCCTATATCTCTGCGTTGTCCCATGTAGTGCTTTCCACCTCATACCCTATGCTATTTGACTTGGTCAAACTTAATGAAGCCTCTTTGAAAATGTCTCCTTTCACACATGTGGGTGTGAAATCTAGTTCCAAGGCTGATCCCCTTTCATACTAGATGGATTTTATCCATGTTTTTATTTTCATTGGGCCTCCTTACCCAATTATTCAACTTATAAGTGAAATTATCAAAATTTAATGTTCCAATTTATTAAAAGAAAATTTTGGAACATTACAGTCCTCCCCTCCCAAATGTTGCTTGTCCTCAAGAAACGGCAAGGATAGAACTGAGAAGTTCCCCCCAGGGCATGGAGACTAAAAAGTGTTGGGAAAACATCTTCCCCAAATGGATTTTCCATCCCCAAGTAATCATCCAGATAAAATGAGCCACCTCCCAACAAGGCAACTCTTGAAAATATCCTTCCACCAGAAGTTTTGGAAATGAAGGTGGGTTGACAATATGAACATGGTAAGCATCATAGCCTACCCCAACCTGTCCTTCTCTCCACTTATGGTAAGTGTAGAGTGTGCGCTGATCCTGGGCTGCAAAAGTATTGCCTTCAAATGGCAAAGTGAGGAACAATCCTCCAAAGAGTTCTCCTCCAACATTGAAGAACAAGCTGGCCCAAAATAATCCATCCATGATGAATAGGACGGTCATCATAGAGTATCCCAAAGAGAAGTTTGCTGCAAGTTTTACATGATGATGCATGATACAAACAATGTCTCAGAAGGATAAAACACAGTCTCATCCACTGCAACTTCAGAAAATAGCATGGCAAGTAACATACAAGAATCATCACATCTACTAATGAATAGTAAATGGATGAATGTAGCAACAATACATGATCAAGAACTTGCTAATGGCTATACAATGGATGTCTATCAAGTCCATGGTCCACCTCAAAAGAGAACACATATGTAGCTGTGGTGGCCATATCTCCTCCCATGCTCCCTTTAGAACATGTAGTGCAGAAAATGTGGGAACTTCCTCCCCTCAAGGACACATCCAACTCATGTGTCAATCTCCCAATCATGCTCTCAACAAGAATAGAAACAATATCAGCAAATGGAGACATGATCAATACAAGAATGAAGGAAATATTGATGGCTTTAGGTGATGCTTGAAGATACCAATAGTCTCCTATGTGTGTACAACGCAGTTTTACAAGCCGGTGCTTGAGAAAAGTACAAGGAAAAATGTTTCTTTTTACATGGATAATGATGCATGTCCCCATATGGTACATATTTGAGTGCAAAAACTGAACATACATGTGATGATAAAATAATTTCCCAAGGCCACATGAAATATGGCTGCCTCCATCATACAGATTGGCCCAACAATGATCATGAAGCAATGTGACAAGCTTGCCCCCTTGTGAAGCAATGCACTGCATAGTAATGGTAAGAGTATAAAAATAAATGAATGTAAAAAAAAACTTCTTACCATATGCCGAAAGTAAGATGATACATGGATCCATGAGTGAGTCCTCCATAGTTTTTTGGCATACTATGAAGAAGAATGGTCCATATGCTGCAAGAAGATAGTCGTCCTCATGCTTGGAAATCCAAGTCAAGAAGAATATGCCATAGCGATAGATGTATCTATCCACTATTCTATCATCATCAGCTCCTCCTTTTTCACCAAGTGCATACAATGTGAAGTGATCCTGGGGACACTCCATCCATAAGCCTCTGCTCCAAAGTGACCATGTTGTGAGCTCATGCAAATAAGCTCTTGTCAATACAAAACTATTTTCTTTGACATGCTCCTTGTCAAAGACTCCTCTAGTAATGTTGCAATACAAAAGAAGCTCCTCCCAAAATGGAAGTACCTCTCTATCATCAAAATCCAAGGAGACAATTCCATCTCCTCCTCCTGCAACATCATGAAAAGTGTGAGAGAAAATTTGTTCCTACTCTCCCAAGAACAAACAAAGAAACAAAATATTTTGTTGCCTCCCCATACTTCCATCATACAACTCATGTGATGAAAACACAATTAATGATATGAGTATCACATCAACACCATGCATCCATACTCTATACTGCCCAATGATGTAAGTATCCTGCCATCTCTCCTCCATCCTCGTACTCTTAGGAAGAGTGTATGCCAAGTGATGGCCAAACTCTTTCAAGAGTAACCAGCGCAGCCAAGCCTCCTGTTGCCTAGTATCATAAATTCGCAAGTAGCCTCCCAGCTCCTTGCTTATCACCCACATCCACTCACTCACTTTTGGATGCTTTCTCCTTCTCTTCATCTTGGTACTCCTCCCATGAGGGTTACCATCTTCCCAAACCAAATCTCTGTCTTTGCACTTCATGGGAATTTGAAATGCAATCTTCTCAAGGATCAATGGGACCCTATAAGGACCCAAATAGGTGGTAGGAAAAAACCTCCCATCATGATGTGTATGGCTCAAGGAATGTCCGACACAAGCATGAGAGATTTTATCCATTCGAAGATGTCCTCCATCTTCTATCTTCTCCTGTGAGAAAGGAAGAAAATCTTTGCACTCCATGGTGTGTTGAAGTGCACCTCTAATGAGAAATCTCCTTGAGACCTCCGACTCAACAATATTCCTCCAAAACCAATGAGGTCTTGGATCTGCTGAAAGTATAAGTTCCTCTTTGAGCTGAGAGGATCTCATTAAGAAAGTGTCATCTTGAAAGGAGAAAGGGTTCCTCACTCTAAGATGTCTACTATCATCCCTCAAGTATTCAAACCCCAACCTCAAGTGTGATGTACAATCCAACAATGGCTCACGAGAATGATGGTTTTCTTCCTTGAATGTTTCCATCTTGCACATCGTAGTGCAACGAAGTTTCTCTATGGTAGAAGTGTGATTTGACCCTTCGTCATGCAAAAGTAAATCTCCACATTGATCAAAAGAATTTGCTGCAACAATAGAATGTGGAAATCTTTTCATACCTTGATGTGATTTTGGAACTTCTTGTAGGGTTGCAAGAGTTCCTTCCTCCAAAGTGTTGGCTGCCCCAACTGTTGATGCATGTGGCTGCTCCTCCATGAGTGTGATAGCATTATGATTAAGCTCCTCAAGTGGTGTGAGATTTTCCTCCTTTTTGCTTTCTCCTTCAAATATTTGGATAAACCTTTGAGTGAACTCTGCAAAAGTCTTCACCCTTGCATGACTCAAGTGGCTACACCACAAAACATAGGCTTCACCCTCCATGTGCAACACTGAGATTTAAACAACTTCTTCCTCTGCTACAGGATGTAGCAGAAAAAATGCTTCCAACTTTCTCACCCAAGTCCTTGCTGTAGATAACCCATCAAAAGTAGACAACAAAAATCTATTGCCTTTGATTTCTCTTCTGTTGCATGGTCTCTTCTCTTCCTTCGACTGGAATAAATGAGGGAAATCTAGAGTCTCCTTGAAGGCTCTAGGTTTAGATCTGTACTCAACAATGTAATCACTCAGGATCTCATAATCCAAGTGTCTTTCATGCTCAATGTCTTCTTCTTGATGAGAATAGGAAGTGCATGGTCCTTCCTCTTCTATTTCTTCAATCTTATTGACCTCCTTGGAGAGGTCCTCTCTGGATCTGAATACTAATGAGAGTATTCCCATCTGCTTCAACATTCTGATCTTCTTGGGCTTAGACTCACAGGCTAAGCCAAGAAATTTTCTTTGATACCACTGTAATGTCCCAATTCGAGACAGCTAGCAAGGCATGACTGCAAAATTCATTTTCCAGTAATATCTGCTATCAGATTTGAAACAAAGACCTGGATGCCTTAGAAAAATGTTTCTAAGTGCTAAATCCAAGAGGAGGCTCCAAATAAATCCTTATAGAGTGGTTAAACAAATCTCCCACTACTAGATGTCCTCAGAAAGTGTCCGGTGAAGGGACTGCAACAATATATGAACATAAAATGGTTATACAACATTATTTTATGGAGTCTTCTCACATGAAGAAGCAGATAGCCAATAAATATGTTATATAGCAGCCAATGTGTACAATGTGTGGAGGAATCAATCACTCTAGCTAGGCAGTGGAAGCCTCAATAGAGCATTTACAAGAAAATGCAAGAGCACTGCTACATATGGAAAGCACTGGCTAAAATAACACAGTTTATAGAAGACATTGCATAATACAAAATGAGAATATGATGATATGAAAATATCAGCTCAAATAAATGAGGGGGAGCAAGCTCTCAATCCCTGAAAATACTAATACAACAATAATACACAATCCTTAGAAGGATTGGCTGCAATACATGTACAAATGGAAAATCTGCAAAAATGTTGAATTTGTTGGGCAACTGCTGCAACTCAAATATAGAACTCAAAAGAGAAGGTTGAAGATGATAAGTAATCTGAAGTAGACCTTCTCCAATGGATCTCCAAAGTGGAAGGTTGATCCTTACACTTGAGATCTCACCCTCCAATCAACACTGAAATCCCTCACTGCAAGTGCTCCATGAAAATAACGCAGTCTATGAGGGTAACTACGCTGTAGGTGGAATAAAATGAGTTGGCCAAGTGCCAAGATCTAAAATAAGCTTTGATAGATTCCAAACTGATCCTCCAAAGGAAAGAAATACTTTCCCTCTGAAAATCAAGCAATGGAAGAGGTGTTGTGACTTCTCATTGCAACACCCACAACGCAGTCTCATCCACTACAACTTCAGAAAATAGCATGGCAAGTGACATACAAGAATCATCACATCTACTAATGAATAGTAAATGGATGAATGTAACAACAATACATGATCAAGCACTTGCTCATGGTTGTACAATGGATGTCTATCAAGTCCATGGTCCACCTCAAAAGAGAACACATATGTAGCTGTGGTGAACATATCTCCTCCCATGCTCCCTTTAGAACATGTAGTGCAGAAAATGTGGGAACTTCCTCCCCTCAAGGAGACATCCAACTCATGTGTCAATATCCCAATCATGCTCTCAACAAGAATAGAAACAATATCAGAAAATGGAGACATGATCAATACAATAATGAAGGAAATACTTATGGCTTCATGTGATGCTTGAAGATACCAACAGTCTCCTATGTGTGTACAGCACATTTTTACAAGCTACTGCTTGAGAAAATTACAAGGAAAAATGTTTCTTTTTACATGGCTAATCATGCATGTCCTCATATGGTACATATTTGAGTGCAACAATAGTCCTCGTTGAGACCTCCCTCTCAACAATAGTCCTCCAAAACCAATGAGGTCTTGGATCTGCTGAAAGTAGAAGTTCCTCTTTGAGCTGAGAGGATCTCATTGAGAAAGTGTCATCTTGAAAGGAGAAAGGGTTCCTCACTCCAAGAAGTCTACTATCATCGCTCAAGTCTTCAAACCCCAACCTCAAGTGTGATGTACAATCCAAAAATGGCTCACGAGAATGATCGTTTGCTTCCTTGACTGTTTCCATGTTGCACAACATAGTGAAACCAAGCTACTCTATGGTAGTAGTGTGATTTGACCCTTGGTCATGCAAAAGTAAATCTCCACATTGATCAAAAGAATTTGTTGCAACAATAGAATGTGGAAATATTTTCATACCTTGATGTGATTTTGGAACTTCTTGTAGGGCTGCAAGAGTTCCTTCCTCCAAGGTGTTGGCTTCCCCAACTATTGATGCATGTGGCTACTCCTCCATGAGTGTGACATCATTAGGATTAAGCTCCTCAAGTGGTGTGAGCTTTTCCTCCTTTGTGCTTTCTCCTTCAAATATTTGGATCAACCTTTGAGTGAACTCTGAAAAATTCTTCACCCTTGCATGACTCAAGTCGCTGCACCACCAAACATAGGCTTAACCCTCCATGTGTAGCGCTGAGATTTAAACAGCTTCTTCCTCTACTACAGGATGTAGCAGAAAAAATGCTTCCAACTTTCTCACCCAAGTCCTTGTTGTAGATAACCCATCAAAAGTAGATAACAAAAATCTATTGCCTTTGATTTCTCTTCTGTTGCATGGTCTCTTCTCTTCCTTCGACTGGATGAAATGAGGGAAATATAGAGTCTCCTTGAAGGCTCTAGGTTGAGATATGTACTCAACAAGGTAATCACTCAGGATCTCATAATCCAAGTGTATTTCACGCTTAATGTCTTCTTCTTGATGAGAATAGGAAGTGCATGGTCATTCCTCTTCTATTTCTTCAATCTTCTTGACCTCCTTGGAGAGGTCCTCTCTGGATTTGAATACTGATGAGAGTATTCTCATCTTCTTCAAAATTCTGATCTTCTTGGGCTGAGACTCATAGGCTGAGCCAAGAAAGTTGCTCTGATACCACTGTAATGTCCCAATTCGGGACAGCTAGCAAGGCATGATTGGAAAACGCATTTTCCAGTAATGGCTACTACTGGATTTGAAACCAGGACCTGGATGCCTTAGAAAAATGTGTCTAAGTGCTAAATCCAAGAGGAGGCTCCAAAGAAATCATTATAGAGTGGTTAAACAGATCTCCCACTACTAGATGTCCTCATAAAGTGTCCGGTGAAGGGACTGCAACAATATATGAACATAAAATGGTTATACAACGTTGTTTTATGGAGTCTGCTCACATGAAGAATTAGATAGCCAATAAATATGTTTTATAGTAGCCAATGTGTACAATTTGTGGAGGAATCAATCACTCCAGCTAGGCAATGAAAGCCTCAATAGAGCATATACAAGAAAATGCAAGAGAACTAGTACATATGGAAAGAACTGGCTAAAATAATGCAGTTTATAGAATACACTGCATAATACAAAATGAGAATATGATGATATGACAATATCAGCTCAAATAAATGAGGGGGAGCAAGCTCTCAAACCCTAAAAATACTAATACAACAATAATACACAATCCTTAGAAGGATTGGCTGCAATACATGTACAAATGGAAAATCTGCAGAACTGCTGGAGTTGCTGGGCAGCTGCTGCAAATCAAATCTGGAACTCAATACAGAAGACTGAAGATGATAAGAAATCTGAAGTAGACCTCCTCCAATGGATCTCCAAAGTGGAATTTTGATCCTTACACTTGAGATCTCACCTTCTAATCAACACTACAATCCCTCACTGCGAGTGCTCCATGAAAATAACACAGTCTAAGAGGGTAATTGTGCAGTAGGTGGAATAAAATTAGTTGGAAAAGTGCCAATATCTACAATAAGCTCTAATAGCTTCCAAACTGATCCTCCAAAGGAAAGAAAGACTTTCCCTCTGAAAAACAAGCAATGGAAGAGGTGTTGTGACTTCTCACTGCAACACCCTGCAACACAGAATTATGCTGCTGCAGCAATAACGCTGTCCTGGAGGAGGATGCTTGGCCTCAAGCCTAGATGTGAGACAAATCAGTACAACTCCTTCAAGAGGCTTCTCTATAAAGGAGAAGGATTCCTAAGCAGGAGATCCTTGTGCTAAGCAGCACAACAACTTAGCTAAACAGTCGGGGTTGCAGAAATGTCTAAGTAGACATGAAATCAATAATCATATGCATGAAAAAAAATGGCTGCCTTGCCCTCCTTTTAAACACACGAGAGCTCCCTCTCCATGGGCCCCACTCTATTAGGGTTTCCTCCTTCAAGGAATATTCCCTCCTCTATCTCTGTGTTGTCCCATGTAGTGCTTTCCACCTCATACCCTGCACTGTTTGACTTGGTGAAACTTAACCAAGCCTCTTTGCAAATGTCTCCTTTCACACATGAGGGTGTGAAATCTAGTTCCAAGGATAATCCCCTTTCATACTAGAGGGATTTTATCCATGTTTTTATTGTCATTGGGCCTCCTTACCCAATTATTCAACTTATAAGTGAAATTATCAAAATTTAATGTTCCAATTTATTAAAGGAAATTTTTGGAACATTACATACTTCAACCCAAAACACATACTCTAAAAAAATGTCACTTCAAAAAATGCCTCCAAAAAATGTCTATTGAAAATTAATTCCAACTTCTTAAAAAATGCCACTTTAAAAAATACTTCAAAAAATCCTCTAAAAAAATATCACTTTAAAAAATACTTCCAAAAAATGTGCAAAAAATTTCCTTTGAATATTAAGCCTAAAAAGAGTCCTTTTGAAATTAAGCTCAAATCTATACCTTCAAAAACAATTATTCCTAAAAAACATCCAAAAAATGTATCACATACCTCCATGAAAATTAAGCCCAAATCCATACTTTCAAAAAAAATGAAACCCAAAAAAAATCCAAAAAATGTATCACATACCTCCAAGAAATGTCCTTTGAATTTTCCTTCAAGAAAGTCCTTTGAATGTTCCTCCAAGAAAAATCCTTAAACCCAATGTTCTTTGAATGTACCTCCAAGAAAAGTCCTAAAATCCAAAACAATTCTTTGCAAAATTAGACCAAGACTCAAGACCTTTGTAAAATCAGACCAAATGTGTGAAATTTTGTGAAAATAATGAATGATTTCGCGGCAATTTATATTGCCACGAAATGTTTTTTTGGAGGGGCTCCGCGGTATTTTCCGGCCGACGTAAAGTCAGGTAAAAGTTCGACTAAACTTTTATAAAAAAATTTGGCTGAAATTTTATGTCGTTAGACTTGACAGACCATCGGCGCAAAATGTAATTCGGCCGAACTTTTTTTAAGAGTTTGGCCAAACTAACGCGTCAACAATTACACAAAGCCAAGCTCTGAATATGTATCTACAACTTTGTACTGATTAAACTCCATGAAACATTCTGAATTAACTATCGAAACCAAGACAATCATTTTTAGAATTGAATCTACTTTTAGGAAATATAACTTTTATGGAATTTCATAAATATTTACTAATTTTAATTAATTTTTTAATAAAATGGGTGCATACAATTTCTAAAGGTCATTATGATTCAGTGAAATCATAATTCTGAATCTTCCAAAATACATTGTAAAAAAAATTGAAAAAATTATGGTGCATTACATTGGTCCGTCGTCTCTAATGGGTAGCTTTTATATTTTTAGTTTATAACTTATATGTTAAGAAATTTCTTGCGTCGCGAAACATATTCAAAATATGCAGTTTTTTCATATTGGACCAATTCAAAAAATTCTAGTAATTATGATATGCATCCATTGGCTTTGTAAATATGACGAACCCGAAGTAGACTCTGTCTAAATTGTTGTAACACATTTTGTTTCTCAAAAACACAAATTTTCAAAGAATATAACATTGTGTATTAACATGACTTCTTATGAATCCTTTGATTGTTAAAAAACACATACTCAAAGAAATACTAAGTTGACATATCAAATGTGCATAAAAAATTCCAAAAAATAAGTAATAGAAAGTTAACAAAATTTCTGACAACCTTTATTTTTATCGCAAAATGAAATTCTAAACACAAAAATTGTTTTAGCTTACAAGAAGTTGAATAACTGAAAAAAAATGAAAGTTTTTTCTCAAAAAATGGCAAAAAGTGTCACCCAACTTCACATTTTCACCCAATTGTAATTGTATATAAAACTAAAATTGTAATTTTAATTCTAATCGTAATTGTATGTCAAATTGTAAAATTGTAATTCTAATTCTAATTCTAATTCTAATTGTATGTAAAATATTTCTAAAATTTTAATTGTATTAATATGAAAATTTTAAGTGTATTAATGTGAAATGATTTTATTAAAATATTTAAATTTGTAAATTTGTAAATAATTGTAAAATAATAAATCTAGAATAATATGAATTTTTGTAACATAATAAAGTTTAGAAAATAATGCAAATAAATTCATGTATTTTAGAATTATCATTATTTTATTATGATTTTACATACAAAAAAAGAACTTTATACATTCTAGTGCGCTTATCATCATAACACACACCGATGCGTCTTATTACTCCGACGCACCGGTGCTTCAGAACGATTTCGCACCGGTTGTCATAAAACAACGCGCCAATACAAAAACCTCAATCTTACAAATCGCCTCGGTGCACCTATAAAACAGCGAGCACCGGAACAGGGTTATTCTATAAAGTGCAGTATTGGAGTAGCAGAGTGTTTGAATCGAGGGCAAAAATTTTTCTGAGGAGATGAGGGTTTGAAAAAACGAGAGTTCAAATTTTGGCTGAGAAGTTTATAGTAGAGAAAATGAGTGATTCAAACCGAAAGACAGACAAAGACACTTATATGGATGCAGATGGCTACAGAGCTCGACAGAGTACAAGAGGAGTACAAGTTGAGACCGGTAGAGAGCATTCGGTTGAGGCCAGCGATAGGGTTAAGAGGTCCCATGATGGAGAAATGGATAGCAGAGTTGATGGAAGAGAAAGATCAATCAAGCCAGTTGATAAAGCCAAGAGATACCATGAAGGGAAGGATTCTCATTCCCTTAAGGACTGCAGAGAAATATCAATTGACGTTGTTGATCGGGCTGGTAGGACCCATGAAGGGAAAGATTCTCCATAATGCATTTAAAAGTAGCTGGGAGTATTGTCCAAGCTTCATTTGGCTTACATAAACATTTACCGGCAGAGCTGACGTTGCATAAAATCACATCTTCGGCTTTCAATTGAACCTGAATGGCATCTCTAACTTGTCTGAGTTGTGGTCCTGTGGATGAAACCAGTGAAAATTCTGCTTGTATTATGAATGAAAATCCAATGACCATTTCTGTGAGAATAAAAGCATAGATACCTGCAGCTACCATATTTCCACCTGAAAATCAGTTTCCCATTGGAAAAACTAATGTAATAGCCTATTTTGCAATGTCTTTCATCTGCTCAACCCTATACTCATTTTCTATGGGAAACCATTGCCTCCACATGTAATAATTAAATCTTCTAGTCGAAAATCGGTCTTCTTCTGCTAACAAATGCAGAATGAAGGACTCGTTGTCATTGCTCCTAGAACATTACCCTTCTGTAGATTATATGTACCAATTGCTGGTAGGCCATCCGTCTATCTGCAGATTGTATTCTAAAAAATATTGGTTGCAAATAGCTGAGTGCCAATTATAACAGGTTCACATGCCACAATTGCCCACTTGGGCCCTGTAGTATTTCATCTTCACACGCCCCACATTGCATTCTCTCCACATAATCAGTGGGGACCTCCTGCAATAAACAAAATGCATTGGAAAAATAGTTATTTCCATCAAGAATTTATCCAATTCCAATTCTCAATTATAATTATAATTTATTTCTCAAGAATAAACAAAATTATAATTCTCAATTTCTATGGTTGGAGTTCACTAAATTTTGGTGTACACACCTAAAAGTAATTTTTGTGCCTTAAACAAAAATCGGTGCTACTATACATATAACCGCACCGGTGACGGTGTTACAAAACGATGCACCGGTACGGTGCTATTAAGTGATGCACAAGTGAAGAATAAACGCAAATCAAAAAAGCACAACTCTATTTTCTTTAAGTGAAAAAAAAGTGGCAAATTGAAAAATGGGCAGCAAAATAATTTCGAAAATCTAATTTCACAAAATAATTTCATTATTTCACTATTTTTGCTAAAATTTTCACCCAGATATTTGCAGGAGACATACCTGGAGCAAGAGAGCATGAGGGCACTATGGAGCAGCGAAATACGTTTGAACAGAAGTATTCAGACAATCAAAAATCAAACCTCTAGTGATTCAAACCCTGTATCATAGAATTTCAAACCATCTCTGATTAAATTTGATTATTTTTTTTTACTTTTTTTGCAGTTTTATCCATTTTTACCCTAAACCCTTCATTTTTTTTGTTTTTTCCCTTTCTTCTCCCTGTTTTTGTGATTTCAGAATTAGGGCTTTTCACTTTAGATTGACATCCAACCCACAGGATGACTTGTATATTCGGATCCCAATCCATTTTGCCGACGGCCATTGCATGAATTTTTGGAAAAAATGGATTCTTTTTTATTGGTGTGCCTTGTGTAACCTAGCGCACCGGTGCATTGTATTATACAGCGCACCACGCAAGTACTGTAATAAAAATTTTGAAATCAATTTTTTTTAAATCAGTGCACCATATCTAAAATAGGGCACCGGTGCTCCATGTCACGAGGATATCACCGTATGGTCTATTACAATATTTTTCCGTTGCATTTATAATACCTCCACACACCATACAGTCTATTATACTATTTTTGCGGTGTGTTTTTAATACTACCACACACCGACGACAGTGCGTACATCATGAAAGGCGCATAGGTTTCTTGAGATTTATTTTTTACCTGAAAAGTTGACAATTTATTTATAAATATATTAATGAATGATATGGTACAGGTTTCAGATTGATAAAGAAATGAATAACAAGAGATCAAGTAACAAAAATACTAATAACATATCAAGAAAAGAAAAAAAGGAAAGTTCTTTGTAAATTATTAATAAAAAATGTTATTTTTGAACTATATGTAAGTTTAAATAATATGTATTGTTTACTGTGTATCATGCAGAGCCACAAAATGATGAAGCTTGATAAGATTATTTCTGATCTAGGACCAGAAGAGCATAAAAGCTTGATGGAAAAATTGCAAAAGGATGAATCAGGTGAATGAAAAAATACTATCGATCCAATATGAGTTTATTTTTTTAATTATAATTAATAATATACTTAAAATTTTTAGATAACATGTGTCAAACATTCTATTAATTCACATCTTTTTAATGTTCTATAGGGACAAACAACTCAGAAAAGGAATGTTGTTCTAAGAAAAGAAAAAAAATAGAACATGCAAATGAAAATGAATTTCTCCTTAGCTCATCTAGAGTGGTGTTGGAAGTTAACGAAGGGGGAAAAATTTTTACAAAAGTTTGAGGGATCTAGTGGAAAAAATGTATAGACGTTTTGTCCACTTACAATATAGAAAACAATCCAATGATTCCAAGAACCAATTTTTATCTAAACTACAGGAAGAGTTTCCAAAGAATTGGTCAATGATACATGTCAGACTTTTAATAGCAAAAACGTACAACAACAAAAAATAAGGAATGAAAAAGTAATTATATTCCTTTAATGTTTGTCTAGAATTATTTATAAACATCACTTTTGTTATATTTAATTTTCAGATATCAATATCAAAATTAAATATTTTATTGTCATGTTACATTTTCAGGAAGATTATGAAAATCTCAAAAGATGAAAGAGCTGATATCAGAAATATGCCAGTAGGAATGTCCAAAAAGGTGTACAAGGAGATGCTCAAAGAAATGGACAAAATTGCATTGTAGGAGGAGCCATCTCAACAACAACGTGCTTCAAATGTAATATGTGATCATTGAATTTTTTGATCATTAGGTACAATAAATAAACAATTTAGCATTAAATATTAATTCTCAAGAATTTTCTTGCAGAAAAGAAAAGAAAATGGAACCCATTCAGCACATAAAACATGATGACAAGGAAGAAAAGGGTTGATATCTAAGTTTGTGAGTAATTGTTACTTCCTTATAACAACTTAACTAGATTTCATTTTTGTATTTTTTAATTTGTTTTACAAAAATCATCATTGAATGTCTTCAAACAGGTTCTAACATACAAAGAAGAACCATCAGATGAATTGATTGAAGTTGGGTTAAATATGGGTTGTGAATATATGTTGGCATATCAAAAATTAATTATGGAATTTGTAAGCATCTATCGATCTTGTTTTACTTAGCTCCGTCTATAATTAATAGAACAAAAACATATTTTATATTAAATATATGATTTTTTATGGGGTATAAAACTTGCAGGACACAAAGTATGGAACTGCGCCATCAGATGAAATTTTGAAAGATGGCATCGTACATGGTTTTGAAAGAATGTGTATAGTTTATGAGTCAATTGTTTCTATGGTGCGTCATTTTTATTTTCGATTTACATTCATGTATATTATTTAATATTGCAATTTTCATTATTCTCACCAATGTATATACACTCATTTCAGTTTATTTTTATGTTTGTAGATGGAAGGTGAAGAAGAATAAAACAATCAACATCGTGAACAAAACATTCCTGAAATAACCCAAGTCATGAAAGTAACTCTAACAGTGACAACAGTTCAAGCGAAGAATGATGATCACTATGTTTGGATTTCAAAGCAAGGCGTTGTATTTTTTGAAATATGTCTGTGAAATCGGATATTTTTTTTACTGTAATGGACATAGTGTCCCAATTGAAAGACAAAGGGATACCAATAGCTGTCCCATTTTATATGATAAATATTGTCTTATTCATATATATTATATATCATAAAATATGTTTTAATTTATTCTATTGCGTTCTCCATATTCGCTATTGTGTTCTCCATTGTCGTTCTCAAATGAACTAATAAAAATTTAATTCATATGAATATTGTTATGAGATATATATGTGTCGACTTTTGATGAATAATGAATTTTAAAAAACCACAATAATTATGATATGATATAACAAATTAATCCAAACATCACATTAAAATGCATTAATAAGAATTTAATTAATATGAATATTGTGATAAGATGTGTCAACTTTTGATGAATAATGAATTTAAAATAATCACAATAATTGCACTGTCACAGGTCGTTGTTTCTAAAAAACGAAAATTGAAAACTGGTGCGTGTCAGTAACTGTAAATTGATGTGTTTGTATTAAGAAGCACGTCGGTGCGTTTATACGAACTATGAGCACTGAAAAAGCACCAAAACCAATTAAAAATATCGGTGCATTTGTTTGGTATGACGCACTGGTGCGTTTATGTGTCTATACGCGCCGGCGTCATTGTACGATCTATGGGCACCGCATGAATACTGATACCAATTATAAATCTCGGTGCGTTTGTGTGATACTGCACGCCGAGGCGTTTAAGTGTCTATAAGCACTGGTGCATTTGTACGACCTATGGGCACTGCACGAATACCAATACCAATTATAAATCTCGGTGCCTTTCTGTGATAATGTGCACCGGTCCGTTTCTATACATCTATGCACCGGTGCGTTGATACGACCTATGGGCACCGCACAAATCCCAAGACCAATTAGGACCGCCTCATGCGTTGTATCACCAACACTGCACCCGGTGCGGTTTTATACCTTAACGGCCCAGTGCATTTTGCTTCGACTGCTCCGTGGTGCCTTCTATATGTACGCACAGGTGCGTGCAAGTCAGAGTAGCGCACCGATGATAAAACATCCGTAATAACCTCCGGTCGCCCATTTTTTTTTAGTTGTGTTGAATTTCCGTTAAAAGCTCCGCCAAAACCTCCGGGACCATAAACAAATGTTGTGGAAAATGTTTTTTTGACAATTTTGGCCAATTTTATAACACTAAAAACCTCCTTTATAACCTCCGCTAGAGGGTCTTTTCCTTATAGTGAGAAGACTAGCTTGGTTTAGCAACAAAGGGCTAGATGGCATGATAAATACATCAAGGAAAAGAAATTTCATCCGGGAGACTAGGCAGTACTCTTCAACTCAAAATTCAAGAATTTCCAAGGGAAGTTCCAAACTCACTAGCTTGGGCCTTATGAGATCGAAGAATTTTTTGACAATGGAGCAGTAAGAATCAAGGCTATTGATGAAGAGAAAATTCCTCTATTAGTAAATGGACACCGACTTAAGATATATCAAAAGCCAATGACAAGAGAGCAATTTGTCAATATTTTCCAAGACAATTCTGCTTTAAAGTTGATTGACAATAATTCTTCTTCTCAACCTTAAAAATTTATTTTTTTCTTTTACATTAAAAAAAAAGAATAAAGAAAATAAAAATAAAAGAATCAATAAAATTTTGTATAAACATGAAAACCAACAAATTTTTGGCATGTTTTATACAGAAAATTCAAGGTGAAAACCAAATTCCTTTGGCACCTTAAATTTTATTTTCTAATGTTTTCTAAAAAAAATAAATCCATTCTTTTAAGCATCATTTTCTTATAATAAGTAAGCTACCAAATTGATGATTTTCTACAGCTTTGGTAGATTTCTGCAGCCTTGAAAGTTTCTACAACGAATTGACAGGAACATTTGATGATCAGATAAAAGGGAGAAGTGATTGGCTCCTCATGAAATTGAAAACCTACAAGGTGACAATCAGAGGTTAGCAAGAAAATAAATCAAAGGTATGTAGTACTTTAATTTAACAATAGGGGTAAATATATTAATATATGAATTATATGGACGTGACATTACCGAGCAAATCAAAATCATTATGAAAGGTGACAAAGTTATAACAAAACCCTCATAATTTTCCATACTCGTTTCATCATTATAACATGATTCAAACTCCCAATTCATTTATTTTATCACCGCCTCAATCATAACCGTGAATGGCTAACAGATAATTCACTCACTTATACCTTCATCTCATACCTACTAGCCCTCTAATTTTTCCATCACCATCTTCCATTTCTGCTCCGATGCAAACCCTACCAAGTTCATTACCCTCTCAACAAAAAAATTTTTGGAAGCAAAACATCTTCCAATCATGGGTGTAATTGTCTGAATAGAGCCAACAGGAAAGAAATTTTTGGAATGATATCCACAGGCAAGAGAATTATTACTGAAAGCACAATGACTGGAATTTATGGAGAAATTTGATGGTTTTCACAAAGAATTCACTGAGACTTTTGCAAGGGCTTTCGATGGCATATAAGTGGAAATACAAGACATCAAATTCACTGTGGCAGAGTCTTTGATTGCAGAAGCTATTGGATTGTCACATATAGGAGAAAGTTCAAAAACAAAGGAATAAAAGGAGATGACTGGAGGGTTTTCTTGAAGAAACCAAGCATGGACATTACTATCTTCAGGAAAGGCATTCCCAGTTATGCATTAAAAATTAAGTGGAGGAATTTTCTCTTAATCATCCAAAAATTTGTTACTTGTGAAGGACGATTCAGTTGTGTGTTTTTCTACCATATAAGATTGTTGATGAATTTTCTTGATGAAAATGAAATGAACCTTCCATACTTCTTGTTGAATAGTCTTAAAAATATGTCAAGGAATGTTCAAAAGAAAATTCAGTTCATAGAAAACACAATGCATCACCATGGGCTAGTTAAAATACTTATTGAATTCCATCTTCAAAGTATAGGGGATACATGGGAATCCTTTCTAGTTAGGAATCATTTTGAAGAGTAAACAAATAAACAACCAAGTAGTAGCAGAACTTAGAAGAAAAGGAAAATTGAGACGCCATTAGAAAAAGAGCGACAAAAAAAGCAATATTTGTCAGAGGATGACATGCCAATTGCATAAATTTTAAAGAAAATGAATACAAAGGAAGTTAGAAGAAAGAAAGCCAGCAAAAAAACAGATATTGTGTCTTAAAAAGAGAAGCCTAAAACCCCAAACACCCCTATCATGGGGCTGAGAAGAAGTATCAGACTAAAGACAGTGAAGGAAGTATCCTCAAAAGATGTAGAACAAGTTGATTTGGAAGCAGATGAAACCATGGAAAAGTCCCCAACAACATCACCACTTGCCACATTTCACCTTCTCGGAGTCCAAAACAAAGCATCGGTATTGATCCAGTACAAAAAGAGATTTATGACTACATAGAATCACTGGAGAAAAGAGAAGTAGCCAATAAATCAGTTCCAAATCTAAGTGAAGAGAAAGACCAGTTTAATGAACCACAAGAAGCTCCCATTCTCGACATCCTCGCGAATGAAATCTTCGAACTGGAGACATTAAATAGGTATATTAAAAATGAAAACCAACCATTGTCAACCTATCAAGGCAAAAAACACATGATTTTGACAAGGTAAAGTATGTTTGTGTCATATTATTCATATTTATTAATATACCCTATTGTTTTGTAAATATTACATTCATCTACAAAATTGATACACTTGTGCAGCTATTCCACAGATCCACAACTACCTTCATTGTTAGCAGGGTTCCTGTGCATCAACTCAACAAAAGAGTATATGGATGGATAGAGGATGATCCCCTCTTGTATTTCCTCCTACTTACCCCTTCCTATTCACCAAGAAGATCACGCATTCCCACAGTCAAATATAGCAGCCAACATGTTGCAATGTCCAGGAACAAAGTCTGGAAAAAACATGATTGTGTCGATTAGCTTTCTAAATAGAAAATTGATAGATAAGCGATATTTTGTTTTTTATTTTATGTTGCATAAGAATTCCAATAAATATCCATAGGCTTAGAATTCCCGTATTGTTGAACGCATTATATAAATCATAAGAACTTTGTGTATTTGGCGTGCGCCAACTTTCATTTCCTGAACATTTTTTTTGAATATTTTTATGTTAATTTAAATTTCCCTTTCGTGCAATTTGATGCATTGATAGAGTTAAGAACCTACTACATTTCGGAGGGCCCCTGCAAGAAGACCAGTTCGTTTTACATTTAGTTTTTATGCATCTCAACGAAATTTCTATTTCATAATTTAGTAAATGCTTTTGATTCCTTATTTATATTCAGATATCAGTTTCAATAGTTCAGTGCTTTTTTTGTGTTATTTGGTAGAATAATTGCTTGGATTCATTCTATTATATTTCATATAGTTTAGTTCAATTATTTTTCATTTATATTCCAAACTAGAATTTGCAGTAGAATTTAAGTTATTTCCTTCTTCATAGCATTTAAACTTTCATGTTTTCCTAAAATCAGAACTGTATCATATTCCATGCTTTTTTAATTTAGAATTAGTTCATTATTTGTTGCAGCATAAGAATTCTAAAATCAACTTGATAAAAATACAACTGATCATTTATTTTGAATAGAGTCATCTAAAAAACTATTTTTAAAAACTCAATTCGATGAAAAGTAACCATAGAAATAACATTTAACAGAGATGATAAAATTTCTTTAAAAACATCACTGATCCATAGGAATTTAACACTGATCCATAAGTTCAAAAATTAACAAAACTCTAAAAAATCAAACCTCACTTTAAACGAAAAAAGACTTCTTGCACATATAGTGCACTTGCACTTCATCAATTTACTGACTCCGGTCAATAATTTATGCTTGCAATTTAAGAACATTAAATTGACTAAAAATTTTGGCGTCGTTGTTGGGGAAGTGTAAATAGAATTCTAAGAAATAAAACATGATATGCATAGAGAGAGAGATTCTAAAGGTAGGTTTATAGGAAAACGGAGAAGTTTGGTATGTAGTAGAAGACGATGGATGGTCAACTACTGCCTCAATATTTGTCAAACTGTGAGGTGGAGGAGGAGGTGGTTGGTCTGATTTATTAGGAGAAACATAAGGCACATCCTCTAGGTCTAGCATTTCATCATCAAGTGAATGATGAGGAGGTGAAATAATATAAGGATCACTGATACCCTAACCATAATCTGATAGGGTAGTAATACCAAAAGAATAATGATCACTAGCCTCATCATCATGATCTGACGGGGTAGCGATGTGTGAAATCTCATATGATGTATCTAGCGTTGCATGCTCTGCATCCCCCATCACTACTAGTAGCCTACTAGCTCCAATGATATGATGCTTAAGAGTAATAGTCTCATGCCAAAAGTCCATGTAGATATCCACAAAACTAGAATCTGTGTTGATGTCTCGAGCCCTCACAGGGCGAACTCCCTCCTCAACCAAAACTCGAGATAATTTTACGTAGTAATCCATCTGAAATCTCATACCATCCCTACAGGCTCAGGCACACACACCCCACTAAGGATGTGCCTCACCCTCTTGGGACTCAGCCTCTTGGGCCTCGCCCATCCCCTCATATACTTCATCTAGTGGGGGAGGAGGCATGTCCACAAGGAATGTGCCAATGTCTACAAAATATATAATACACAACAATAATTAGACAATTTTATTAAAAAAAATAATAAAATAAGTTAAATAGAATGCTAGAATAAATTTTATTCTAATTAATTAAAACAATGAAATGAAACTAGACTAATTTAAAGAAAACAATAATATTACCTCTATCATCTGCAGGCTCATCTGCTGTGAAGACGATGTTGGGACATTGTCTCCAATAAATACCTGTGTATGGAAATGACAAAAAGGTAAATGTGTTATCATCCTCACTGGCCAATAGTGCCAGTGCCTCAGTCAAAATCCTGATTGGTTACTCTGAGAGGCCCCTCTTGGGCATCATATGGCCCCACATGCACATCCAGACCTTAGTCGTCAGCCTAGGAGGATGATGTTCAAGTGTAGGCCTCGTCTCAGGAATCCTCTAAAAAAATAAACAAAAAATATCTGTAGTGAAAGGGAATCTCATTCTCCCATGTATCATCACACGACATCTATCTAAAGCCATACAAAACTGCGTCAAAAAAATGGCAAACCTTTTGAAACATCGTGGCACCTAAATCAAAGAATCAACATAATACAAAAGAGGGAAGCTAATGTGTTTCTCATCACTAGTAATGTGTGCAATGGTGTTGACTAATAATGAGAGGTACCTAACCTCTTGTGAAGCAAAATAAAATAATTTTAATTGTCTAGCACACACCTGAAAATATATTGGACGAACTTCATGAGGCCCAACATATCTCTGGGAGTAGGAAAGTTGACTCTCTATTGCAACCCTATGGGGGACATCAGGGAAATGGGGACAATCCTCCCCTCTCTTGGATAGCCTAGTGATAAAATATATGTCCTTAGAGGGTCTATACCATGCCTCAAGACCAACATGGAAACCCTACTCCTAGACACTCCATCGGTGGATTAGATCTACTAATAAGATAGAGTGTGCTTTCAGGGATGTAGCCTCCTCATAGTACTTGAGGCCTACATTCCTCAAGAGAGATTGGGTCACTGTGCTAATAGGTCAAGGGTATAAATCCATCTCCCTCTCTCGGGCAACCCATGGTTGGCCCATATTGTATTGGTCCTCTATTTTCTCCTACTCTTGCTCATGCTCCCTCTGCTAACCTCTCTGCTAAATGATTGAAATATAAAATACATCAGCCTCATACATAAAAAAAAAATTTATTAAATGAAAAATGTATTTATAAATATGGAAACATAGCTTTCAATTAAAAAAAAAAATCCTCGGTGTGCCCAAAAATATTAATGCACTGGCTCTAGTGTGCTATCAAACACAATCGCACTGGGTACAGTGCTTACATACATATGACGCACCATTTTTTATTAACATATTTAAATTTTCATCGCAATGTGTCTCAAACTTATGTAATGGTGCACACGTATAACATTTAGGTTATCGAATGCACTGAGCTATATTTTTTAATATTATTTTTGTGTACATTTGGTAAATATAAACACCCTAGAAGTAACCTAAAAATGTAGGTACCGATGTATAGTTTATATATTTTCCTAGTGCATTTTTATTTACAAAAAACACCACAAAAATAGTGTTGCATTAGGTTCTTGCACTGAACAATAATGCACCCTGTAAATTTACAGGCTGCACCTTGTAAATTTACAGGGTGCACAACTATCGATGTGAACTAAAGATGTCGAGCAAACTATGCTGGAATTTTCTTTTTTTCAAAAATAATGGATTTTTTGAGCTAATTTTCAATTCTAATGCGCAAAAAAAAAAAAAATTAGAGAGAAACACAGACATTACCTAGACATTTTCTCATTGGGGAGGCATTGTTGACACGTAATTGAGAAAAACATATCACCACCATTTGAGAAAATTGGAAAGCCACACACTGAGCATGATATGGAAGGATGGTGAGCAAGAGAAGCACCAATGTTAGGTCACCTGCATGAGGAAAGAGTGTCACTAGTGCTTCAGAGCTCTACGACATTGTAGTTGGTAAAAATGAAAATTATGGTTGAGAGGTTTTTTTATTTAACCCTCTTCAAGTGTGTTTTGATAACTACACTGGTGCATTGGATATACAAGAGAACCACTTTTTTTCTTAAATTAAAAAGGCTATGGTGGTACCTTTGTTAAGATGCCTCGAGGTGTTTTAATACATGTACCACACCGGTGCTTTGTTGGACTATAGCACCACATTTTTTTTAAATAAAAAACTGAATATTGGTTATATTTAGACAACACACCATGGTGTTTGAATACATGAACAGTACCAATGCTTCATGGGAATATAACACAAAATTTTTTTGAAAATTAAAAACTACAACAGTGCTCCTTCTAAGTATACACCCAGGTGTTTTACTACAAGAAGGGCATTGGTGTTGCGAGTGTATATAACATCAATATTTTTTAAGATTTGACCTTTTTCCAGTGCTATCAATTATTCAAGCACTGATGTGTGGTATACTATGCACACACGGGGTCGTTATAGTACTAGTTTAGCACCGGGTCATTGTCATAGTATAGCACATGACTGGGCAAAATGAAGTTTACAACCGACATTTTTGTAAATTTAACCCTTTTTCTAGTGCTCTCAGGTAATATACGCACCAGCGCTCTTTGTTATTTAGCACACCATTTTTTTTATATATAAAAATAAATCTACTACGGTGCACTATGTTTTATTTGGCATTGGTGCTTATATGGGTAGTAAAGCACCGATGTGTTTGTATATCATATGTGCACTGTAAAAAAAAACATCCGCTAAAACAACTTCTTTCCCACCTCCGCTAGTGACCTCCACTACCAACAGATTTTTTGGCTATTTTTATAGGGGCTTCCGCAAAAATCTCTGCTGGAAATTATTTTCCTTGTAGTATAGATAGGGTAGAAATCAGAGTGTTTTTATAGATCTATGAGCAGATGCATATTTTTGTTACCAACAACATAACATCATATTCATGATTGTGTCATAGATTATATATTTTGGTAAGGATGCACAAGATACATTTTACTGGCACATTTACAAAAGTAAAGGGAAAGAGAATTATCAAGAAAGAGATAGAATATTTCTTCAATAACATCAAATAGGCGACCACTTAGGATGAGCTCGAGGTAACCAAAGAATATATTCTGCAATATGTGACCAAGCTTGGAAAGATACACATGAAGTTGATCATATTATTGAGCAACATTCAAACAGAGTCCAAGACCATATATCTAAATGCTTTGGTGGGTAAAATAAAATATAATCCAGGTGTATCATTGAAGGTTGAGCATATAGAAGAAGATTAAAAATATTAGCACCAATATCTTACTACAGAGTTACATGTTACAATATTCGAGTTATAATTCGATAAGCTTAGCATGATGTATTATCTTTTGATATGGATAATAGCCACATTTTGTCATATTGTAGTTTTGTATTTTGAAAATAATAAGAAAATGTAAAATGTGTAAAGTGTGAGTTCAAGAGTCACATAGGGAATATGAAGAGTCATTAGTAATTTCAAAGGTTAAAGGGGAGCTCAAAAGGAAAATGGAAGCTCAAGAGTCATGAGGGAGCTCAAGAGTCACAAGGGAAGGTGAAAGGTCACCTCACTTGTTACAAAATAAACCCCCATGACTCAAGCAAAGGACTTCGAATTTTGGAGAGCTAGCCTTGGCTTCTCTAGTTTAGCATAGGAGAAAAGATCATTCATTGGAGAAGCAAGTGGTAACTTCATGTTCCACTATTGGGGTTGGTGTTTCACCATTGTTATTGTGTGCATGGAAATTTCACTAAGTCATGAAAATATCTTAGAGACAATGCACTTTCATGCATGTATCGTGGATGTTGTAAGACTATTCTTTTAATGTTTTTAGTATATGTTATATTCGTACATGCTAAATAAAATGAACTATTTCGTTGGCTTTACTATATATCATGTTGAATGTGCATTGTTAATTTCTTTCATGATCATTGTTATATTGTGAACTATTTTTCAGGTTAGAAAATGAGTATTTCCTTTCTCATGTGTTTCTTTTAGGATAGTATTATTAATTTTCTACTAGAGGCTCACTTTCTCTTTCCCCTCCGTGCAAGTCTCTTTTATAAATTGCAATTGGTGTCTCACGCATCTTACTCACTTCCTGACCTCAAATTTATGTGTATGATCTCTTTTTTTATTTATTGCAACCAAGGCATATCCTTAAGATTACTATAATACAAATGTATTTGAGTTAGACATTGAATGAAAGGGAGTATGCTCTGTAACCTAGGGTTTTCGGGCGATATCCGCAACAGCGCAGTCTGCGTTCTTTCAGCCACGATTCTCATTTCATCTTTCACCATGCGACAGTAAATGGCTGGTTCTGAAAGCCACACAATGGTTGACCCTCAGGGGGGGACCACAAAGCCTTCCCCCTCTGCCGAGAAGGCGCATCAAGCGCATATTCTGACAAAACCTTCCGGTCCTGAACAAGGATTCACGGATGCAAAAGACTCTCCTATGCAAGATACGACAAAGGCACTCACTGACCAGTCAGAAAAGCGCAGTGAAGGACAAGACAGCGAGATTGGGAAAAAGTAGTCGCCCAAGGTTACATCAGCAACATGCAAGCCCATTGCAGCTGAACGACCCAAGATAGAACTTCCTAGACACAGAATCAGTGGAGAAATCCAGTACATGAGGGATCATGCTCTCATTGGAAAATTTATTGGATACTGGCCAACTGAAAAAGCTCTGCAAGGATGGATCTCGGCCAAATGGAAACCCAAGGGGAATGTTACCCTGCAGCTAGGTCCAAAGGGGTTTTTCACGGCGATATTCATCTGCCTTGAGGATCGGAACAGAGTCATGGATGAAGGACCTTATTTCTTCAATTCTGTCGGCCTGTACTCAAGGGAGTGGGTTGAGAGATTTAACCCAGACAAGGAGCACTTCAATTGGGCTCCTGTCTAGATCAGGATGTACTCGCTCCCACTGGAATACTGGGATGAAGAATCATTGAGAGACATTGGCAAAGGATTGGGTGAATTCATTAAAATAGCTAAAGAAACGAAGCTTCGCAGATACACCTCCTATGCTCGTATATGCGTCTTCATGCGCCTGGACAAGCCTCTCCCGGATTCGATAAGTCTCTACCATGATGATTATGAATGGATTCAACCCTTGGATTTTGAACATGTTCCCTTTCGATGTCGCAAATGCCACGCACTTGGACATCTATTTCGGGACTGCCCCCTAAATTTCAAACCCCAAACCCCTGAACCCTCTGATAAACCGACCCAAGATGGCTTCACTAAGGTTGCTAATCGAAAAAGAGCGCATAAAAAACCTTCTGCTGGAAAAAAACCCCTTCAGGACGTCGCCTCTGCGCCTTCCAAAAGCAGCAGCTTTGATATTCTTGCAAAAACCTCAGATGACCCTCCTCAGAACACCTCGCCTATCCCTCCGTTGACACTATCCACCTCTCCCCCCCCCCTAGGTCGAGCTCTTCACCCAAGCCATCTCCCCCGAATGACAATTCTGGGACTCCTGAAGAGACTCAGAAGGATCCAGATTGGAAGCCTAATGGTATGGATGTTGATTGCATTCCCAGTCTGCCAATGCAATCCTCATTCACCTCAGCAGGAAGCAGTCAGACGCAACATATGGAAGAAGAACCGGAAATCTTTGACTTGGGAGGTCTTGACATCTTGGAACTGGAATAATCATGCAGAAGGAAAGAATACGACAAGATACCATAGCATCAACTCAGCACCCTGGAAGTCATCATTTCCAGGGCTTTTCAGCAACAGCAACTGGGCATACAACTGGGAAGTCAATGGGATGGCAGCTTCTTCCCTAAGGATTCCAAAAAATGGGGATGAAAGACATATCTTCAAAGAACTATCGCAATAGGAAAAATCCTAGTGGACTCAGGCAGATATGCTAAGCTGACAAAATACTACAAGCCCACCACTAATAGTGAATCATGAAGCTCACTTCATGGAATGTAAGAGGGCTAAACAACCCCAGAAAACTTAGAATGTTAAAAAACATGATAAAGGAAGAGTAGCCCCAAATCTTCTTTATGCAGGAAACGAAATGCACCAGCAATACTCTCGGTCAAATCCTCTCCAGAGCATGGCCAAGCTGTCATTCAGTTGCTGTAGACGCTTTAGGTGCCTCTGGGGGAATAGCAATAGCCTAGAACACGCAAGACATCATGCTCTTAGATTTTCATGCCTCCCATCATATCATTCAGGCTACCTTTCATATCATAGGCACCAACATACATGGACATCTCACCAATGTTTACTTCCCTCAGGAAGCAGGGAACAAAATTTCTCTTCTAGACACAATAGAAATGCTCAACCTCAACAGACTTTGTCCTCTCTGGATTATTGGAGGAGACTTCAATATGATTACCAATCTGGAAGAGAAGCAGGGAGGCCGAGCTAAACTGTATTAGGAGAATACCCACTTTAAAGACTTTATCCAAAACAATTTGTTAATTGACCGGCAATACTACAACGGAATGCACACCTAGTGCAATTGCAGAGCAGGATGGCAATCTATCGCTTAAAAATTGGATAGATTCCTCATCTCATACAATGCATTACATCTTGGAGGCGACATCTCGGCGTCTATCCTTCCTTTCTCAGGATCAGACCACTGGCCGATTTCTCTCCAATGGCAAAGGCCAGGTAACTCCACCAGGTGCCCTTTCCGCTTCAAAGCTTTATGGCTCTCCCACCCCGCTTTCAACGACCTCATCAGATCCACCTGGACTACCTTCCCCTTGCCAGAGGGATCCAAAATGTTTCAGTTTCAACAGAAACTCAAACTCCTGAAATCCCAGATTAAGCGTTGGAATCAAGAGACTTTCGGAAACATCTTCCAGGCACATCAAGATTTAAACAAAGAGATGAGGGAACTATAGCAACAGATAATCACAGAGGGCTACAAGGAAGGGACTCCAGATAAGGAAAATCACATTCACAATCAATTGGAGGAGCGAAGAAAGCAGGAAGAAATTCTGTGGAAGCAAAAATCCCATATCAGATGGCTGAAAGAGGGCGAAAGGAATACCAAATTCTTCCACAGAACTACAATACAGAGAAGAATGCACAACACCATCTCTTTTATACACACATGGGAAGGGGAACGAGTGGAAAGCCATGATGATATCGAACAGGAGTTTATCAATCATTTCAAAGAGGTTCATCAAGAACCCCAAATTGATAGACGGCCTGCAATTGAAAAAATCACTCAAAATGTGCCGAAGCTCATCACAGAAGAACACAATCAACTTCTTCTTCGGCCTGTTTTTCCTCAAGAGGTGGATTTGGCTATGCACTAGCTCAAGGAGGGCAAGGCCCTAGGCTCGGATGGCTTCACCACTACATTCTTCCACTCTTTTTGGGATCTCATCAAAGAGGAGGTGTGGCAAGTGGTGTAGGAATCTCGCACTCTTCATTGGCTCCTACCCTCTTTGAATGCTACTTTCATAGCCCTAATCCCTAAAGAAGAAAACACCAGAATGCCAGAAAAATTTCGTCCCATCGCTCTTTGCAATGTTATTTATAAGGTGATTTCCAAAGTCATAGCTTACAGGTTGAAGTCGATGCTGCCCTTGCTCATATCACCGGAACAATCTGGATACGTGGAAGGAAGAAAAATTTTGGACGGCATTATCCTCACTCATGAAATCATACGCTCACTCAAGCACTCCAAACAGGCAGGTATGCTTCTCAATATTGACCTCTCCAAAGCCTTTGATAAATTAAGCTAGATCTATATTCAAAAAATGCTAACTTCCTTTGGTTTCTCCCCAATGTGGGTTCGATGGATTCTGAGCTTAATCTCCTCTAATTTTTTCTCAATCCTCTTAAATGGTGTTCCATCACGACCTTTCAAACCCTCCAGAGGTATTCGGAAAGGAGATCCTCTCTCCCCTTTCCTTTTTTTCCTAATGGCAGAAGGGCTGGGGCACCACATTAAGCAAGCCCTCCTCTCCCAGTGTCTCAAGGGTCTGTCAGTTCACAATTCTCCTGCCATTACGCATCAAAAATTTGTCGATGACAACATGTTGTTTGGGTACCCCTCTGTTCAGGAAGCCTCCATCTACAAATCCATTCTGAAAGATCTCTCCGATGCCTCTGGGATGAGTGTAAACTTGGCCAAATCGCAGATCTTCTTTTTTCACACCCCCCCTGTGACTCAACATGCCATTGCCCGCCTTCTAGGCTTTTCCTTAGCCTCCTTACCCTACAATTACCTAGGTGCTCCTCTAACAGACTCCGCCATTAAGCACACTGCTTGGCGTAAGCTCCTGGAAAAGCTGGAATCTCGTCTTACCCTTTGGACTCATCGAACTCTAAATATAGCTAGCAGATCGGTGCTGATCAAAGTTGTGCTTCAAGCGATGCCACTCTATCTCCTCTCTATCTTGGCAACGCCTAAATGGGTCCTGAAAAAAATAAAATCTCTTCAACGCAATTTCCTATGGGGTGCAACAGGCACAAATCGCAAATGGGCTCTTGCAAAATGGTCGACAACATGCCAGCCAAACGAAAAAGGGGGCATAGGTCTGAGAGATCCTCAGCATAGCAATGAAACAATGGGTGCAAAAATCTGGTAGCATTGGCTCACTTCTCCCAACAAACCATGGGCCGCCCTCTGGACTGCCAAGTACGCTAGTCATGCACCAACAGAAGAGTTAATCAGATTCACTCCCACTGAAAAAGGATCACTAATATGGAACACTGCCAGACAACACTATTCGCTCATCCAGCAACAAAGTTTCTGGGAAATAAGGAACGGCGGCACTGCGAGGCTCTGGACAGATGCCTGGCATCAATTACCTAAGCTCAACAGCATGTTTAATCCACCTCACAGCCAGGGGAGGGAGGAGCAACAACGGGAATCAGTTCGGCAACAATGGACTCCGGAGATAGTTCAGGGATACAGACAATGGAGGCAGATAGACGGATTGATTAGTAATGCTTACAACCAGACCAAGGAGGCCCTGGAGCATGAGCTCTAGAATAGGCGCATTAGATCTTCTGATGGCATGGAAATCCTACGATGGGGATATACCCCAAAAGGATCTTTCTCCACCAAAGAGGCTTACCGAATAATATGCAATGATCCTGCGCCCCTGGACCCTATCTAGAGCAGAATCTAGTCACTGGGCACATGGCCCAAAGTCTCTTTTTTTCTCTGGCTTATGGGGCACCGGAAAATCCTTACTTGGGATAATCTTCGGAAACGGAACTTTCATGGGCCCTCTTTATGTCCCAATTGCAATGCTCAGGAGGAGACACTCCAACACCTCTTGAATTCTTGCCCTCTTGCCAACCAACTGTGGGAAAATGCCAGCTTCCCTTGTCAAAAGAACTGCAGAGTGTCTGATGATATAATCAACTCCATTCGACATTGGCACCAGAACCCCTACAAAAGCGAACTACTCAACCAATTATGGAGATTGATTCCCGGACTTCTCCTCTGGTCCATTTGGAAAGAAAGGAACAAGCTTATATTCAAATATCAAAGCACCCCTTTAGATATCATTTGGGACAACCTCTGTCTTAATCTCAAAGAGACCCTGGCTCTCCAAAATTGGCATCCGGAAGATCTCCCCACTCTTGCAAATGAGAAAGCCATCTGGGAAAATTGGAACATGCAACTTCAATAGGGTATGCACAATCACAGACCTTCAAAATGCCATAACACCAGAAAGCTTTCTTGGACTCCCCCTCGAAATTTCTCTTTCAAACTCAATTTCGATGGAGCTTCCAAGGGTAATCCCGGCAAAGCAAGATTTGGCGGCATATTCAGAGATCATGAGGGTGCGCTTCTCCTTTTTTCTTTGGTAACATTGGTTGGGATACTAACAATTCGGCATAATTGGAAGGCCTATGGCAAGGTCTACTCCTAGCCCAGCGTCATGATTTCCAGCCTCAGGAGGTGGAAGGTGATTCCCGCATCCTCATCAATTTGGCAAATCATCTTCTCAATGGTACTCACGTGCACAAAATTGCCAACAGTTGGAGACTCGAGGCCAGATTGGAAGCTCTTGAACAATGGCTCCATACCAACCGAGCCATTGCTTTCTAACATGTTAAACGGGAGGGCAACCAGATCGTTGATCTACTTGCAAATGTGGGGGTGGACAATGAGCACACACTCCTCTCCGGAGCTCTTGACATAATCCAGAATGATGAGCAACAACAGAAGTGCAAAACACTCATCCAAAGGGATGAAACTCTCCCGGATGCAGGTGTACAGCCAGCGGATTAAAACGATGGGATAGGGGTCGGGCGAGGTGGGTCGACACCTTCCCACCCAGGACATGATGGATATTGGGATATCGTTCGGCTGATCTTGGCATTTACGATTTGCAGATCTCCTCGAAATTGATGCAAGAGGTTATGGTTTTCACCTCACGCTCTCTGCGATGTTAATTTCCTTCGCATGCTTCAGCATGCTGGAGCCTTTGGCCCTCATCAATGCATCTACTCGGATGGGGAACTCTCGAGGCAGGAGATGGAAGGATAAAGGGGAGGGAGGCATTGTGCCTCTTGTGCAGCTGCTTCAGTCGCTTCGAGCCTTCCTATACCTGGTCTCTGGTCACATTTCTGCCTTCAATCGATTTCGTGTTGGCTTTAACAGGCCCGGGGTCTCTCGCTATCTGGAAGAGGAGGTTCCTTTAAAGCTACACTATGGTAATATTGAGTTGTTGCTTCTGCTAGACCCTGGGCATCTCGTTCGGGCCTACGGCCTCCTCTTGCATTGCTTTTTCACGGCCATAGCTACTGTTTGGTTCCAATTCGGTTCCCCTATGCCTCGTCTGCGACATAGAATGCGAAGTCGCAGAGGCGGCACAAGGGGCCAACCTCCGCATGCACAGTACAACCCTTCTTCTGTCTCTCCTTCTCTGTCCAGTGGTTTAATGGCTGGCCATTACCCTCGTACCCGCAATGGGAGAGGGCGCCTCCTTGACTCTCGGCTTAGTTCGGGATCCCCTGCTCACCACCCTCCAGCTTCCTCACTTCCTCCCACCACAGGCTCTGCGAGCTTCACTTTCAACAGCACTCTGCTTCGTCCAAGAATCATTGCCATTTTCACTGTGGTCTTCCATGAGGAAGCCCAACGGGGGGAGGCTAGCAATATTTCAATGGGTCTCGATGCGAACTTTTCCCAGAATTCGAACATCCCAATGAGGGCTGGTGGCACGGTGATGCAGGCTTCGGAGGACCAGGCTCGTAGCATTCCTGACGTTGAGATGGCTCCTGCTGATCCTGGCCCCTCAGTTTCTGAAGAAGCTCTGGCCAGGGATATGCTCACTTCAGGTTGGTGTCAGATTGTTGAGGCACCCACACATGATTAGTCTGGTATCTTTGATGTTTTCTCTTTACTTGCGGCCCATAGCAAGGGGCTTGTTACTGTGCAAATTGATTTTTTGAATTTTGGCTTTTTGTACTGTTTGGAAGCCATGCAAACTATGCATCTTCAGAAATATCTCATCCTGTTCCCCTGCGTGGGTTTTGAAAATTCTCTACAGACTGGTTTCCCGGATAATGGGCAGTCTCTTTCTGTGTTTTCTCATGATCATTCTTCCTTCTTCCAGGGCAGTAGTCTTGACAACAGTCACGATGTAATTATATTCCCTTGTTAATAGATCAATCTTATTTAGAAAAAAAAAATATTACTATAATACCATTCAAACCCATATTATGGATGGGACTCCTATCCGAAATGGTGTTAGGTATAATTGGGACTTCATACCGGGAAGACCCCTTTGGGACAGCTAGAAGGAGGGCCACATAACAAGTTGAGCCCGTTAAGTCTAGTTTCAATTTTCATCTTAAATGGCTTCCTCCCAAATCATATTCTTGGTATGTTTTTATAAGAGTACAAATCTCAAAATTCCCATGAGAATAATTCACAACTTATCAAATTTTAAATTTAATGGCAAGAGTTAAAAAACCATTCTTGACCATGAGTCTTTAGTTTCTTGAATTTTGTGATTCATATGAAGTTAACTATGAATATTTTTCTTGTAGGTTTTTCATTCTCACTCTTGAAGGTCATGTTAAACGATGGTTTCATGCATTACCATCTTCCTCCATTTGCTCATTTGAGCAGCTTGTCATGGAGATTCACCAAGCTTTTGACAGGTACAATTATCAGAATGTGTATAATATTATTATTAGAATTAGAATGCAATTTAATGAATCTATAGAATATTTTTTTGATTTATTTCTTCACTTTTGTTATGAATTCTTTGAGAAAGATGTGGATTGTGATTTTATGAATGAAAAGTTTCAATATTTAGTTAATATCTCTTTAGAACCATATGAATCTAAATCATTTTCAAGTCTCCCCACTTTTCTTGGTCTTAGGACACTTAAAACTTAAAAATAGGAACCTATTATCCCTTTTTTTCTCCCCCCTCCTTTTCCTTTAGTCTCATGTACTGGTGTGGAAGTTGAAGAACGTGAAAATCAGATTTTTTATTCACCTATCCTACCTCCATCTTCCCCTCATATTCGTAATATTGATGTGCTCAAGTTTATTCTGGAATCTAATTTGATTGATTATATTGTTTTCTCAATAGTTACCACATGTCCTCTATCATCTAAACCATATGATACTCTTTTTCTTGACTCACTTGATCAATTTGTTTCACCAACAAATATTATGGACTCTCTTAATTCTCAATCTACCATTTCAAATTGTAGTCAAGCACTAGAGGGTTGCATCAATCAAACGGAGGAAAAATAAGATAAATTTGTTTTCCATGATAGTTATGTGTGGGATTTGTATTTTTAACAAGAATCAATTGCAATTGATGATCATCTATCTGAGTTTTCCACTCCCTCTTCACCCTTGACACATAATTCAATATTCATGATATGTCTTTTTTATCGTCTTTTTCCTTATATGTTTATGATTATTATTCCTTTGGTTTCAATCACAGTTAGGTATTGAATAGTGTTTATTTTCATTTTGAAGAGGATAAGGAGGAATTTTTTAATCATGCTTTCTTTCATTCCTCATATTTAACATGTGAAGAAGAATAGTTTACAACTTTGAATGTTCAAGAAATTTCTTTGTTCGATTCATCCATGTTCAAGAAATCTAACCCATTCATTGGATTTGACAACGTGTTTACTGAAACTTCTAGTTATATCTATACTTATTCATCGGTTTATATTTGTAATCCACCTATATTTGATGATTCGCCATTTGACAATTTGGAAACTTGTCAAGAAGTTGAGACACTTCAACCTTCACTGATGGTAATGACAAGTTATTGTGATCTTGACAAGGTTTCTAAACACGATAAGATAAAATTTGTTTCACGGCATACTCTTCATAATCCGATTGTGTGGATTTATAATTTATCTTCTTTCGAATCTCAATATTCTTCAATTAATTTCTCTTGATATCATGATTCCATTGTCTAATTGTTATAATAATCTCACTTGGAAAGCTCTATCGCTAATAATAAGTTTCGATATTTTATGATGTTTTCCAAGATGGAAGACTTGAGTGAATGTAATTTTACAAGTAGTTATCAAGGTTTGTATTATTATCAAGGTAAATTGGTATACTTGTTAGCAGGAGCATTCTTGCCATATTTTTCTACCAATGTGTTAGACCCTCAAGTTGATGTGTCGGCCTTTCAGGTTAACCTTTTCATTGCTACACTCAGTTTTAATATGGTTCTTATTGGACTTAACCTCACCCATATAGGTTAGGATCTGCTTTTGTGGCTACATTGGAAATTTTATTTTACATGATCTTGACCTTCCATCTATTAGTGTAGGTGTAGTTTAGATTAGTTATATTTCTGCTTTGTTTTAGTTTGTTTTTTACTTTGGCTTTTTTCATTTTATCTTGAATTTGTAAATATATAATATTTTGTGTGAAATATGTCCTATTTGAATCTGAAGAAAGGTGTAAATTTTCAAGAGGATGTTGCAAAAACTAAGAATACTTGGTTAAATTTTGTTCCCCTTATTTGTCTATGCCTAAATATTCAAGAGTCCATGATGCTTAGACAAAAAATACATTTCTTTCCTAACAAAAGCCTTAGTATATCCATGATGCTCATATCTTTAATAGGATCTTCATTCCTCGAATCAACATTTTATTATCAATCGGTTCAATCTGTCAACTTAGTCGAGTAGAGAAGGGAAAGAAGGAAACTCAAGAAAGAATATTAATTTTAGAGGTATATAGTATGAGTCTTTGTAAAAAAATAAACAATCTCTCTCGCTCGTTGAATAAGTCATGATCCTTCTTCCACTTGTGGTTATATAAACACCGATAAAATTCTAATAAGCATAATGTATTAAACAAGTAATGGGTCAAAGAAAAGAAAGGCTTCCTCCCCAGAGAGGTGAACCAAGAAACTTTGTTGAGGTATTGAGCAGGATCATTGGTAGCAAATCAATGCTTATGATTCCTTTAAGTGAAACTATCAGGGTACTTAACAAGCTTGCTAGCAATGGAGCAATAGTAGAGATGAAATTTATAACTATAACATCTTAAACTCGCTTATTTACATTATCCTACTCCTTAATCAAAACAACTAAAGTTTGAATTGATCTATGAATGTGTTAAGTTGATAAGAGGAATAAAAGAGACTACATCCATAAGCGAGATAAGTAAGGAAGCTATTGTGATCTACAGGATGAATCAATACTTCGCGAAGGCTAGACATTGTGTATAAATTTGGACCTAGATAGAGAAGTTTGTGTTCTTCTAGTGAATCACCAAGACTTGTTGCAGCTGTTACAACCTCCTCCAAAAATTGGTATTGTGAACTGTCGTTTTGAGTTGCTTAAGTCATCCTTGGTATTGTTTTTCTAATTTTCAAGTCATCTTCTATCAATATCAAGTGTCATAACTTCTTGATCTCACATGTGTAGATTGTTTCCCTTAACTACACACTTCAATTTGATAGTCACTCCTTGTCAATCAAAATTACGCACTCCCTGATGGAAGTGATTGTGTATTCCTTGACGGTATGGATTGTGCAATCCTCTGTGGTAGTGAACTACACAACTCTTTCTGATAAGCAACTGCGTAATCCCTTGTTCCAATGAACTGCATAGTTTCCAGAGATAACTAACTACATACTCTATGTGGAAAAACATTGCGCACTCCCTAAGGATAGATATTATGCAACACATGATGATAGTGAGGGCACAATTTCCAAAATTATAATTATTACAAGTGGTATCTAACTAAATCTAGCTCCTAGATTTCTGAAATGCATGTACAAACCCTAACCCTAGATCTATGAGTGAACACCTATATAAGAAGCTAGGAAGAGCTCATTCTCACACTCTTATTTGGAGCTCTGCACATTTCTTAAGCACAAGGAGCTTTTGGTTGCATGTGTGTTGTTATTTCGGGTAAGTTTTGTAATTGTTGCTTTTATCCACTTTTACTTTCACTTTTGTCTTTTCTTTCTTTCATAAGTGTCGTTTCTCCTTATTTTTACTTTACAAGTATCACTGTTTCTATATTTATATTTTTCATGTGTTTTTTCTCTCTTCAACTTTTTTTTTCTAATCTTGTTTCACATTCCAAGTCCTTTCCCATTCTAATAATCATTGCAAATGAATCTATTTATGCATTGTAATCTTCTCACAAACCTCATTTCTTGTTGCCGATCAATACTTAACTGTATTTTGATTTGATCTTCATCCTCATCACTAAAACCACACATTTCTCCCTCCAAAGAAGTAGATCTTGATCCTTACTCTTTGTTGATCAGACATGTGCACCTCCCAAGAACTGCCTCTCTCCAACTGCGCATAGTACAAATATAGTAAGAAATGTTGCCATCCTTTCTCACTATGATTTTGAAATGTGAAATATCTAGCCTAAAATTTTCACTATGCATTTCAATCCAAGAGTTAGTCACCCTTTTTCCACTCCTGATGTGAACTGTATAGTCAAGGGACAATCTCTCTCTCAATAACTGCACATTTCATAGTCATAAGACTCAAGCCTTTAACCTTGCCTCTACAACCAAGAATGCATTGTCTCTCCTCTCTGTCATTATGCAATGCACACTCCGAGTGACCAGTCAGGTAACTCTTTCCTCAGTTTTCCCTCTTGTGCTCAAATCTTGCGCAATTCTCCCTATTAGTGACTCTTTGTTGCATTTGATAGCTTGATAGAATAGGATATTATCTCTGGAACTAAATTTTTCTTGCCATGAGTGTATTTCCACTTCCAGGTGTTGCCAATTAAGAGCCTTTATCAGTCACACATCCTCCACTAACATGATGCCTCATGTTACAAGACAAGCACCAACTAAGGAGGCCACTGAAGAAATATTGAGGGTGTTGGAGAAATTTCTAAATTACGAGCACCTATCTTGGTAGATACCAGTTGTTTTCTGGATAATTCCACTACTATATCATCGTTGGCCATAAAATATGCTTTCAATAATAAATATTTCCCATTTGATCTAGAAGACAATAAAATTTACATCAATGTTAAGGGATCTAGGTTCTATAAAGTTACTTGCATATATTTTGTGCTACCATGTGCAGAATAAATCATATGGATATTGTAGGGTATAAACTCCAAGAACATGATTCTAAGTAGTGTGAACGAGCCAGATATAGCGATATATCATCCACATGATCTCCATTCATACTACAAACTGTCGAGCACTGAAGAATATATGAATTCTATGTATTATGAAGTTTGGTCTCATTTGAACACAAAGGATGTGATGAGATCATGGTGAAAGGAACCAACCAATTTTTTCCAAAATCTAAAGGGGATATATAGGATAAAATCATTAAATAATTTTACCAATACCTCATTGAAATATGTTGTAGACTATATGGACGTAAAACTACCAATTTTTGTGAATAATGATGGATATACATGCTTTACCCGGTGGTTACAAAAGGGAAGATATTCAACTGGTAAGATATACTTTCCAAAAAACTATAGATTAATGTACCAAAGGTGAAGAAGAATTCAGAATGTGGGAAAACTTGGTTCTTTATGTTTGCATACCTATTGGATGGAATATGCACTAGAAATTAGTTTTTTTGTCTAGAGTGGAAGTGTACTCAATAGCTTCTCTCTATCAATATATATTGCAAGTTTTCTCTCAGATGGAAGGTCAAGATCATGTAAAATCAAATTTCCAATGTAGCCACAAAAGCAGATGCTAACCTATATGGGTGAGGTTAAGTCCAATAAGAACCATAGTAAAACTGAGTGTAGCAATGAAAAGGTTAACTTGAAAGGCCGACACATTAACTTGAGGGTCTAACACATTGGTAGAAAAATATGGCAAGAATGCTCCTGCTAACAAGTATACCAATTTACCTTCTTGATAATACAAACCTTGATAACTACTTGTAAAATTACATTCACTCAAGTCTTCCATATTGGAAAACATCATAAAATATCGAAACTTATTATTAGCGATAGAGCTTTCCAAGTGAGATTATTATAACAATTCGACAATGGAATCATGATATCAAGAGAAATTAATTGAAGAATATTGAGATTCAAAAGAAGATAAATTAGAAATCCACACAATCGTATTATGAATAGTATGCCGTGAAACAACTTTTATCTTATCGTGTTTATAAACCTTGTCAAGATCACAATAACTTGTCATTACCATCACTGAAGGTTGAAGTGTCTCAACTTCTTGACAAGTTTCCAAATTGTCAAATGGAAAATCATCAAATATAGGTGGATTACAAATATAAACCGATGAATTATATAGATATAACTAGAAGTTTCAGTAAACACGTTGTCAAATCCAATAAATGGGTTAGATTTCCACTTAGTAGGGTATAGCTTCCATCTCCAAGAATATGAATCTCAGTCTAGAAGATTCAAGGAGCATCTAATCTTCCAAGGGTTTTTTCAACTTAAAGAAGAGAGAAGACCCAACAACTACAATAGAAGAAGAGGGTGCATGCAACACACTTTGGGTAGAATCTTTATACCTACTTTTGATGGGTCACGTAAGAGCACAACCAAGTCTTGGGTAAGGAAGCTAGACACATATTTCCAGCTGCATCAAGTTTTAGAAGAAGAATCCATTATGGTAGCAGCGTTGCATCTTGGAGGTAAGGCTTATGCATGGTGGTTATTTGAATCTTATTTGTTGAATAATGCAAATATATCTACTTATGCAAAGTTCACTAGAAGGTTAGTGAAAAGATTTGATTTGAAACAATCTGAAACTTCCTTGGGAGAGAAAACCAAACCCAAGAAATCAGAACCTTTGCATGAGTTGGAGGGATCCATGAAGCCAACTACATTTCAAAACATTTTTGATGGGGCTAAATATCTACAACATGATTTTCCAAGGGCAAAGGCCCCACTTCAGTAAAATCTTTCTTCTCAAGAAGAAGACATGAGGATTTCTCTTTCAAGAGAAGGTCAAGATAAAGGATGTTTTAATGATGAGGTATTCTCCATTGATGAGAAGGGGGAAGAGGAAGAGATGGGAAGATCCTCCAGCGCTGTGACAATAGGAGGAGATCTACTTCTATTTGGACATGGATATGAAGTAATTTCTTCAACTAGAGGAACTCTTGCATCTTCGCAAGAAGTCCCAAAGGATCTTACGTATGAAGATCATGAGCAGCATGTGTCTATGTTGATAGGCAATGAGACAAAACAAAGGAGGGATCACAACACTGACATAGCAGGAGATGATCTGCCATCACATGGAGGTGAGGATGGAGAAAATGCTCTAATCAGAAGCACTCTTGCATCCTTAAGAGTGATACCCAATTATCATGAAACTTCCACACAAGAAACATAGATGAATTTGCGTAGTGGAAGTAGGGATATGATGATCCCATCTATTATGCACATGAGGATGGTCCATGAGACATCATTATCTTATGGTAAACCCCCTAGGAGACCACTTGATTCAGATTTGGTGAAATGTGTCTCACATATTGATGCTCCATTCATAGATCCAGGAAGGAAGGGAGCATTAGAAGACCACAACACAACGCTAAGAGTGTTGGGTGAGCTCAAGGAGGAGGGATATACTCTTCCAATAGCACCATTATCCACTCTCTCATCTCCTACTACGCTGAGAGAAACTGCTACAAGATTGGAGGATGACACCATCATAGGGCAAGGGGAGCAGTCCTTGGCTATGGAGACTCGGAAGATGATCTCACTTGAAGAGAAATCTTCCATACATGGTTGAAGATGGTGGTAACACATGCATACTTTGGCAAGACCATGGAGGTTTGGGATAGATGATAGCCTTCCATGGGAAACTAACTTCCAAGAACTGCCATCTTCATTTGAGCATGTGCATATGCAAGAAGGGCAACAAGGAGGGAATAACAACTTCCCATCACATACCTTTGGCATGGGAGATGTCAAGGAGGAGAAGAAGGGAAGGAATGGCATTCCAACTTATACCTTTTTCATGGGAGATGTCAAGGAGGAGAGCAGCCACGTGACAGACATTTCAGTTGATAGATCATCAACGCTATCATTATTGGGGAGTTTAGATCCATATTGGAAATCCCAACTATTGGTGGATTACTCCAAGGTTCTTAACACATGCATGATACTTGATGACCAGCTACATGAAGAGGGCTATTCAATCCAAGAAGTAGTTATCTATGATGATGGTAGGATCTTATTTTCTAGAGCCTCCAAGCTCAAGAAGAATTTGCTACAAAGGGCCTATGAAGAGTTCTATTTCAGCCACACATATTCCGTGAAGATATACAACATCATCATGGGAAGCTACACTTGGAAGGGCTTTGAAGGAGAACTATATCATCATTTTCAAAGATTCATGTACCATGTGGAGATGGGGCAACAACATAACTCTATGGAGGAGTTAACTCAACCATATCTTTCTCTTTTTGAGGAAGGGGACAAGTCTATGCACCACTCCAGTTTTTTGAGGAGGAATTTTGGTGAATAACATGCTCATGTAAATAATGTTTCATTTGATTATTTTTTGCATTCTTTCACCATGTTTATGCAGGCCATGACTCCAATGAGGAGTATTATACCTTATAAACTTCATGGCCAACTTTGGGCCACAAAAATTTCTGAATATGGCCACTACCTTGGAGGACAAAGGGAGATTTTGTTTGATGATGGGTGCATTCCTAAGGCACCAAATATATCTCACACTTTCAGCCTTGGTGAGATGACTTGGACAGAAAGTGGTGGGGAAACCACTTACCATATCTTGATCTGATGCAGGCAGGAGATGCACTGTGCTAGTTCCACATGTGGTACTATGACCCGCCTCCATATGCACAACTTTCTGTTTGTATGTATGCAGTTTTTCTCCCATACATTGATAATGTACTTTTACTTTTTATGGGAATTTATGGAGGGAGGATGGGAGGTATGTATGTACCCTATGGGATGGATACTCTCTATGTGTCTTATGCTGCATGTTTCAGGGAGAGCATTGGGAAAGCCATGTTTGTTTCATTTGAGCTATTGTCTCCTTATGGGATGGATTATTTACATCTCATGGGAAATTTGGAGGAACAATTCATCGAGGGCTAGATTGGTGAAAAATTAGCTTATGGAGGAATATTAACACATGTTGGTGTCACCAATGGAGGAGGAGAAGAGTTGCAGCACTCACCTTGTCAGTTGCTTGAGGACAAGCAACATTTGGGAGGGAATGACTGTAATATTTCCAATTAGTCATAAGCTAATTGGAATATTAATTTTTTTTTCTTGTCTTTGTTTAAATAATAGAAGAGCAAAGGAGGTTCATAATACTCCTTAATAAAGAAAAAATCCATGCCAATGTAAAAAGGCTGAATCTTGGCTGCTAAAACAAGCACAATTATGTGTGAAAGGGGCTGGAACATTTTGACTGGGTCAACCTTGACCAAATATACAACGCTTTCATGGAGGAGTGGCCATCAGTGAGGCACAACACAGTTTTAGATGGAGATGCTTTGTGTGAAAGGAGTGATTTCATTGGAGGTGGTTTAGGGTTTTCAATCTCTTAACTTATAAAAGGAAGAGGATGGCGGCATGAGAAGGTTGTTGATGAACATTATATTTTTGAATATATTGTCTGTTTAGACATATATCATTCTCTTGTTGTTTAGCTGAGAATTATTTTTTTTTAGCATTGGGTGTTCCTGGTCGGGAATCCCACCTCTTCCCATTGAGTAGCTCTTGGGAGAGTTTGCATTTTTTTCTCCACTATCTGGCTAAGGCCAAGCTTATTTTTTCAACTACAACGCAGATCTTGTTGAGGGTTTAGTTGTTTTTGAAATTTGCAGTAAGTGGAGGTTAGACCTTTTCAGATCTAGGTCATTTCAGTGCTCCTTTCTAGTGGAGGAGGCTTCTATTCCATTGGGAGGAGAGTATTGGATGTCTTGAGCTTTATTTTCAGATCTTGGCATGTGGCCAACCACATTTTGATCCCTACAGCGCAGTTTTAATTCCAGATCTGCATTATTTTTGTAGGTTCGGTTGCAAGGTGTTTTGGCACACCATTTGAAGAGTTGGGTTTTCAAGTGTTGGGGATCTGCCCTTCACTTCTGAGATCCAGTGGAGGAGATTAATCTCTTTTTCATATCAGATCAGATTTGAATATTTCTGAATATTTGAATATTTCTGCAGATCTACAGATTTAGATCTCAGATCTACTCCTTGTACATGGTGTAATACTGAAAACCCCAAGGGGATTTTGAAGAAGAGCCTATATAGTGTATGGATCTATTATAGATCTGAATTTTCATGCACTTATTTTCTCTAAACCTAAAGTGTAATCTAAAGCTTTTGTAGCTCATTAAAATAACGATATAAGGCTCTTTCCAGTCTTAATACATGGTTGCAGCACGTCTTTTTGAGGATTTCCTTCTATTGGAGACTTGTATTTCCTATTATGCATCTTATGGGCCATCTTTTACATCTGTTTTTCTGCTGTAAATACATTTGAAAGGTCTCCATATTGGCCTCCTTCTTTGTCTTTGATGATCTTCGTTATTTTCCTGTAAATCTGCACTGTATTGCTGCATTCCCCATTTGGGAATATTACATGTCATGCCAAAGAGAAATATCATGCATGATTGATAAGAAGAGAAGGGTAGAAAATTTAAATCAAATCCAAACACAAAATCTGCAATTAAAGTGGAGAGGAAAATAAAGGAATTAGAATAAGCATGGAGGAAGCATCAAGAAGAGGAAAAAAAATGGAAATGATAGTGGAAAAGGAATAAGAACTCAAGTAGGAGGTAGAAAGGAAAAATAAATAAGAACAACTAAGGAAGAAAATGGAAGATATGTAAAGAAGAAAGGAACATGTGAGAAAGAGAAAAGAAGAGGATACTAGAAGGAAACAACAAGAAGAAGGTTTTCATAAGAAAAGGGAAGAAGAAGAATGAAAAACATTATTAGAGGAAGAAGAAACTAGGAGGAGATAGGAAGATGATTTACAGGCCCAACAGTTAAATGATGAAAAATAGTGAGATTATCAGAAAGAAGATATTATGTGAATTGTAGAAAAAAATGCTATCGACCTCCACCTCTGACTAGTGGCCATATCCAATTCAGCGAAATGGGAATAGTTCCTCCATCGAATGGTAGGGTCATGTACATTTCAACCTTTACCTTAGACTATTTGAAGAGTAGAACAATCTAATAAAGAAGAATGAATTTTATGAATGACCCTCATCACCCTGTTTCCATCAACACGGAAAGAGTGATTGTGTTGAATACAAGGAAGAACCCAAGAGCATATGCAACAGTGAATGGAGCCTTTACAGAACCCACTAAGGAGAAAATTGATTTCTTGATGAGATAAAATGAAACATTGATAAAGGAATTGGATTTTGTAAGGCAATAGATTGATCATCTCATGGCCGAGAATCAAAGGTTTTCTTCCACTAGTTCTAGTAGAAAGGAATTCAAAGCATAAATACTTGAGGAAATCAAGCCACTATAAGACACTATGTGTTGATCATAATCAACTCCCTGTTAAAATTCTCATATGCAATCTGGCTTAAACCTCTCAAATCCCCTCTGTCAACCTCAAAAATCCTTTTTTACCTATCGCTATCGTCTCCTACCTCTAAACTGCATTATAAAAGGCCGCAAATTCCATGATTCCCATATGATCGGGCCCTATCCCCTTTTGGCCAAGTACCTGCACCTTTTCCTCCACGTGACCCGCACCCGAGACCAAGCGTTTAAGCCCCGGGCGCTATATCGCAATCGGAGCTGTCGGGCGGGCATTTCCCTTTGTAACACTAGAGAATTCTGATGCGATTGGTTTTTAATAACATATCCCTCGATACAATCTCCACCATTGATTCCCCCCGTTGATCTAACGGTCCAACTCTAATCGCTCCATCGCAATCGCGGTGTTCAATCACATCCCCTCTTCCGCGCCCCCCGATTGCGATTGTCCCGATCCGATCTCAACCGTCCGTTTGATCCATGATCCGACGGCCATCGCACTTCCTGCCTCATCGCAATCAGAACCTTTGTAATTTGTCACACTCGTTTCCCTCTGATTGAAATTGCCCGACTTAATCTTGACCATCCGTTGGATATAACGATCTGATGGCTCAGATTTAATCACCCTCCACCACACTGTGTCCCACCGCATATGATCGCGATTCATTGCATCTTCACCGTGTTCCTTTGTATTTCCATCATAACCAAAGTTTTGTGTTTTACATTAAAATCCTTCGTTTCATTCCACCCGTTGCTCATATATCAAACCGTTGTTCGATCTCCACCGTTGATTTTCATCCCCAAACCATGATCAAACGGTCCATAAGCATGTTTTGGTCAAACCCTATTGGTTCACTGTTTACACCATATCAAAAGAATTTCCCATCTGTTAGACTCCTATACCAATAGGTTTCATCTTTCATGATTGTCTTGATGGAATTATGGAATATGTTCAAACCTTCTTACTTGAGCAAAGGTGTTCCATATTCTTAAAAAACCAAAAAATCAAAAAAAGTTAAAAAATGTAAAGAGGGTATACCCTAAAAGAAAGATCAAAGGGTAAAAAGAATAAAATGGTCAAAAAGTGAAAGAAATGAACTCCAAGCAAAAAACTAGACCAAGGAAAGTGTGCAAATCCAAATGCCACTGCTATTTCATTTTTGTAATAAATCAATTGTGTGCAGCTTGTCAAACCTTTGCCACAATTCATGAATAAGTCAAACTATTTAAACTTGGCTTACTCATATTTCAATTTCATGTTATAGATTAGAGAATAAATATCTAGCCAAACAGTTTAATCTTGGCAGATAAGTAGCTAGGTAGAGTGAATAAAAGGTGCTCAATAGTTTAATCTGAGCCCTTGGATGTAATAAGGGTAGAAATAGATAGAGTTATCATGTAAAAAGAAAAGATTGAAAAGGGCTTGCAAGTCTAAATGCACCCTAATAAATAAGAGAAAATGGTAGTGTTAAGTAGATAGGGTAGGTAGATGGTGCTGCAAAGTGTTATCTGATGAATGGTGCTGCTACATGTTGGTTAATCATTTACTTTCATCACAAGTACTAAAGCAGGAAATACACTGGAAAATCACAGCAAGAAAAAGTCAAATTCATTAACTTCCCTTATCATTTTCCCCTCAAAAGTTTTACTAATTTTCCCCAAAAGTACTAAGGTAATTGGAGATCAAAGGGGCTCAAGGCATTTCCTTGACTTCTGGAGGGACCGGACCCTTGGCCTAATGATCAAAAAGACCTAAGTATTTGAGATAATTCATCGTTGTTTCCATTTTTAACTTTCCATGAAACTACATTTTACTTAGGAACCGATGTATATCACATGTAAAAATCCCCAAGATAAAACTGCTATTCTAAGAAGTATACATAAAATGTTGCAACTCTATCATTTGTGTGACCTACTTTCTGATATGTAAAAATATTTGTGCTTCTCACCTCCGCTATTAACATTTTAACTTATTTACTAAATCCCTAGTCAAATACCCTATCCTAAATATATAAATCCCTTTATAAAATAACCAAAACTCCCTATTATAAAGTCAACCAAAGTATTATATCCCCGCATTTAAAATAAAAAAAAACCCATTATATGCTCCTGTTGCACTATCAATATGTTATAATCCCGCCCCTATGGTGAATTAGTTGTATTAATTAATTTACCATATAAATAAAAATATAGATAAAAAACTTTAGACATACAATACGTATGTTTAAATACCAAAAAATATCAATAAAGTTTCGAGAAAGCCTTGCGCCACTGTGGTCCGTCTACGTGGCATTCCACTTAAGCCAATTCCGCCGCAACCCCTTTCTTTTGCATACGGGATTAATTAAGTCATCTGGACTAATTAACAACCTTCTCCGCCTATTAAAAATCCCCCGGGGTGATTAAATTACGCGTTAAAATCTTTTAAAAACCCGACGGGCCCACCTTTGAACCCTCCGCCTATCTCCCCATCACCCCAGCCGTTGGATCAGCCTCCCGCAGATCAACGGCCAGCGTTGATCCCGCTGCCCATCCCGTGTGAGTTCTTTAACCAGCGGGGGATGGGTGGTTTTGAATAGTCAGACCATCCACGTGGCGAGAAACCTATGGAATCGCTGCCCCTCCGATAAAAACCATCCTCGACCAAAAGCGGTGCGGGAATACCACTTACCGCTTACCGCTTACTGCCGGCTTACGTCACCCCGTACGTCGATGACGTCATCACCTCGAAAAAATAAAAAATACTTTTAACTTGCGAATAAAGCCATTTTTCGTGTTTTTTCGGTTATTTTCATTATTCTGATAATGACAGTGCTCCCGCTGCGATTTTCAAAATTTCCACTGTAATTGATCATTTCGCCCAAAATTCTGCTGCGCCCGTGTTGAAGAACAGTCCCGCCATTGCCTGTTACCTGTTAAAGATCCAGCTTCCTTCTAAAAACAGGTATTTATCCTTTACGCCCCGACTGCAAGTAAAACTCAGTTTCCTTTGTTTTTTTCGCTGAAAAAATGGTTAAAAATCATCACTGAGTCCTCCCTGGAGATTTTAAACCTGTGAAATTTCTCCCCGAACCTGCAAATTGTTCCAATTTCCTTCATTTCAAGAATCCCGCCCGGCCCATGAAGAAAACCAAAAACCTTCATTTTGAATCCACAAGAACCAAAATGGAGGTCCCGGCAGCTCTTAATATCACTCCATTGAATGCTCCTCACCGTGAATTAGACTATTTACCTCTGATAGATGAAGATTTCCAAATTAAAGACCTGCATTTTGATGAAAGTCCCCTATTGAGCTATTGTCGCTGCAGAGACGAATACTCAAAGGGGCAAGATCTTATAGGGTTGTGGGAATCCAATCTCCCAAGGTATCTTATTCCTTCAGTCCTTATTTTCCCAGAAATCATTCATTACTGTCATTCAAACTATGATCCCACACAGAGGGCAGTATTAGCTCCTGATCAAAGTGTTTTGTTTCCCATCACTCCACAGGCTATCAATGCCATGTTGCACTTTGAACCAGACCAAGAGTTAGCACCATTGTCCATGGAAGGATTGATTGAGAAAACCAGGCAATTAACCCCAGAGAAGCTAAAATCCATGTGTCAGCATTTCATGTTACCTGAGCATCAGCCAAAAGGGTCTACCCCCTATGGTTTTTACTATTTCAATACATTGGGAAGGCTCATTGTAAATATAATATCTTTTGTCTTAGGATTTAACACCAGTGAATATGTGGATGAGATAACCTTGGCTCTGCTATCCATTTTTACTCCTGGGCAACCTTCTGAGATCAAATATGAATATGCTTCTTTCATAGCCAGCAAGATCCATGATCAATTCTTAAGGCTAGATACTGAAAATTTTTTTAAGTACTCCTCAGTTATCTATCATCTCATGATCTTCTATCAGTCAGAAAGGTTCCCTTTCCCTGTACAGAAACTTGATGCCAAGAAGAATCCCAGGTCAGTCATTTTTTGGTCTCCCATCATTCATTTTTCCTCTGATTCTCCCTACTCCTACTCAGAATTCATTGATCAGTTTGTATATCCAGCAACAACTTTATTAACAGGAATTTCTCCCCCAAGACTAAGCAATGAAATTAGAAATACCTTGCAACTGTCAAAGAGTTATAAGGTTGGAGATTGGTACTTATACCAAAACCATACAGTCATCAGGATTTATGGATGTGAATTACATCCATTCAAGTTACCCAGATATGTACCAATGAGAATTTTTGCCTTGGAATACTTTAGGCAGATGAACAATTCAGATGTGATCCATTTCTGCAATGTAAAGAAGAAAGCTCAGTTAAGGATCAAAAGCCAATTAGGTCCTTTCATCTGCAATTCTAGAGAGGCTGAGAGAGAAGCATAACTTCTATTAGAGAAAAAGTTCCAGACATCTTTCCGTTGGGTTCCTTATGACCCCTTTGGTTTTATTTGTGAAAAGAGATTAAAAAACAAATCATCTCCCTATATACACCACAAGATTCCTGATCTAGAACAGTATGAAAATCAAGATGAATGGGTTGAAGGAACTCTTGTTGAAGAAGAAAGTGAAGCAGACAGAATGAATAAGATTATGAAATATGTTGAGAAGAACTTTGACCTAGAAACGTGTGGTCAAATGCAGGTACCCTATATTGGCACATCTTCAGCAGCCACTCTACAGCAAGCATTACAGGAAGATAGTCCATCAGTAGCAGCAGAACCCAAGGGTAAAGGAAAGGAACCTGTAATCCAGGTTATTGAAACTTTGGTCATGGCTGAAAAACCACAGAGTTCCAAAGCACCGGAACAATCTTAGGCTTCTCCCACACCAGCAAAACACATCCAAGTTCCAGAGATGCAAACTCCACTGAATGTGGAAATAGGGAAAAAGAGGCTAGCCCCAGACACCACACCTTCAAAAGGAGCCTCACAGGTTTATCAAACTAAAAAAAACAAATCTGATCCATCTCCAGATGTAGAAATTATAGATGAAGTATTTGATGATGGTAGGGAAGATAGTCAGCAAAAACAAACATAAGCCAGAAAGGGATACAAAAGCAATTAAGCACTGAGGTATCCTCTTTCAGACCACCAAAGACAGACACTGGAGATATCAAAAGAACCTTCATTAATATTAAAACAAAGAATGATCCATTGAAAATGAAGGTATATGATCAGTATATGAAGATGGCTCCTCATAATCAAGAAAGGCTAATGTCAGCGTTTAACCTTTCCCAAGGTAAAATGCTAATGAGCCACTTCAAAGCAAAGGGGCCAAAGCCAACTTCAGCAGCAGATTACATCAGAACAAATTTTGAAGTTTTAACAAAGGATATCTATCCCCTGGACTAGAAAGAGCTACATAGACAAACTGGGGAAATGGTCTATTCTACTCTCACCAACAAGGCCATGGCAGCTTTAACGCTGCAGGATTCTTTGAATGACACTACTGCAGAATTTAAAATTGAGAAGGCCTCCTCACAGGCCAAGGATAATAGAATAAAGTCTCTAGAAGAGATAATCATTGGTTTGGGTCACAATCCCAAAGACATTAAAGGTATTGAGGCATTGGTAAAGAAGAAAGAGGATGATATAGATGCACTCAGAAAACAGCTAAAATTACCAGCCTCGAGGCACCCTCAGACCCAGGAAGTTATAAAAGGAAATTCACAAGAAGAAATGATGGAGTTACTCCTGAATATGACTGAGCGACTTAATGAAACAGAGAAGGAGTTGGAAAAAGCATTGCAGGAACAGGAAATTATCAAGCAGACATCAGCAACAGGTACTACAACAGCAGGACAGCAGATACAACCATCTCAGGTGAACACTTCTGGCTTAAGTTCTGAGGACTTAATAAAACAAATGGAGAGTTTGCAACTGAGGGTCACAGAACTCCAAGAAACAAAATTGCAATTAACAAAATTGGAGGAAAAATATGACACGTCTAAAAAGACAGCTTCTGATAACACCAGAGAGATAAAAAGATTGGAAAAATTGGTTGAGGCTTTGGAAAAGGATCTTTCTTTGGAAAAGCCTCTAAAGGAAATAAATGACATTCTTTGGGGTAACATCATAGAATTAATAAAGGTCATATGGCCCTCCATTCAAGCTATCTTTGAACAAAATGAGCTGGTTAAAATTGCCCAAGAAGAAATAAACAAGACCAGAAATGAATTAAGAGGCAGGCCTGAACAGGCCAATCAGCTCATTCAATTTTTGAATTCCAGAACAAAACAACAGCTTGCATTGTTAGGAATTGATGACAGGACAGGTGCAGTTTTGGAAGCAAAGAGAGTTTTCACCAAGAGGACTTTCATGCAAAATTTAGAAAGGAAGTGCACAGACATTTTAGTTGATATCAACGTTTTCAGAGAGAAATTTCAAGCTTTGCTGGATAGTGGGTTACCAAGTCCCATGCTCACAGAAGATCAAATAGTAGACTTAGAAACCTATGAGAAGAGAATAAAGGCTCATGCTAAAACCACAGCTAATTGTTCTACTAGCTCGTCGGAATCTGCATTACCAACTGGGAAAAGTATCTATGATAAAGTGAGGAATTTATTTCGTCTGGAGCATGAAATAAAGTATCTATTTCCGAATGAGCCCACTTTTTATAAACTTACTGAAGCAGATGAAACTTTAAGAAAGCTCAGAAGAACTATGATACCAGATGATCAATGGTGGAAGGAAATGTTGGAAATTCTGTAAAAGTTGTTTTCAGGATGAGATTTTATCTTTACTATCAAGTAAATGGTAAAAACAGGAAGACAGATGAAAGAGTATCAGGTGAAAAGGTTAAAGAGTATCCGTGAAAATAAAGAGTGTCCAACAAGCCAAAGAAATACTGCAAGGGACAGCACAAACCCCTATTTTAGCACTTACCTCTAGCACGTCCACGAAGAAAGGAACAACACATCGGCAGTTACACATTATTCTATCCACGAGACCATTTGTCTCTTGTTTGTTTGTAAATAATGCTTTAAGTCAGCCTAGGTTATTGGCTAAGATAGTGTAAGATTGTTTAAGATTATTTTGTGTATAAATAAACCCTCAAAGAGAGTATTGAGGGTGGATTCTATTACTTTGCTGTAACATTGAGATTTTCGGAATAAAAGCATTTTGGAGAAATTTATTCGTGGCTTACTGGATGACGATTTGAAGCTCAGGACTTTTTGCAAGATTCATGTGTTGGACTGCAGTTCAATAAGTCTTTCTACCCTTTGTCTTAAGTTTTATATCAGTTTATAATATCATTATGTCCATTTCTGAATAATTTACATAAAGGATTGAATCAGAATTTACTTAATTGTACTCTGATTTCAGATGTGATTGTTTTTAATGTTTTCCTCTAAATTAGTTATAAGCATGAATTCTTAAATGCTCTTGCTTCGCTAATTTAAACATTGTTGATTACTATAATAAAGAATTCTTCATTGCTCTTTGTTTGTAGTCATCTCATTTCTTTCTTTTGAACATGGTGAAAGATTCTTAGCTGCCTTTCATCCCTTCAAGATCATCCCATCCACTTTAAATTTTAAGGATTGTTCTCCGTCTAGCTATCTTGCCCTGTAATACCATCTTGTGTTTAGAATAGAAATCCAGTAAAGCCATCCTTTGAATCCATAGCCCAATGGACTGAAAGCTCTCAACCTTGCCCTTAGTTTGTGGATTCCACCATTTTCCCAAAACAAACTCTTGAATATATAACTAGCCTAAAACCTTCCAAGAACAAAGATAAATCATAAAGAGAGAGCCCTCTCTGGATGCAGATTGGCTAGATTCTGCATCTAAAAGGTTGGTTTGTGGTTACCTCGGGTATACTTTTCTCTTACACAACTTCTAGGAAAACCTGAGTGATAACATAGTGGCGACTCCACTCGGGAACTGAATCAATTTTACTTGTTAGTATTGTTCAAATATAAGCTATAGACAGAGTCTGAAGATCAGCCAGGTAGCCTTTGAAATTGCTTTTGCTCTGCAAATGCAAAAGTAAATAAAAGCTGCTTCAGTCTATCTCTGATTTAGCTTATATACTGAACCTTAGTTTCAAAAACTTTCAATCAGACTCTCTAGTTTAAACAGATCTTTGAGAAAATCTTAATCACATATCATTATTTCTTAAAGAATTTGTAGAAGTTGTATTTATTTTTTCTATTAAAATCAAAATCCAAAAACACATAGTCTAAGAAAATTGGCTTCAGAAAGGATTCGACATACTAGGTCAAACCCTGACCCCAATCCACCACCAATATTTGAAAATCCTAATCTGATTCCTAGGATTCTTAGAAGACAAGGAAGTCAAGAAATTTCTGAAAAAGGAAGTCAAGAAAGTACAGGAAGTTCTAGACCACTTTCTAGATCTGCATCTTGTCCTGTGAAAATTATTTATATTGATGACATTCGTTTTGATGCACGATTTGAAACATCTTTGTTTGTGAATTTTTCTGAGACTGAATTATCTAGATTAGTTCCAGATCCTTTTTTCTTTGAGGATTTACAATACAGATTTGTTTCACATCATCTTGATAGAGAATTTCATAACTCTATTCAGTCTGAGCAAACCTTTGAAGAAAGTTCAAACATCTCTGTAATTACTGAAGCTTCTGCGAGTTCAGTTGTTTTTTCCCAAGCTTTTCAAACACCTGTTGCACCTCCATCTCCTCCTGCCAGACCATATTCTCCTCCTGCTAGACCATCTACACCTGTTATCCCACTTTATCTTCCAATGGCTAATCGATATGCCCCTTTACAGTTACCAGCCAACCCTCCAACTTTACCTCAGGACTACCAGAGTAAGATCACACCTTTTGATGGATCAGGTACCTACACAGCTCAAAAACACACCAAAAGGATGACTGATTACTTTGAGTTTTATGAGATTGATACTGATAATATCCGTATGAGAATTTTCGTACAGAGTCTTACTGGAGAAGTTAGAACTTGGTTTAGGGCTCTTACCCCGAACAGTATTGCTGATCTAGAAGCTTTGTATAGGGCATTCTTGAACAGATGGGAGAAAAAGAAGGATCCTCTCCAGATCCTATCAGAATTTGAAAAATTAAGAAGAAGACCAAACGAAACCGTACAAGATTACATCATAAGATTCAATGAATCATATAATGCAGTTCCTCTAAACCTAAGACCCCCACCCAACAACGTGTTGGTTAAATTTCCGGATGGTTTTGACTCCGATATAGCTTATTCTCTTAGGGAAAGAGCTCCACAAACACTAGAGGAAATGCAAAGCATAGTGGTGAGTGTAGAAGCAAATCTGATAGAAAAACGGGCCAGAGCTAGGGCAGAAAGAAGAATGCCTATGAATGAAGAACCTTCAGCTTTTGAAAAGAAGCTGGACGTAATCATTAAAGGTATGGAAAGATTAGGTGACAGAGTGGAAACCATTGAAAGAAAGTCTTCTACTGACAATCAGAATGTTGCAAGAAACCCAAACTTTAGGAGGAATCTGAACCAAAATATTGGAAAGAATGTCCCTGATCAGAACATTAGGCCACCTTTCCAAGAAAATTTTGTTGAAGGTTCAACCTCTGAAGAACCTACAGAAGATGTAGAAATAAACAATGTCAATGAGGACAAAAATGAACCAGAAGTCTTCCTATCCCAGGATGATCAAGAGAATCATATCCTTGAAACATTCCAAACTCATTCAGGTGAGACTTTTGATTTCAAAGAAGGCTATGACACAACAATCTACGAGGTTCATAAACAGTACAACTTGAGAAGTAGACGGATAGATGTACCAGAGAATAGCAAACAGAAAACCACAAAACAAAATGTCAAAGGTAAACAAAACATTCCCCCTGTACAAAACATTTCCCCTGTACAAAACAGTCCCCAAGTACAAATTTTGTCTAGGATAACTCCCAATTCTTCAAGTCCAATAATTGAGGATGTCTCTGACAACCAACCAATCAACCAACACCAATCCAGTACATCTCCTCATATAGGAAATGTAGAAGAAACAATAGAAGTTAGTCCTGAAACATCTTCAAAACAAAACTTCATTCATGAAAAAGAGAAAAACATTGAAGACCCAAAAAACAGAGAAAACCCAACTGTGCAAAACACTAAAACTCAAACAGAAAAACCCTTCAATCTAGAGGCAGAAATAGGCAAACTTAAGATAGATGTTCCTTTATCAGAATTGGCTAAACATGATGTCTATAGGAGTCATATTTCCAAGTCCCTAAACATTAACATTACTGGATTGGATGATTCAGTAAACATTCTTGATGATCAACCCAAACTTCTTTTTGGCCCCGAGGTTAATGGCAAACCAGAAAGTGGAGGAACTCCTCCATTTTATGTAAGCCTGAATGTTCATGACAAGATACTCCATAATGCAATGCTTGATTCTGGAGCATCTCACAACTTGATGCCAAAAGCAGTAATGGAAAGATTGAATCTAGATATTACCAGACCGTACAAAGATTTGTTTTCATTTGATTCCAGTCAGGTAAAATGTTTAGGTTTGATTAAAGATCCGTGTGTCACTTTGGTACAATACCCTGCTAAGTCTGTTTTAATGGACATAGTAGTTGCTGATATTCCACCTAAATATGGTATGTTATTGTCTAGATCTTGGGGCGCTAAACTTGGAGGATCTATTCAACTAGACATGTCTTATGCAACTATTTCAGTATTTGGTCAGCCTAAAAGATTATATAGAGAAACCTTGATGAAGTACTTAGTGAGTAGCCATGAGAAGCCTGAAAACTTCCCTGTTTACTCTGTACATTCTGATATGGATTCTTTTATTTTATACAATGCTGAGTTAGATCTCCCTACCGAAATAGAAGCTCCAGAATTGGAAATCATAAACAAAACCACTGTTAAAATTGAAGAAATCTCTGAAAACAAAGAAACACCAGATGATCAAGAAATACCTGGAAAAACTAAACAACTAGCTCCTGTCAAGAAACACGTTAAAACAATTGATGAAGATTATGAACATGAAATTCTATGGCATTTAGAATTTGATGGCTCTGTAAACAAACTAGGGGCAGGAGCTGGGATTTGGTTACATAATGTTGAAAATAATCATGCAGAGGGTCATGCTTATAGGTTGAATTTCAAATGCACCAACAACATGGCAGAGTACGAAGCTCTTTTATTAGGGCTTAAACATGCCAAGCAGTTAGGAGCTATTAGGGTATAATTCATGGGAGATTCCGAACTTATTATTCAACAGATTAATGGAGAATGTTCAACAAAAGACTTGAGACTGAAACAATACAGAGAGACAGTTGTGGAAATTCTCAACACATTTTTACAAGCTCAACTTGCCAAGATTCCCAGGAAACAAAATTTGCATGCCCACAGTTTAGCAATGTTTGCTAGTACATGCAAGTTACCTTTTGACCCCAATCATCAGTTTTCACCTGAGATTAGGCACAGGCCTGAAATACCAGACAATCTTCTGAATTGGCAAGTATTTGCGAATAACAATCAAATCAATAATTTTTTGACACTTCAGGATGAGTTTTCTAACTGTAATATAGATGAAAACATAACTATTGATGAATTTGATCAAGAAAAAGAACAAAAAATAGAAATTTCGAGAGAAAATGCAATTCATATGCTGCATCCAACCACATTTACTGAAAAAGACATGCAAAATTTGAAACACATGGAATTTGATGAGATCATAGAAGATGAAACAGAAATCATCAATTTAAAAGATAATCAATTACCCAAAGGATTAACTCCTTTGGAAGATCTGTTTGACTCAAATGATATTCCATTTAGACCAAAAATGGAACCTGTTAAGGCTGATATGGAAGAATGCAAATTAGGAGCACCAGAACATCCCAAAATAGTCAAGTTGTCCAAATCTCTCCCAAAAGATCAAAAGGTTAAATATGTTGAACTATTAAAAGAATTTCAGGATGTTTTTGCCTGGAGTTATGAAGACCTCAAATCTTATGATACATCCATCATTCAACACACTATACCTTTGAAACCTGACCAGAAACCTTTTAAACAAAATCTTAGGAGAATAAATCCTATTTTATTACCCTCAATTGAAAAGGAAATCAAAAGGATGTTTGAAGCAGGGATTATAGCTCCTATCAGATTCTCAGAATGGGTTTCTAACCTGGTACCAACAAGAAAGAAGACAGGAGAAATTAGATTGTGTGTCGACTTAAGAAATTTGAATAAATTTTCTTTAAAAGACAACTATCCTCTGCCGAAAATGGACCACATTCTGCAAAGGGTAGTAGGATCTTCGAGAATATCACTACTGGATGGATTTTCAGGGTACAACCAGATTCTGGTTCATCTTGATGATCAGGATAAAACAACATTTACCACACCATGGGGTACGTTTAAATATGTCAAGATGCCATTTGGGCTCAAGAATGCAGGAGCTACATTTCAAAGAGCAATGAATATTGCTTTTGCTAAAGAGATACATGATTTTCTGGTTATTTACTTAGATGATTTGACTGTCTTTTCTAAAACAGATCAAGAACATTTAGATTATCTAAGGCAAGTATTTATCAAGTGCAGAAGATATGGAATTTCTTTTATACCCTAAGAAGTCATTGTTTGGTTTGGAAGAAGGAAAGCTCTTAGGGCACATTATTTCTAAAGATGGCATTAGGATTGATCCAGAAAGAATTCAAGCAATTTTGCAAATACCCCACCCCAGAAACATAAAAGAGTTCCAAGCATTCATAGGAAAAATTAATTTCTTGAGAAGATTTATTTCTAGTTTAGCAGAGTTACTTAGATTACTGACTAACATGTTGAGGAAAGATTCAAGCATTGACTGGACTGTAGAAGCCAAACAATCATTCGAGGAAATTAAAATGGCTTTAACAAGGACACCAGGTCTGACCAGTCCTAAATTTGATAGAGACTTTATTATTTTTTCATTTGCTTCTGAACATACTGTTGCAGCTGTTTTACTTCAAAAAGATGACCAAGGGTGTGAAAAGCCAATAGAATTTTTTAGTAAAGCACCGAGGGATGCATCTCTAAAATACAATATTATGGAAAAACAGGCTTTTGCATTGGTAAAAGCAATCAAAGATTTCAGAGTTTACATATTATATTCTCATGTGATAGCGTATGTGCCTAATGCAGTGGTTAAAGATATTTTGACTCAAGATGGCATTGAAGGTAAACGAGGTAAGTGGATAGCTACCATTTTGGAATATGATATTGAGATCAAGCCAACAAAACTTATAAAGGGCCAAGGTTTAGCACAACTTATGACAGAAACTAATTGCCAAGCCTTAGACCTCAATGAACTGGATAATGAGCAGGAGATGGTGACTCCTCAGATCAGTCAAGCTTTCTTAGATTCACCCTGGTACACTGATATAATTCATGTTTTATTAAACCTTCAAGCTCCTCCAGGGTTTTCCAGAACCAAAAGAAGATTTTTAAAAATGACATCTTTGAAATATTGTATTTTAGATAGCACTCTATTTTGGAAGAATCATGAAGGAATTTTATTGAATTGTCTCTTAAAAGATGAAGCTGATAAAGTGCTTAATGAATTTCATGCAGGGGATTGTGGAGGACATCTCTACTGGAAATCTATTGCAGATAAGATCTTAAGGGCTGGCTTTTACTGGCCAACTTTATTCTTTGATGTTAAGAAATTTGTAACAACTTGTCATAAATGTCAAATATTTGAGGGTAAAAGAAAGTTGTTACCTCTGCCTTTAAAACCAATTTCCACAGAAAGACCTTTTCAACAATGGGGGTTAGATTTTATTGGAGAAATTCATCCCCCTTCTTCAAGGCAACATAGATGGATTTTAACTGCTACAGACTATTTCACTAAATGGATTGAAGCCATCCCATGTAGACAGTCTAATGATTCTGTGATCATAGGGTTTTTAGAAACAAACATACTTTCAAGATTTGGCTGTCCGGAAAAGATTATAATAGATAATGCTGCTGCATTTAAATCAAAGAAAATGATTAATTTCTGCCATAAATATCATATTACTCTAGGCCATTCAACATCTTATTACCCCCAGGGTAATGGACTAGCAGAATCTTCTAATAAAAGCCTTATCAATATCATCAAAAAGTTATTAGAAGAAAACAAAAATAATTGGCACAAGAAATTGACCAATGCATTATGGGCAGACAGACTTACAACTAAGAAATCCATTGGGACTAGTCCATATGAGTTAGTTTATGGCATTGAAGCAAGGTTCCCATCATCTTTAGGAATTCCTGTTATGAAATTACTTCAGGAGGCTCAAGTGGAGCCAAATGACATTCAAAGAAGAATTAATCAAACAATCCACCTGCAACAAACCAGAGAAGAGGTATACCAAAGATCACAAGTCTTACAGGAAAAGCTAAAGAAAATGTTTGATAAAAGGACTAAATTAGAAGATTTTCAATTAGGAGACAAGGTCCTAAGATGGGATTCTAGAAGAGAAGAAAAAGGGAAACATGGAAAGTTTGATTTCTTGTGGAAAGGGCCTTATATCATTCATGCCTTGCAGGGAAACAACACTTACTTTTTGAAGGACTTGGACAATTCAAAAGTTGAAGAAGGACCAGTCAATGGTCGAATGCTTAAGCATTATTTTGATCCAATTTACTAGAATGTTTAAATGTTTCTAACTTGTACATAATATATTGTTTTCTTGTTTTATTTTTGTTACTGCAGTTTGGATTGGATGGTGACTTATTGGAATTGAAGCCCAAAGTGAAGGCCCTAAGTTCCAAAAGCTTCACTATCATATGTAAAATAAAGCTATCAGAAGAAGGAAGATTTCATACTTTCAGTTTGAAGACATTCTGAGGCATCTGACCTACTGTTCTTGACTTTCCACAAGGAAAAGCCATCCCCAAGTGGAGCCAGTGTTAGCCTCCTATATCAATAGGTTTCATCTTTCATGATTGTCTTGATTGAATTATGGAATATGTTCAAACCTTCTTTCTTGAGCAAAGGTGTTCCATATTCTTAAAAAACCAAAAAATCAAAAAAGTTAAAAAATGTAAAGAGGGTATACCCTAAAAGAAAGATCAAAGGGTAAAAAGAATACAATGGTCAAAAAAGTGAAAGAAAAGAACCCCAAGCAAAAAAATAGACCAAGGAAAGTGTGCAAATTCAAATGCCACTGCTATTTCATTTTTGTAATAAATCAATTGTGTGCAGCTTGTCAAACTTTTGCCACAATTTATGAATAAGTCAAACTGTTTAAACTTGGCTTACTCATATTTCAATTTCATGTTATAGATTAGAGAATAAATATCTAGCCAAACAGTTTAATCTTGGCAGATAAGTAGCTAGGTAGAGTGAACAAAAGGTGCTCAACAGTTTAATCTGAGCCCTTGGATGTAATAAGGGTAGAAATAGATAGATTCATCATGTAAAAAGAAAAGATTGATCAGGGTTTGCAAGTCTAAATGCACCCTAATAAAGAAGAGAAAATGGTAGTGTTAAGTAGATAGGGTAGGTAGATGGTGCTGCAAATTGTTATCTGATGAATGCTGCTGCTACATGTTGGTTAATCATTTACTTTCATCACAAGTACTGAAGCATGAAATACACTAGAAAATCACAGCAAGCAAAAGTCAAATTCATTAACTTCCCTTATCATTTTCCCCTCAAAATTTTTACTAATTTTCCCCAAAAGTACTAAGGTAATTGGAGATCAAAGGGGCTCAAGGCATTTCCTTGACTTCTGGAGGGACCGGACCCTCGGCCTAATGATCTCAAAAAGACCTAAGTATTTGAGATAATTCATCATTGTTATCTTCCATTTTTAACTTTCTCCTAAGTAAAATCACATTTTACTTAGGAAACTGATGCATAATTTCATAAAAATCCCTCAAGATAAACTTGCTATTCTAAGAAGTGTTGGAGATAAAATGTTGCAATTTACTTCATGAGTAATCACTTTCTTAGATATGTAAAAATATTTTGAGTTTCCTTGTCCTCTGCCATATTAACATTTAACTTTATTTACTAAATCCCTAGTCAAATACCCTATCCTAAATATATAAATCCATTTTTATAAATAACCCAAAAACCCCCCTATTATAAAGTTTAACCAAAGTATTTTATATCCCCGCGCATTTAAAATAAAAACCCATTATATGCCCTTTGGTTAAAATTATCAATATGTTATAATCTCGCCCCTATGGTGAATTAGTTGTATTAATTAATTTACCATATAAATAAAAAATATAGATAAAAAAACTTTAGACATACAATACGTATGTTTAAATACCAAAAAATATCAATAAAGTTTCGAGAAAGCCTTGCGGCACTATGGTCCGTCTACGTGGCATTCCACTTAAGCCAATTCCGCCGCAACCCCTTTCTTTTACATACGGGATTAATTAAGTCATCTGGACTAATTAACAACCTTCTCTGCCTATTAGAAATCCCCCGGGGTGATTACATTACGCGTTAAAATCTTTTAAAAACCCGACGGGCCCACCTTTGAACCCTCCGCCTATCTCCCCATCACCCCAGCCATTGGATCAGCCTCCCGCAGATCAACGGCCAGCGTTGATCCCGCTGCCCATCCCGTGTAAGTTTTTTAACCAGCGGGGGATGGGTGGTTTTGAATAGTCAGACCATCCACGTGGCGAGAAACCTGTGGAATCGCTGCCCCTTCGATAAAAACCATCCTCGACCAAAAGCGGTGCGGGAATACCACTTACCGCTTACCGCTTACCGCCGGCTTACGTCACCCCGTACGTCGATGACGTCATCACCTCGAAAAAATAAAAAATACTTTTAACTTGCGAATAAAGCCATTTTTTGTGTTTTTCCTGTTCTTTTCGTTATTCTGAAAACGACAGAGCTCCCGCTGCGATTTTCAAATTTTCACTGTAATTGATCATTTCGCCCCAAAATTCTGCTGCGCCCGTGTTGAAGAACAGTCCCGCCATTGCCTGTTACCTGTTAAAGAACCAGTTTCCGTCTAAAACCATGTATTTATCCTTTACGCCCCGACTGCAAGTAAAACTCAGTTGCCTTTGTTTTTTTCGCTGAAAAAGTGGTTAAAAATCATCACTGAGTCCTCCCTGGAGATTTTAAAACCTGTGAAATTGCTCCCCGAACCTGCAAATTGTTCCAATTTCCTTCATTTCAAGAATTCCGCCCGGCCCATGAAGAAAACCAAAAACCTCCATTTTGAATCCACAAGAACCAAAATGGAGGTCCCCGCAGCTCTGAATATCGCCCCATTGAATGCTCCTCACCGTGAATTAGACTATTTACCTCTAATAGATGAAGATTTCCAAATAAAAGACCTGCATTTCGATGAAAGTCCCCTATTGAGCTATTGTCGCTGCAGAGACGAATACTCAAAGGGGAAAGATCTTATAGGGTTGTGGGAATCCAATCTCCCAAGGTATCTTATTCCTTCAGTCCTTATTTTCCAAGAAATCATTCATTACTGTCATTCAAACTATGATCCCACACAGAGGGCAGTATTAGCTCCTGATCAAAGTGTTCTGTTTCCCATCACTCCACAGGCTATCAATGCCATGTTGCACTTTGAACCAGACCAAGAGTTAGCACCATTGTCCATGGAAGGATTGATTGAGAAAACCAGGCAATTAACCCCAGAGAAGCTAAAATCCATGTGTCAGCATTTCATGTTACCCGAGCATCAGCCAAAAGGGTCTCCCCCCTATGGTTTTTACTATTTCAATACATTGGGAAGGCTCATTGTAAATATAATATCTTTTGTCTTAGGATTTAACACCAGTGAATATGTAGATGAGATAACCTTGGCTCTGCTATCCATTTTTACTCCTGGGCAACCTCCTGAGATCAAATATGACTATGCTTCTTTCATAGCCAACAAGATCCATGATCAATTCTTAAGGCTAGATAATGAAAAAGTTTTTAAGTACTCCTCAGTGATCTATCATCTCATGATCTTCTATCAGTCAGAAAGGTTCCCTTTCCCTGTACAGAAACTTGATGCCAAGAAGAATCCCAGGTCAGTCATTTTTTGGTCCCCCATCATTCATTTTTCCTCTGATTCTCCCTACTCCTACTCAGAATTCATTGATCAGTTTGTATATCCAGCAACAACTTTATTAACAAGAATTTCTCCCCCAAGACTAAGCAATGAAATTAGAAAGACCTTGCAACTGTCAAAGAGTTATAAGGTTGGGGATTGGTACTTATACCAAAACCATACAGTCATCAGGATTTATGGATGTGAATTACATCCATTCAAGTTACCTAGATATGTACCAATGAGAATTTTTGCCTTGGAATACTTTAGGCAGATGAACAATTCAGATGTGATCCATTTCTGCAATGTAAAGAAGAAAGCTCAGTTAAGGATCAAAAGCCAATTAGGTCCTTTCATCTGCAATTCTAGGGAGGCAGAGAGAGAAGCAGAACTTCTATTAGAGAAAAAATTCCAGACATCTTTCCGTTGGGTTCCTTATGACCCCTTTGGTTTTATTTGTGAAAAGAGATTAAAAAACAAATCATCTCCCTATAACACCACAAGATTCCTGATCTAGAACAGTATGCAAATCAAGATGAATGGGTTGAAGGAACTCTTGTTGAGGAAGAAAGTGGAGCTGACAAATTGAATAAAATGATGAAAGATGTTGAGAAGAACTTTGACCTAGAAACGTATGATCAAATGCAGGTACCCTACATTGGCACATCTTCAGCAGCCACTCTACAGCAAGCATTACAGGACGACAGTCCATCAGTAGCAGCAGAACCCAAGGGTAAAGGAAAAGAACCTGTAGTTCAGGTTATTGAAACCTTGGTCATGGCAGAAAAACCACAGAGTTCCAAAGCACCAGAACCATCTCAGGCTTCTCCCACACCAGCAATACACATCCAAGTTCCAGAAATGCAAACCCCACTGAATGTGGAAATAGGGAAAAAGAGGCTAGCCCCAGATACCACACCTTCAAAAGGAGCCCCACAGGTTTATCAAACTAAGAAACACAAATCTGATCCACCTCCAGATGTAGAAATTATAGATGAAGTATTTGATGATGGTAGGGAAGATAGTCAGCAAACAGGCACAGCAAGTGAAACAAACATAAGCCAGAAAGGGATACAAAAGCAATTAAGCACTGAGGTATCCTCTTTCAGACCACCAAAGACAGACACTGGAGATATCAAAAGAAACTTCATTAATATTAAAACAAAGAATGATCCATTGAAAATGAAGGTATATGATCAGTATATGAAGATGGCTCCTCATAATCAAGAAAGGTTAATGTCAGCGTTTGACCTTTCCCAAGGTAAAATGCTAATGAGCCACTTCAAAACAAAGGTGCCAAAGCCAACTTCAGCAGCAGATTACATCAGAACAAATTTTGAAGTTTTAGCAAAGGATATCCATCCCCTGGACCAGATAGAGCTACATAGACAAACTGGGGAAATGGTCTATTCTACTCTCACCAACAAGGCCATGGCAACTTTAACGCTGTAGGATTCTTTGAATAACACTACTGCACAATTGAAAATTGAGAAGGCCTCCTCGCAGGCCAAGGATAATAGAATAAAGTCTCTAGAAGAGATAATCATTGGTTTGGGTCACAATCCCAAAGACATTAAAGGTATTGAGGCATTGGTAAAGAAGAAAGAGGATGATATAGCTGCACTCAGAAAACAGCTAAAACTACCAGCCTCGAGGCACCCTCAGACACAGGAAGTTATAAAAGGAAATTCACACGAAGAAATGATGGAGTTGCTCTTGAATATGACTGAGCGACTAAATGAAACAGAGAAGGAGTTGGAAAAAGCACTGCAGGAACAGGAAATTATCAAGCAGACATCAGCAACAGGTACTACAACAGTAGGACAGCAGATACAGCCATCTCAGGTGAACACTTTTGGCTTAAGTTCCGAGGACTTAATAAAAAAAATGGAGAGTTTGCAACTGAGGGTCACAGAACTCCAAGAAACAAAATTGCAATTAACAAAATTGGAGGAAAAATATGACACATCCAAAAAGACAGCTGCTGATAACACCAGAGAGATAAAAAGATTGGAAAAATTGGTTGAGGCTTTGGAAAAGGATCTTTCTTTGGAAAAGCCTCTAAAGGAAATAAATGACATTCTTTGGGGTAACATCATAGAATTAATAACGTCATATGGCTCCATTCAAGCTATTCAACAAAATGAAATGTTGGAATTGCCCTACATGAAATAAATGACTTAAATGAATTATGAGGCGTTCGAACAGCTAATCACCATTCAATTTTGAATTCCAATTAAAACAATGTCACTTTCCATTGTTAGGAATTGGATGACAGATGTGTACGAAGCAAAGAGAGTTTTCACCAAGAGGACTTTCATGCAAAATTTAGAAAGGAAGTGCACAGACATTTTAGTTGATATCAACGTTTTCAGAGAGAAATTTCAAGCTTTGCTGGATAGTGGGTTACCAAGTCCCATGCTCACAGAAGATCAAATAGTAGACATAGAAACCTATGAGAAGAGAATAAAGGCTCATGCTAAAACTACAGCTGATTGTTCTACTAGCTCGTCGGAATCAACATTACCAACCGGGAAAAGTATCTATGATAAAGTGAGGAATTTATTTCATCTGGAACATGAAATAAAATATCTATTTCCGAATGAGCCTACCTTTTATAAACTTACTGAAGCAGATGAAACTTTAAGAAAGCTCAGAAGAACTATGATACCAGATGATCAATGGTGGAAGGAAATGTTGGAAATTCTATAAAAGTTGTTTTCAGGATGAGAATTTATCTTTACTATCAAGTAAATGGTAAAAACAGGAAAACAGATGAAAGAGTATCAGGTGAAAAGGTTAAAGAGTATCCGTGAGAATAAAGAGTGTCCAACAAGCCAAAGAAATACTGCAAGGGACAGCACAGAGCCCTATTTTAGCACTTACCTCTAGCACGTCCACGAAGAAAGGAACAACACATCGGCAGTTACCCATTATTCTATCCACGAGACCATTTTTCTCTTGTTTGTTTGTAAATAATGCTTTAAGTCAGCCTAGGTTATTGGCTAATATAGTGTAAGATTGTTTAAGATTATTTTGTGTATAAATAAACCCTCAAAGAGAGTATTGAGGGTGGATTCTATTACTCTGCTGTAACATTGAGATTTTCGGAATAAAAGCTTTTGGAGAAATTTACTTGTGGCTTACTGGATGACGATTTAAAGCATTGGACTTGTTGCAGGATTCATGTGTTGGACTACAGTTAAATAAGTGTTTCTACCCTTTGTCTGAAATTTTATATTAGTTTATAATACCATCATATCCATTTCTGAATAATTTACATAAAGGATTGAAACAAAATTTGCTTAATTGTACTCTGTTTTCAAATGTGATTGTTCTTAATGTTTTCTTCTAGATTAGCTATAAGCATGAATTCTTAAATGCTCCTGCTTTGCTAATTTAAACATTGTTGATTACTGTAATAAAGAATTCTTCATTGCTCTTTGTTTGTAGTCATCTCATTTCTTTCTTTTGAACATGGTGAAAGATTCTTAGCTGCCTTTCATCCCTTCAAGATCATCCCACCCACTTTAAATTTTAAGGATTGTTCTCTGTCTAGCTATCTTGCCCTGTAATACCATCTTGTGTTTAGAATAGAATACCATCTTTTTCATGAATGAAGTTTTGTTTTGAAGATGTTTCAGGACTAACTTCTACTGTTTCTTCTACATTTCCTATATGAGGAGATGTACTGGATTGTTGTTGGTTGATTGGTTGGTTGTCAGAGACATCCTCAATTATTGGACTTGAAGAATTGGGAGTTATCACTACTGAAGAATGGCTCTGAATGAACTCAAATTGGTCCAGTCTTGCTCACGAAATCCTCATTAGAATCTCCAACCACTGTGTGTTGCAAATCATGCAACAGTATAGTCACAACTAATAGTCACACTGCTCTTTCACCTACCTCTTCACTGGTCTCCACTGAAACTGTCCATGCACTGTAGTTAACTAATGTATTATTTAGTTGATTAATGAGTTAATAATTATTGAATTAATTAATAATTAATTCACACAACTCTCACTAGTGTTTCAATCCGTTAGAATAGATACAACTAGCTCAACTATGTTTAACTCAGTTAAACTGAACACAACTCCACCAACTACCTCAATAACTCCACCAAACTCTGTCACATGAGTTCTAACTGAAGTATCCATGCAATAGCTCCACTTAACCCTTAGAATACGTAATTTTCCGTCGCTGTCAGGCCACATCTCAAAAAATGACTTGGGTGCTCCAAGAGAATAAGATAATGTTTATAGTCCAAATATTATTTAGAGCTAATAATATTCGACATATCTATTTTTAGACTAGCAATCTAAAAATAGATTCTGCCCAATATGTCTAAAAATAGAAGTCCATCTATTTTTCCAGCTTGACAAACCATCCACAAACAGCATCCTGCAACTCATAGAATATGATCGACATGTCTAAAAATAGACATAGTCTAAAAATAGACTTGTGCCAAAAATAGCATGCGGGCCCACTTAGTGAAGGTGACTTCTTTCCACTAAGCTCATCTTCTTGTTGCAATCTCAACAATATGTTGGTTTCCAACTTTTAGGGGACAGTTGGAAACTTTAGCATTCAATCTTCTCTTTGTCCGAGTGGATAACTATACCTGCCAATGATTTTTAAAATTTTGGCTCTGCAAGTCACATTTTTCCACTATCCTGGGATTTACATAACTTAAACTGGCACCTACGTAAAAAAAAATAGAATCAGGGTTGGAATACATCTTACCTTCCAGTTCCATCATGGTTGGCTGGAAATCTGCTTGTTGATCCTCAAGTGCAACATTGATTATGGGCATGTTTCGCGCCACTTCCCCCACTGTCAATGCCTCTCGCACATTAGTTGTAGTTTTGTTTCTTCCATGGTGAGGACAGTTCTTATAATAATATGCCTCACCACATCCCCAACACTATAATAGAGGTTTCTAGATCTTCCCCTAATCTGGTCTACTGGATGGTTCATTGGGTAGTTCCTCTACTGACCACTTGGTTCTCTGTTGGTTTCTTTCCTGTTGTCTATTTTTTTTAATTTCTAGAAGCATTATTAAAATTTCCAAATCTTCTACCTTTAAATTTTGAGTTACTTTTCTGCCCTTTCTTGGGTGGGCGACTCTTTCCAGCTTCTTCTTTCACCTTGTACTGTTGATGGCACATATATGCTTTTCGAATCACTTCGTCCATGGTCTTTGGGTTTGCAAATTCGATTTTTTCCTTGATATTAGTAGGTAGGCTAGTCAAGAATCGTTGTACTTTCGCCTTTTCATCCCTCAGGTATGGCACATATCGTAATAAGGAAGTAAATTTAGTTACGAATTCATCCATAGATAGTTGTCCTGCTCTGAAGTCATGAAATTCTCGAGATTTTTCATCGTAAAATATCTCTTTTAGAAATTTGTCTTTAAAGTATTGCTGGAATTCATACCAAGTCACATTCTGATTCTTAATTCCTCACACATTTTTTACTTCTTCCCACCATAATGTGGTTTTTTCCTGCAATTGATAAATGAATAGACGAGCCTTCAGTTTGTTTCTCTACTTCGAAGACTTGAAAATATTTATTCATGTTAATTATCCATGCTTCTTCTAGTTCTTCAACTTCTCCATCAAATGTGGGAGGTTTAATTTTTCATAATTCACCTTGCAACTCCACTTTCTTCTTTTTCATCTCTTGATAGTCTGAGACATTTCCTGACTCTGCTTCTTTATAAGACTTTTTTTTATTACTTCACTGGGTTTGGTTGCCTTTCAACTTATCATTTGCTTGCTTTCATTGTTCACCTTATTCTCTGGTGTCTCTTTCTAGGCATGGTTGATCTATCTCTTGATTTTGTTTATTTGAGAGGCTTTTAAGGATCCTCTCTTGCTCCCACATAAACCTCTCATTATCGCTTCTTAAACAAACCATTTCTTCTTGTAATTGTTGTATGATATCCAGAACCATACTAGTTTTTCATTATTTTTCCTCTAGCAATGTACTGGTTTGTTGATGCTAGTGTACACTTAGCTACACCAACATTTCTGGATTCATTTATGGGTTAGTATGGGGGTGAATTTCCCCTGTAGTCTTAGGAGTTTGATGTATAGAACCCCACCTTATTGCACTCTCTTAGCTCCATCTTCCCAACTCCATGCACATTTTTGGGCACACCAAATGTTATTTGTGTGACTCTTCTAGGTCTGAGAATTTGAACGCTGCTCTGATACCACCTATTATAAACTATTTACCTTTCATAAGAAAAAAATTACTTATAACATTAATACTCATATAGAAAAGAATATTTATTTACCTCATAACACATTTACACATATATATAAAAAACAATATGACATAGCTTTTCATTAAAATAATGATATCTTAAACATAATTCTAACTAATCATTTCTCACATGATTTTTGTCATTCGATTTCTAACTTTAATCCTCATTCAACCAAAAAAAATGAGCCTGTGCAAATGTATTAAATTTTTACCTAGGCTCTATCCATGTGGGTTAAGGCATGCTCTTATCCCTAGGAATGGGTTGATATTATTACGTTCCATATTGAGTTTCATTACAACGGAATTATAGTAAATATTTCAATACAATAGCAATAATGTGTTACTCCGTAGGCACATCTACTTGGCATACTTACCTGCAGATTTGATTAAATTATATGTTGAGATCCCTCGTAGTCTCGATTATTGTTTATATTTATTAGGGGGACACTTGTAATTCTTGAGGACCATCGATGGCATACATCTAGATCAACGACTGGGGAGAGTTATAGGGTGCTTAGGGTATTATCCTAGCCCCTCGAACCCTAACTTATTTCCATTTGTAAACTGCTATTGGATGCCTCAACTCTGCAACTCTAGCCCATAGAGGTCTTCTTCTTGTACTCTTCCTAATCTGGTATGTCAACAATGCCTCCATATCATATCACAATTTTCTTTTGCTAAGTTTTGTTGCACTTACAATCATGCTTGCTATGGCTTTGTTGGGGTTTAAGGCTTTTCTCTTTGTTCCTTTTCTCAATTGGCTTTGACATGGTAATTGTGATTTGTGTCTTTGCATTCCCCGAATCACCCTCATTCCATAGAGAAACTTACCGTAAGGTTTGTACTTCGTCAACAGAAACATAATCTTGACAGCTGAGTCAGGTGAGCTATTTAATCCCGTTCAAATGTTAATTCTTATCTCTATTTTTAAGGGATAGTACCATTAATGTTATTTGTTTTAATTTAGCTTCCATTTACAACTCTGTTGAGCTCACATCCTTAATACCAAAAAATATGTAAGCTCTCTGTCAACCCCAGTTTGTGGTTTTTAATTTTATGTTATGGGTTTAAAATTACTAGGAACATTTTAGAGAGCTAAACATTGTTTTTCTTGCCTTGCAGGTAACTCTGGAATTCCCTGTACCCATCGCATTCCAACTTGGCATTTAATTAGCCAGACTAATACCCTGCATTCTCACTACAGGTTCTGTGGGGCCAATAAGGGTAGCTTCTCTAGTTTTCTTTCATAACTGCTCAAAAGGGTTTTCACATAGATATGTTTAAAGTTTGTGGATACGAGGGTGGAACTATCGCTTTCAGTTCCAGCTCTTTCACACAACCTTGTCGAGGGTTTTATATATATATATATATATATATATATATTGAACTATCTTTTTTATTATCGTTACTTGTTGCTTTGAGCCACGCTCTGGTTTTATATCAGTATTTTGTTAACACTTCTCCCATATGGGCACTTCGTTAATGAGAATGCTTTGGAACAACCCATTTGTTCGTAATATTTTCCGGTTTCTCCACAACAATGTATTTTTCTTGTTAAATTTCCAATTCTCTCTTATAAACATATATTATGGAACAATTTAGGTTTCGAAATTTGTGCTAGTAATGTTCTTGAAATTCTCTTTGGTTCTTAGTTTGTATATTGTCAAATGAATCCGGCTTAACTGATACTTTATTCGGAGAATCATTAATGTTCATGAAGACTCTTATTTTCTTAAGCATTCTTTTGTTAAATTTCATTACTGTTCTTTAGTTGAGCATTTATTGCTCAACTAGCCTCTATTCTAAAATTATTGCATACTCTCTATGTATATAATTCTTGTGTTTTTATTTATCACAAAGGTTTTCTCCTACCCACAATGGATTCTATTATGTCAGAGATTGTTTTTCCATCTCTTACTTTCGATACTAACTATTCTCTATTTCTTATCCAATGGATAGATGTCTACTATATTTGCAATTAGTTATTTCTAGAAAATATTTCTACATTTTTTCTATTCCTATTCAATTTCCGTTTTCTGGTTTTCTTTGCTTTAGAATAATATTTTTCATAGTAGAAAGAAATTAAATAGGTGGTGGACCACCTCCAGAGGGTTAATATCAAACCCTCAGTCTGTGTATTTATTATTGTTTATTCTTCATAGGATGGATTTTCGTGTCAGGGTAAATTCCTCCTTGAATGGACTAACTGTCCATCTTGTTTTTATTTTCTTTTTATAAGATTTTCTGCTAATGTGCTGTTAGTTTTCATTAAAAAACAAACTATTATAGGAGAAACATTTTTATACAACATTCAGAATGCTAAGCATTTATACCTGTCTTTTTCCTGTAAATAAGCTTTCTAAATTACACAGAATAAAATAATTACAGAGAATAACGTACTTTTAATTTTTTTTACGAGAACTCATTATTCCTTTTCATTGCAGTCTTGTAATATTTATCTCAAATTAGTAAGGTTGATGTCATCCTCCCAAACGTGAGAGAGGTAATGACTTCCTTAGTTCCCCCCGTGTTCCTCACCAGAGTAGGATTTTGTATCAGTTATCTAGGAGGCAGACCTCAAGACCCCTGTCCAGTCTCTCCTCCAATGTCAGGTTTCTAAGTTCCTCTGGCTTCTACCAGCTCTGGAAACTCTCACCTTCCAACTATCTAGCTGTTTCTTTTCTCTTGAACATAACCCCTTTCCTTCTCTAGGATTTTCCTTTTATCTTGAGAGGAAAGGTAACTGCCAATAACTTCTTAATCCAACTACTAGATGGAATCCTGGAAAATGTTTACCATCAGTTTATAGAAATATACCATAATTAAATATTTTATTCAAAGAAAATAACTTTAGTTCATAACTTGATTAACATTAATTTAAAAATAAACTCCACTATCTAAATTGAAATTTCTGTTAAGGAAATTAAATCCGGGTGTTACACTCTATCTCACCCCAAACATATTCACTCTCTCTCCATCTCTCCCTTGTCACTCCCTCTCTCTCTCTTTCCACTTTTCACTCTCTATGTGATTCTTCTTCTCTCCCTCTCTATTAGGTCCCTATATTACTAGTATAGTCCCTTATTGTTGTTAGTGTAACCCCCTTATTGTTATTATTGTACTATTGTAACCCCCATATTGTTATTATTGTGCCCTTAAATTATTATTGTTAAGTCGGCTAGGATTACATTGTGGCCCCACTAGGATTACATTGTGGCCCTATGGACTCCTATATATAGAAAGGAGGTTTTTTAATTTGTATCATCCAAGAATTGTCCATTCATGTAACGTATTGGAGGTTTCCCCCTCGAAGTGGCTTATTTCTAAGGCGTTGATATCTCTTTTATTCTATTTTTGGAGTTGGTTTCACAACATTATAAGCTATAATGTCATGAAAAATCTTCTAAATAAAGAAAAATGAGGCGTAATTGCACAATTATGCTCACTAGAAGTTCCAACATCAAAATCATCTATTTCTCCATATCCCCACTAGAAGTTCCAACATCAAAAACATCTATTTCTCCATATCCCCAAAGAGTCTTGGACAATCATTCCGATGTGTTTGATACTCCCAAAGTACTCCCACCTATTCATGATCATGATCATGCTATTCATTTGATTCCAAGAAGTGTTCCTCCAAACATCCTATCTTACAGATATCCTTATGTCCAAAAGAGTGAAATTGAACATATGATTGTAGAAATGTTAGAGGCTGGTATAATTCAACCTAGTCAAAGTTCTTTCTCTGCTCCTGTATTATTGGTACACAAGAAGGATGGATCATGGCGCATGTGTCCCGATTATAGGGAGCTCAATAAGCTCACAATTAAAGATAAATTTCCCATTCCTGTGATTGATGAATTATTGGATGAATTACATGGAGCAATTAATTTTACCTAAGCCCGAAGGAAAGAGTGTCATCATGGTGGTAGTTGATAGAATTACCAAGTATGCACACTTTTGTGCATTATCTCATCCATTTAAAGAAAGTACAATTGCCACTAAATTATGGACAAAATTCAAAATATACATGGAAACCCAAGGGTTATTGTGAGCGACAGAGATCCCATTTTTACTGGAAATTTTTGGACGAAGTTATTTTCTTGTTTGGGTACTCAATTAGCTCATAGATCATCTTATCATACTCAATCCGATGGTCAAATTAAGATAGTAAATAAATGTTTGGAAGTATATCTTTGTTGTTTTGTATCTGATAAACAAACACAATGGGTCAAGTGGTTACCTCTCACTGAATGGTGGTATAACACTTCCTTCCGTAATGTAGCAAAAATGACCCCATTTATGGCACTTTATGGATATCATCCACCATCCATCACATCATCTTTAAGAGAAAATTAGAAGGTTCAAGCAGTGGAAGATCACATCGAGCATCAATAAGAAGTTCTCCAACTCTTAAAGGACAACATGAATTTGGCACAAAATTCAATGAAGCAACAGGAAAATAAACATCGTAGCGAGAGAATTTTTCATGTAGGAGACTGGGTATTTTTACGGCTACAAACATACAAACAAATTTCCCTCAAGCAAGCTAAGAATGATAACAAATTATCACCAAAGTAATATGTTCCTTACAAGGTATTGCAAAATATTGGTACTATGGCATACAAATTGGAGCTTCATGCTTCTTCACGAGTGCATCCAATTTTCCATGTTTCATGCTTAAATAAGGTTATAGGTGAAAATCTTCCAGTTCAAACAATATTTCCAGAACTTGAAGAGGAAGGAAAAATAATATTGGAACCTAAAGCTGTCACAAAAACAAAAACTCGACAGCTATAGAATTGATCAATTTCAGAGTATCTCATCAAGTGGAAGAACATACCCACTAAATATTCTACATGGGAGGATGATAATTTTATACAGAAGCACCCAGAGGTACTCAAGCGTTGAGGGCAACACGTTTTTGAAGGAGAGGGGCATGTTAGGTCCCTATATTTCTAGTATAGTCCCTTATTTTTTTAGTGTAACCCCCTTATTGTTATTATTGTACCCTTGTAACCCCCATATTGTTATTATTGTGCCCTTAAATTATTATTGTTAGGTTGGCTAGGATTACATTGTGGTCCTATGGACTCACTCCTATATATAGAAAGGAGTTTTTTAAATTTGTATCATCCAAGAATTGTTCATTCATGTAATTTATTGGAGGTTTCTCCCTCGAAGTGGCTTATTTCTAAGGCATTGATATCTCTTTTCTTCTATTTTTGGAGCTGGTTTCACAACACTCCCTCTCCCGCCAACTCCATTTATCTATCCGTCCCTCTTTGCTCCTCTCTCTCAAGTCCTCTCTCATCCTTCACTTCTCTCCCTTTCTCTCCCTTCCTCTGACTCCCTCTATCTCTCCACCTCTATCAATTTTTCTTTGTTCTAACTTCCCATATATATATCTAGAGTTAATATATATCATGATATATTAATATATATTATAATATAACAAATTTAATATTATATTAAATTTAATATTGTATTAATCTTAATTTATTAAATTTATAATATTCATATTATAATATATTAGTATTAATATTACATTTAATTATATTTTTTACATCATAACAAAATTTTCAAATATTACAAATTTCACTGGAAAAATGTCTTTAGAGATTTTAATATATCCATAACATATGGTTTTCTTTTAAAATATTCCTTTTACAAATACATAATTAAAAGAAATATTAAAATATTTTAGAGCAAGATTTTTGATTCTTTGTGTTGAATTGAACTTTTTCCTTTATTCTACGAAGTGGTATTGAATTTAGTAAAGCGTAAAGATGTTTAAAATTTTACCTAATTTGGAATTTTAATGTGGTAAAATTTTTTGTTGAAGGTAAATTTATGATCCAAATAAGATAATTATATTATATTTCTTTCATTGGTTTATCACCAAAAAAATAACTATTAAACTGAGAAAACTCAACTGAAAGACTGTTCAATACTCTAGAACAAGTTCTGATATATGAATGAAACATATTCTTGGTTGTTGATGCCCATTTCCAAGAAGCAATCCATTCAAGATGAATCTTTTTTCTTGCAGGAGGCTTGTTTTTGAAGCATCTGTGTGAAGAATGAGTGTGAAAACCACATTTATTGAATGGGTGAAGATCAAAACAATGATCTTTCATATGGCCAACTTGATCACAATGTTGGCATTTCACAATCTGTTGTGGAAGAGGAGTAGAATCTGAAACAACTGAAGGTGAGATATCATGAAGAAATTACGCACTGTGAAATTTGATGGGCTTGTAGTAGTTCATAATGTGAAAAGACACCTCCTTGTCATATCCAAGACCAATTTTGGGCTTCTTATGGACAAGATCTTCCCAAGGTCTGATGATGAGTTTGGGAAGTGTAGGCTGGATTTTTTGTTCTTTCTGCAAATCTTCTCTTGAAAGGGGTACTACATCTGTGATTTATTATTGTTGATGGGAGTTAATATTAATGTTCTGAAAAAGAAAAGTTTAGAATGACAAATCTTCTCCTGAAGCTCATCTTGTTGTAGCTGTGACTCAACCTGCAAAAAATAAATCTTTTCTTGTACATCTTGGAAACAAGTTCAAATTTTAGAGATGGAGTCTTTGCTGACTTGGATTATTTTGTCAGTAGTTGAGTTTATCAGAGTATTTAGTAACTCTAACACTCCATTAAGTGAGCCCATTTTTAAGAAAATTAGGCTCAACAAATGGGAAGAATTCTTTATATTGTGGTAGCGCCAATAATGAAAAACCCAATATTGTTCAACGTAGTATAGAATGCATAGAGATAAAGTAGAAGCTATATTATGCCAATATAAAAACTTCTCTCTAAAAGTTAAAGCAAAGGATGATGTTCAAAATTATTAATACAACTTAAAAAAATACTCAACACAATTCTCTTGGTAACATTTAACTCGCACAAAATAGTAGCCTAAGAATTCGATGCCTTACAATATTGTTGTCCCTGCTACAATGGCTTCGAACTCGAGCCACAAGCTACACCATTCATACTTCTTTGTATAGTTCACAACATTAAGGTAAGAACTATATTGAAGGTCCTATATGAATGAAACTTCTGCCTTTACTACTATATTTCTGGGATTTGAAGCACAAAGCCAATTTCTAGATTAGTGAAGAGGGTTCCAACAACTTAAATACTATCATATCAAGATGCAACATAAAATTGCGAGAGAAACTAAAAGCCCATACCTAGAGTGGTTACATTAAAATTTTGAAATGGAGTTGAAGTTGGAAGGAGGTAATGTTGACTGTGGTATGGCGGAGAAAGCCTGCGTACGAGGCCACATGTATGCTATAACTTTCTTTATACTGCGTGGGGTTGCTTTGTGTAATTTTCGTAGCTGGGTGGAGATGAGAAGTGAATTTATAGAAGAGCCCCTTCTTCTTCCTCTTACTCCCCATGAGAATATAGGGATATGTAAATATATGTGCACACATGACGCGTAGGGGTAAGTTATATATATATATATATATATATATATATATATATATATATATATATATATATATATATATATATATATATATATATATATTATAGAGAGAGAGAGAGAGAGAGAGAGAGAGAGAGAGAGAGAGGAGGTGGAGCCATCAGAGGTGTGACAGAGGACAATGTAGGAGGAGTGCAAACAAATGTGAGGATGACTGTGTTGGATTTGAGAGAGAGTGCATACTTTGCAAAGAGAGACAATGTGACCGGAGTGGTGTCGAGGAGAGTGGAATAGAGTGAATAAGGGAGATTGTCTGTATTGATAGCATTGCGAATATGAGTAGGTGCACGTATATGGAGCGTGGAGCAGTCATTGTATATAGTTCCAAGACACCGAACACAAAGTTAAGGAGAAGTGGAGAGGTGTATTAACTGACCTAAAGCGGTGTATTATCTGACCTGTAGGTGCATTAATAACCAACCTATAGGTGTGTTAATGACCTGGAGTAGTGTATTAAACGACAAGAATCTAAGAGGACCTCTGTATACTTTAATTTGGTGTTAATGTTGTTGTGGGAAAACCAGGCAGAGTTTATGACATGTTGCGGAGATGTTCCTTGCAACTAGATTCAATCACAAAGTTTGTGCTTGATGAAGCAGATGAAAGGCTATCACGAGGATCTAAGCATCAGATATATGATATCTTTCAATTTCTACCTGCAAATCTCTAAGTTGGTGTATTATCTACCATAATGCCTCCTGAGGCCTTGGAGATTACGAGGAAGTTTATTACTAATCCGATCAAAATTCTCGTGAAAAGAGATGACCTTACGCTGGAGGGTATCAAAAAATTCTATGTTAATGTAGAGGAAGAAGATTGGAAGCTTGATACATAATGTGATTAGTATGAAACTTTGGAAATCATACAGAGTGTCATTTTCATCAATACCAGGAGGAAGGTAGATTGGTTGACGGATAAAATACGTATATGGAGTACAACACACATAAATTTATATGGAGTATGTTATGAATATGGCTCAAATTAGAGAGCACAGATGTTGCAGTAATGGCACAGAGTATGTCAGGAATATGGCTTAAATTGGAGAGAGCAGATGTTGCAGGGACAATTCTTCACAATCAAATTTAAGTAGGGCAGGAAAGAGCCTTCTCTGATACCATGTTAAACCCAACATTTAAATAGATAGAAAATAAACAACATAGGGAAGGATAAGCGTGAGTGAATTTATTAATCACAATGATATATATTTATAGTACATTAGGTGACCCTTGGATTCCACATTCCAAGGTCTCTAGGACTTCCTTTGGCTGTCCATTTCCCACACCTTAACCCTTAGCGGATTAGGTGTCCAACATTAATTTTTAAATAATCTAATTATTTAATTGGTATATATCTTGTTACATAATTAGATACCTTAAATGTAGAGATATATTTACCTAATACTTCATGATATACAATTTTATTAAATTAGTAATGTAAAATATTTAATTCTATACATTAATTAGTTAAAAATATAATTAATTTATATTTATATTATCATTCGTATTTTTATAAAGTTAATCATGTAAACATATTTCATTTCACATATTAAGTGATGAATTCATATATTTAGTTGGTATTTATCTAATGATTATTAATTTTTTTTTATGGTAAACATATTCTTTCATTATAGAAAAAATTACATATAGTTTGAAATTTCAAAAGAGGACTAGAATCTAGGAGATACTTCAGAATAAAAAGCTACCTGTCAAGAATAGACAATAATAAAACTACTAAGATAATCACAAAAAAATAGACAAATCCTTGAGGATTCAATATCTCACTCAAAAAGTGGAAGAAATAAATGAAGAAGGGTTCTAGCTCACTTGTGAGACAATCACTCACACATGATACTGTGTAATATTCCTTTTTAGGAAACTCTGCAATATAGACAAATAAAACATAGTTTTCAGAAAAGTATGATATATTAATGAGAAAAAACACTTGTATCCCTTATTTTATGCATTATAGACCTCACATATGGAGGGGGACTAGAAAGAAATCCCTCTAGCTATGTTAAACAGATCTCCCCAGCTCAATATGGCTTAAAAACACCCAAACCCCATGACTTACACCATACAGAATTTATGAAGCATGTGACAGCATAATTAAATGAGGGTTTCTGCAAAAATAAGATAGGAATCAACATATCTATAGTTATATTACTCAAAGAGCTAAGAAAATGGAGATCTAGCCCCTTTTATACAATATGAAGATAACTCGACAAGGGTTTCATGAAATCATGAGTACAAAATGGTAGATCTACAGATATAGATCTGAAATCACGTAGTCCAATGAAAGCTCTGCATACATGTGGCCAAACAATACAAGAAGTGGCTAAAAATCCTCCTTACTAGCTTTCGGGGAGAGGGATTGCCCCTTTTCCTAGGAAACTATCTCAAAATCAAGGGCTTTAACCCTCCCACTACAACACCATTAGAAATGACACAGTTTATACAAGAGAATACACTATAGATGTTGGTGACTACTTGACCCAATGTCTTATAGTGGAGATGTAGCCCAGCCAAGAAAGAGTGTAGAACTCCCGCATGAGAATCCCTTGCACTAAATAGTGTAGCAAACCTAGCTAAACAACAGAAGAATGCAAGAAGTCATAAGACCCAAACATAGAAAATATTCTGAATGCCTCTCATGGCTTCCATCCCTTCCCTTTTATTCTTGGTGAGCCTTCTCATCCTTGGCCCCACTCATTCACGAGGTTACTTCCTTACAAAGATTCCTCCTCCAAAATTGTGTTGTTCCCACTAGTTTTATCTTCTCTTTTGGTAGCGCTATTGATTTGGTCAACATGGATCTAGTCCACATGCATTGCCCCCTTTCTCACCCAAGGTGACTTTATTTTTCCTATCTAAATTGATCTCCCTTCACATTGGAAGTGTTTTATTGCTACTAAAGATATTTAAGGGTCTCCCTACCCCATTTATTCTTCCAGACTGAAAAATAGAGCAGCATATAATATTCCAAAAAGCAATAGCTAATTGGGAATATTACAGTCCTCCCCTCCCAAAAATTTCTTTTCCTAAAGAAACAATAAAGAAAGATGTTGCAAAATATTTTCTCCTTTCCAAGTGGTATCCTCATCAGGAATATTCCTCCATCAAATCAGATATTCTTTGATCACTATAATTCTTAGCTGCCTCTCTCGAGTATCCAAGATTTCCTCTGGTTGCAAAAATATATGGATTTCATCATCAAAAGGTGGGAGATCCATGTTGGCAACCACATGTTGTCCAATGTCCTTCTTAAGGCATGAGACATGAAAAATTTTATCTTGCTCCCCTTGGGAAGCTCCAACTCATGTGCTACTTCCCCAACACAACGGACCAGCTTGTGTGGCCTATAGAATCGAGGTTTGAGCTTCTCAACCCCCTTCTCCTTAAGTGTGGAATGTCTATAATGCTGAAGACAAAGATAGACCAAGTCATCTACCTCAAACTGCCTTTCTATCCGACGACGGTTTGCATATATCTTATGCTGGTTTTGTGTTGCAGAAATGTTGTCCTTAGGGGCCCGAAGTATATCCTGAATCTCTTGAATCCATTCCTTTGCACTAGGAGCCTTGCTTTCCCCAAACATGACATCAGAAAATGAGAGTGCATCATACCCATAAAGAGCTTGAAATGGAGTCATGGCAATGGACACATGGAAAGTTGTGTTGTAACAATACTCCCCCAAATGGAGCCAATGGAGCCATGTCCCCTGTTGGTCTGGAACATAGTTCCTCAAGTAGCCTTCCAACTAATTTTTCACTATTTCACTCCGTCCATTAGTTTGTGGGTAATAGCTGGTACTTGGTGTCAATTCAATACCCATTAACCAGAAACGTTCCTGCCAAAAACTACCCAAAAAGTGACTATCCTTATCACTGACTATGGTCTTTGGAATACCATGGAGTCTAAACACATCACTGAAGAAAAGATCAGCTACCTGTGAGGCAGTATATCATGAAGAAATAGTAAAATAATGTGAATTATTTGTTAGTCGATCAACAACTACAAAGATACAATCCTTACCCTGAACTGTAAGTCCATGCAAATGCTATCCCATTTCCCATATGGAATAGGAAGTGGCTACAATAACCCTCCAGGATGGTTGTGTTCTCCTCTGTTCTGTTGGCAAACTACACACTCCTTGATGTATTGGAGTACATCCTCCTTGAGGCCCTTCTATGAGAATCTCTCCCGTATGGCTCGATAAGTCTTAGTGAACCCTTAATGCCCTACAAGTGGAGAATCATGTGATGCTTGCAAAATATTCTCCTTGTGATTAGAATTTCTAGTAAATAAGACCCAGTCTCGGTAATAGATGACCTCATCCATCACTCTATACCTCTCATCAGTTACAACCCCATCTAAGATCTCACATGCAAAGTTGTCTTTGGAGTATTCCACCAATAACTGAGCCTTCCAATCTGCATCAATGACCCCTAAGGATAGTGCTGCTGGCCTCTTGGATAGAGCATATTCCACCACATTACTCTTCCCTTTGACATATTATATGTCAAATTCATATGCTTGGATCTTACGCACCCATTTTTTCTGCCTCTACTAAAGCTGCATGTGCTCAAAAAAGAACCGAAGACTATTATGATCAGTCTTCACTCAGAATTTATTTCCCACCAAATTTTGCCAGAATTTGGCCAAAGCATGCATAATAGCCAACATCTCTTTATCATATATGGGGTATAGCCTCTCATGTGGCAGGAACATCCAGCTCTCAAAATCTATAGGGTGTCTCCCTTGCATCAAAACTGCTCCAATGCCTTCCCCTGAGGCATCACATTCCAACACAAAAGGTTGAGTAAAATCTGGTAGGACCAATACCGGGCAACTGCTCATTACCTCTTTGAGCTTATCAAAATCTCCCTGCGCTGTAGGTGTCCAACTAAAAGCTCCCTTATTTGTTATACCTGTAAGTGGTGCTGCTAGTTGAGAGAACCCATTTAAAAACTTTTGGTAACACTTACATATGCCTACAAAGCCCCGAAGCTCTGTGACATTCCTTGGTTCAGGCCAATCTATGATAGCACATATCTTATCTTCATGGATTTTCACCCCATCCCCTCCAATGATGTGGCCTAAGTAAAGCATGTCTGTGAGCCCAAAGTCACATTTGGAGAGCTTAGCATAGAATTGCTACTCCTTAAGAATGTGAAATACTTCCTCAATATGTTGCACATGTTCCTCCCATGTGCAACTGTAAATAAGAATGTCATCAAAGAAGACAACTACAAACTTCCTCAAATGACCATATAAGATGTGGTTCATGCAAGGTTGGAATTTTTTTGGAGCATTGGTTAGTCCAAAACGCATTACCAAGAACTCAAAATGCTCATAGTGACACATGAACGCTATCTTGGGGATATCTTGATCCATCACCCTGATTTGATGATACCCAGATCTCAAATCAATCTTGGAGAAATATTTGGACCCTCTTAGTTCATCCATTAGTTCATCGATCCTGGGAATTGGGTATCTATTCTTCATGGTCCTTTTATTCAATGCTTTATAATAAATACACATCCTCAATGTGCCATCCTTCTTCTTTACCAAGACCACTAAAGAGGAAAAAGGACTAGTGCTAGTCTGGATGTGTCCTAGAGCCAAAATATATTGAATGGCCTTTTCAATCTCATCCTTATAAGCCTTGGGGTGCTTATAAGGTGTAGTAATCACTACTTCGATTTCTTGGTCCAAATAAATGGTATGCTAAAACCCTCGGTCAAGAGGTCTCCCAGGTGGGATATCTACAAATACTCTAGAGTACCGGTCCAAGAGAGATTTCACATCTAGATGTACTGATGAGTCCTTCCTCCCAGCTTCAGACAAACGTAGTTCTACTTCCCATTCCATGTCTCCTCTGCATAAATATTCTTCCATCCTGTGGGCTGAAACAATATGAGGTGGATAAGTGTGTATGCCTTGGAATTTATAATGCTTTCCATTAAATTTTTATGTTCATTCCATCTCTAAGGTTTCCCAATCAATGGTAACCTTCCCTAAGGTGATTAACCACTAGACACCCAATATAACATTGGTATCTGGAATATCAACCACAAAGAAGTGGTCTCTCAATGTGTAGGTTCCCATCGTGATAGATAATGCTGGAACATATTTGGCATACTGCATGGTTCTATCTCCTGGAACCAAAAATGAGAAACCCTCAAATTATTCTATGTGAATGCCCCTCCTTTGTACCAGCTATGTATCAATGAAGTTACGAGTAGCTCCACTGTCTACCAAAACTAATACCCTTTGTCCCATAATAGTGCCTCTAAGTCTCAATGTTAGATACTTGGGAACCCCTCTTAACTCTACAAGAGCTCCTCCCATTGGAGCAAAGGCCTTTATTGCATCTTCTGTGAGAGGTACATCACTGGTCTTCTCCTCCTCATCAGAGAATATTTCAATGCAATGTGCTTTCCCTGCAACACATTGGTGGTTTGGAACCCATGGCTCTTGACAAGTGAAACAAAGTTTTTTCTTCCTTAGACTCTTCCGATCATTGTAAAGAGGTGTCCTCCCTTGATTCTCCTTTGGCCATGAAGAAATATCTTGCTGAAAAGGTGCTTTATTCTTGGGCAAGGTATGTTGTAAATACCTAGCCTTCTCCAAAACTTCTTGGAGTGTAGTAGGTCTAGTATATTTCACCAATCCATGCAATGGTTCAGCCATCCCATCAATAAACATGCATACCCTCTGGTTCATAGTGAGGTAAGATACCATCACTTAAAGCTTCAAATACTCAGCAACATAATTTTCTAGATCTCCCCTTTGCTTGAGCTTTGTTAGTTCAACAAAGTGAGCCTTCGGATCCCTTGGATCAAATATCTCTACTACCCTCCTAGTGAAATATGAATATTAGGTGATATGAGCATGCCCAAGTGTAGATAACCCATGGAACCATCACTCATGAGCCTCACCTTCCAGGTGCACCGCTTCTATTTTGATATCTTCTATTTCATAAACTCTGTTGAGTTGGAAATAAGTATCCAACTTCTCTACCCAAGCCTTGGCTGTGCACTTGGGCGATCCATCATAAGAGGGAAAAAAAAACATTCCTAAACTGCGCTATAGATATGAGCTCTACATAAACCCTCACCTTTTATGGTGATGAAAATACCTCCTTCCATCCTTGATCCGACAAAATTCCTGAAAGCTCAAGTGTTCTTTGAATCTTCGGGATTGAGATTCATATTCCACAAAATAATCACCAAGGGTTTCTCCCTTCTAGGGTATTTCTTCCTCATCTTCCTTAGATAGGAATGCGGAAATAGTGGAGTGTTGTGAAGAAGGTTTTTCTACTGTTTCTTCCCAAAAAGGTGATGTTTCAGAGCTTTCTTCATGGTGAAATCCTCTAGGGGATTCCTTTTGCCTCATCTTCTTGATATTTTTGGCAATGTCCTGCACAGTTTGAAGAAGAATATTTGGGATATCTTCCTCCTCCATGGCTGTAGATATATTTTCCCCACAAGATGAGCCAATAACAGAGCTCCGATACCATTGTAATATTCCCTTTTAGGAAATTCAACAATATAGACAAATAAAACATAGTTTTTAGAAATTTATGCTACATTAATGAGAAAAAACACTTGGATCCCTTATATTATGAATTATATCCATCATATGCAGAAGGGGATCAGAAAAAAATCCCTTTAGATATGTTAAACATATCTCCCCAGCTCAATATGGCTTAAAAACACCCAAACCCCATTACTTACACCATAAAGAATTTATGAAAAATGTGAAAGCATAATTAAATGAGGGTTTCTACAAAAATAAGATAGGAAACAACATATCTGTAGTTATATTACTCAAAGAGCAGAGAAAATGGAGATCTAGCCCCTTTTATACAATATGAAGATAACCCAACAAGGGTTTCATGAAAGCATAAGTACAAAATGGTAGATCTACAGATCTAGATCTGAAATCACACAGTCCAAATACAACTCTGAATACATGTGGCTGAAAAATATAAGAAGTGGCTGAAAATCCTCCTTACTATCTTTCTGAGAGAGGGATTACCCCGTTTCCTAGGAAACTAGCTCAAAATCAAGGGTTTTAACCCTCCCACTGCAAGACCATGAGAAATGACATAGTTTCTACAAGATACTGTGCTATAGATGTTGGTGACTACTTGACCCAATGTCTGATAGTGGAAATGTAGCCCAGAATGCTCCTCTCAGATCCCTTTAACAAGTTCTCCAAGTTAGAGTGTGGAACTCCCGCATGAGAATCCCTTGCACTAAACAGTGCCGCAAACACAGCTAAACAGTTGATGCATGAAAGAAGTCATAAGATCCAAACATATAAAATATTCTAAATGCCTCTCATGGCTACCATCCCTTCCCTTTTATTCTTGGTGAGCCTTCTCATCGTTGTCCCCACTTATTCATGAGGTTACTTCCTTGGAAATATTCCTTCTCCAAAACTGCGTTGTTCCCACTAGCTCTATCTTCTCTTTTGGCAGCGCTGTTGATTTGGTCAACATGGATCTAGTCCACATGAATTTCCCCCTTTCTCACCCAAGGTTACTTTATTTCACCTATCTAAACTGATCTCCCTTCACATTGGAAGTGTTTTATTCCTACTAAAGAGATTTAAGGGTCTCCCTACCCCATTTATTCTTCTAGACTGAAAAATAGAGCAACATAGTATATTGCAACTAGAAATAGCTAATTGAGAATATTACATGCTGCACCACACAACACATTTTCATTCACTAGACCAAAAATCACTTAGATATATTGATTACATTCTTGTTGAAAAGATTCCTAAAATATAGTATCTTATAACTAATCAAGGACTAGGAAAACAATCCAAAAAACATAACAAGATCGATTATTAGGAGAATCTTCTATATTTATTTATTATTCCAACACTCCACTTAATTAATAAATGTGTTTTTTACCACAACCAACTAATTCCTACATACTTTAAATTTTTCCTTTCTATGAGGCTTTGTAAAGATGCTAGCAAAATTTTCATTGGTATTACAATAAAATAAATCAATTTCCTTAAAATGCATCTTTTCCCTAACAAAGTGATAATGTGTCTCAATATGTTTTGATCTTGCATGGTACACATGATTTTTGGCTACTTTGATAGTGCTTTGATTGTCACACATAATCATTGTTGACATTTTTTTTACTCCCATATCTTCAAGAACTTGCCTCAATGAAATTGATTCAGAAGTAGTGTTATGCAAAGCTATGTACTCAACTTCAGTTGAGGATAAACAAACAATTGGTTTTTTCTTACTACTCCATGCCACAATCTAAGATTCAGGCTGAATGCGTATCCTGAAAATGATCTTTTGTAATCAAGATTTTCGGCGTATTGAAAAATAAAAATAGTCTATCAACTCAAAATCAAATTCATCAATATATTTAATACCAAACTTAACAATTCCTTTTAGATACTTAAGGAATCGATTTGATACTTTCCAATGGATTTAAAGAAGTTTTTCCATGAACTGACTTATAATTCTAACTGAATATGCTATGTCTAGCTTAATTGTAGTGATATAGTTAGTATTTCCCACTAACTGATGATACAATGTACCATCCACCTCTCTTTTCCCATCATTATTGTAGAGTTTGACATTATGTTCTAAATATATAAACACTACAATAAATTTTTCCATTTTGAATATTTTGAGTAACTCCTTAATATAATTACTTTGTGTAACCAATTTTTCACAAGCTTCTCTGTAAATTTGAAGACCTAAGAAATAATGAAATTCATTGTCTTTCATTTCAAACTCCTGTGACATATTTCGTTTAAATTCATCAATTAACTTAGAAGCATTTCTTGTTATAATAAGATCATAAACATATAGGGAAATCATACTAACATGTCCATTTTTACCTAACTTGATATACAAATTAGTGCCATGTTTTCTTTTCATAAAAAAATTCAAGAAAGAAAGAACCAATGTTCGCATACCAAGATCTGGCACCTATTTTAATCCATGTAATGATTTCTTAATTTATAAACAATATGCTCTTGACCATTTTAAAAAAAATATATAGATAAACAGGATATACTTATCCCTTTACTTCCCCATTCAAAAAGGCATGCTTAACATCTAACATATGCAGTTTCATTTATCTTTTGTAGAGAAATGAAATTAGACCATATTTTCATTTATGTTATGTAGTTAAAGAAATCATGGGTATAAATACATTTAAATTATATATAGGCGCAAAATTTTCTTCATAATCAATTCCCTCTTTCTATGAGTAACCTTTTCCAGCCAACCTCACCTTGTATTTATCTATACTGCCATCAACATTAAATTTAGGTTTTAAAATCCATTTATATCCTATGGGTACCTTATTTTTAGGAAATTCTGTTAATCCCCAAGTACCATTTTTCATTATTGACTCATATTCTTCCTTCATTGCATCTCTCCATTCTTATGCTTATTAACGTATTTTAAATTCAATGGTTCTAAGACATTCATTACTATAGTCCTTAAGGAATAACCTTTAATTATTATTTATGGTTTATTTTGAAGAGGTGACCTTCTTGGTGCTTCACTTATTTCATTTCTTTTATTGCTTTGTGGTGAATTAAATTTTATTCTTGGAGTGTTGTGGCTGCTATAGGTGTCGACGTTGTTGGATTATTCCTCCTCTTTATGTTCATAATTATCATCTAATTCATCTTTTGCATCATCATACTCATAAGTAAAACACCATGCATCAAAATTTCCCTCCTTATGGCCTTCAGTTGCATGCTCATAAAATAATACATCTTTGTTTGCAAAAAAATTATGTGTTTAGGGACCAAACAACTTATAAGATTTATGATAATAACAATGTCCTATGAAAACACCTTTGAGTTTTTTCATCAAGTTTCGTCCTATCTTATTTTGGAACATGAGAAAATCCTTTTTTTTTAATATTTTTAGATGGATTACTACTGTTTTATAACCATGAAGTGCTTCAAAAATATTATTATGATCTAAAATTTTAGTTACACTTTTTGTTTTTAAGTAAACATCAATGTTTAAGACTCCAACCCAAAAATAATTCGTAATATTTTTACCATTTAACATGCTTTCTGCACATTCTACCATGGGTTTTTTCTCCCTTCCAGTTACTCCATTCTATTGTGGAGTATGTGGTACTGTGTACTATTTCAAAGTTCCATGGGATTTGCAGTAATTGATGAATTCATTTGAAATATAGTCTCCCCCCTTGATCTTATTGGAGGATCTTGATGCATTTTCTTGTTTTCTTTTCAACTAAATTTTTGAACCATTTAAAATATTCAAATAGATCACTTTTTTTTCTCATGAAGTAGACTCATGTATATTTTGTACAATATTCAACTAATTTCAAGAAATAATATGCTCCATCTAATGATCCAGTTTTCATTCCACCACACAAATATGTATGCACAAGTTCTAGAATACCCATTTTACTTTTAGTAATATGAGTAGGGAACTCTTCCCTATGAATGCTCCCTAATGTAGAGCCTTCACTTGTAGAATATTCATTCTTAAGTATTGGAAGACCTTATACCATTCCTCATTTTTGAATTAGTAATAGATCATGATAATCTATGTGGTGATACATTTGATGCCAAAGAGATTTTGTTGTCATCGTCATGGATGTTTATGCTTGATGTATTTTGGTTTTCACATTGAGCTTATATAAACCTTTGATTCTAACTCATGTTTCAACGATATTTAGATGATCCTACATATATTTCGCCACAGTGTAGAAATTATACAAAAAATATGTATACCAATGGATTCAATCTGATCACGCAATATGCAAAAGAAAGATAATGAATCCTTATATAAATTAATTGTTGAAAATAAACATGATCGCACAATCACACCAATTAAAAGAAGGAAGAAAATCGATTCAAAACACATACATTTTTCCTGGGGAAATCTTGCTGCACAAAAACCCTCTATCTTCTATTGTCAATTCAAGCAAGGAATCATGAAACAATACAATGCACTCTTCTCACAAGAGTTTGCTACACTCTACCAACTGTCTCACACTGATCTAGACAAAATCGCCCAACACTTAGGTATTTTCTTGCCTATTCTTAGCCTACCTTTCTTGTGCAAATCTAATAGAATAAATTCCCTATTATTTAAGAATTTGGCCTTCCAAAAATGCGCAATTCTCAAGGGAAATCCTATGGGTGTATTGCTACATCTGGGCAGTTTTCTAAGAATACAACTGATATTTAACATCCCTTTAACCTTTGCCTCAACTGATTATTCATAAGAACTGACATGCATGCAGATATTAATAGTAAATAATTGGTTACTTGAAAAATCATTGTATGTGAATTAAATCTGATTTAATTCACTTGACCTCTCACTAGTGCAACAATCAATTACAAATAGTTAAACTGATTTTAACTCAATTAATTGAGTTAAATAATTTCTCATGAATTAGACTAATAAACTAACGACAACTTGGAATTGAAAACAAATATAATCACTCTACATGCCTCACCAACCACCCTCAACTCGAATTTCATGAGCTAACTGAGCCTATAACACTCAGTTAACTATTACAAGTGATTATGAGATAAGATTACAATTTATTGACCAGTTTAATTAAGGGAAAATTAAATTAGAAACATATTTCTTTTTTTCTTTTCAACACTCGCTCTCAATAAGAAATGGATTATCAACTACCCCAATCCTGTCTCTGTGGTATTCGAATTTTCTCTTAGAGAGTGCCTTCATCAAAATATCTACATCCTGATCCTCTGTGGGAACGTATTGAAGTAACATAATACATATCTGAACACAATCACTAAGATGGTGGCGCCGGATGTCAATATGCTTGGACTTGTCATGGAATAATTGATTAACCAAGATTTTTATGCAACTCTTGTTATCACAATGTATCACCGTCAGATCCATTTGATGACCAAACAAACCAAAAAGTGTCTTCCTCATCTAGATGGTCTCACATGCAGCCTAAATAGATACCATGTACTCTGCCTCAGTTGAAATGAGTGCAACTAATCTCTGTTTCCTAGTGTACCAAGAAACTGTTGTGGTACCTATGTTAAATATCCCTCTTGATCTTCTCCTCCTTTCTGATGGATTGTCTACCCAATCAGCATCGTTGAAGCCTTGAATCTTCAATCGCTCTATTTTTCTATACCATAATCCATACTCTGTAGTGCCCCTACGATATCTCAATACATGCTTCTCTGTCTTCCAAAAGAGCTTTGTCAGCTTAACCATATCTTGACTAAGCTGGTTAACTATGTAGCATATGTCTGGTCGTGTGTTCACCAAGCACATGAGTAAACCCACAAGCTACCTGTAAATAGTAGCATCCATTACCTCACCTGATGTAGCATCCTCCTTCCTCCAGTTTCCTACAAGAGGAGTCTCCATGGGTTTACAGCTCTGCATGTGGAAATTCCTCAAAATCTCTTTGGAATAGTTTCCTTGAGAAAAAAATAGCTCCCCATCCCACTGCCATATCTCCAAACCAAGAAAATAGTGAAGGAGTTCCATGTCCTTCATCTAAAAATATCTTGCAACATCCTCTTTGCAAGAAGCTATGAGATGCTCATCACCTGTTAGAATAAGATCTTCAACACAAAGTACGATAATAAAAGGCTTACCATCAACCACAATCTGGTATAGATTCGCATTCGCTTCACTCTTTGTGAAGCCCAACCCAGTGAAATAGCTATCAATCCTGGTGTACCAAGCACAAGGTATTTGATTCAGCCCATAAAGTGCTCTCTTGAATCTACACCCATGTGACTCCCTGTCAAAGGTCTCAAAAATTTCTGGTTTCTCAATGTACACTTCTTCCTAAATAACTCCATTGAGAAATGCACTCTTCACATCCCTCTGATGTATCAGCCACCCCATCTGTGCTGGATCTAATCGATGAGTACCTTGCAACTGGTGAAAAATTCTCCTCATAGTCAATCCCCTCAACTTATGAGAATCCTCAGGTTACAAATCTAGCCTTGTACTTATCCACACTCCCATGTGCTGCCTACTTCACCTTATAGATCCATCTAGACTGAACCAGTGATTTCCCGACTGGTCTTGGGACAACTTCCCATGCATTGTTCCTGACGATGGAGTCATACTCCTCAACCATGGCGTTAACCCAAGTTGGTTGCTTCACTGATTCCTCAAAAGAGGATGGCTCTGCCACAATACAGTTAGTCATAAGATCCATGTATCCAGTAAACTTGTTTGGTGACTGTCTCTGTATGCGTAGTGATGTAGGTGCTTCTACATGTTCTGCCGCATCAAGTCTCAAGTTGTGAGCTTCCATGGTGCAACTCCTACCATGTCCGGTGGATGGATCTGCATGAGTGGTTTCTTCCACTCCATGATCCTCCGCATGTGGCTGCTTCACATATTTAGTTTCATCATTTGGAACCAAGAGTTCCTCATCTACTTGTAAATCAAGCTCCCTCTCAAAGGAAAATTGCATGGCTTTCTCGTCATCAAATTTTACATCTTGTCTCACAATTGTCATCCTGTTGTTCCAAAAATACACTCGATAGTTGTGGGGAGTATCAATGTACCCCACAATTATCCTAATCTCTGTTGTTGGTTCTAGCTTCTTTCTGTAATCTTTGGTCGCATGGAAATAGACAGATGAGCCAAAAATTTTAAGAGATGAAACATCAGGTTTCTTACCAGAAAAATCCTCCTCTGGTGTACTCATGCCAAGTATTCGATGAGGACTACGGTTATGCACAAATACCATTGTGTTGCATGCATCTTCCCACAGATGCAATGGTAGGCCTTTATCATGTAACATCGCTTGTACCACACCCAAAATTGTTCTGTTCTTTCTTTCTGCAACCCCATTCTATTGTGGGTTATGAGGCGCAATCAACTCTCTCTAAATTCCTTCTTTGGCATAGAAATTCTTGAATTCATTGGATATGTACTCACCACCATTGTCACTCCTCAGAGCTTTCACATGCTTCCCTATATATTTCTCAACCAGTGCTTTTAACTCACAAAATTTTGAGAACTTCTGCTCTTTCTTCTGCATGAAGTAGATCCAACACTTTCTAGAAAAATCATCAACAAAAATCACATAATACCTCTGCTTTGTTGTAGAAGTTGTAGAGAATGGTCCACACACATCTGAGTGAACTCTCTGAAGGATTTCTGCTTCTTGATTCTCCTTCTCATGAAAATTGGCCTTTGTATACTTCCCCATGGTACATCCCTTGCATGTCTCTATTTGCGCTAGAGTACCCTTTTGAAGCCCCATATAAATTTGTTGCGTTAACTACAAAGCACCGTGGTGTAGATGGAAAAATCTCTTGTGCCATAACTAACCCTCATCCCTGCTCACCACTCTGTCTGCTTTACCCATCAACGATGCGCAACCATATACATCATGTTTGTAGAGGTTCTTCACATGAACCCCAATCTTCTTAACTTTTATTATGGATTTTTGAAGAAGGAATGATTTCCCTTCACTAAAAACCACATCATATCCTCTATCCTCAAACATAGAAATTGAAACTAAATTATTTTTCAAGCCTAGTATATGCATGACACCATTAATAAGAAAGTTTTACCTAAATGTCTCTGAAAAGTAACTATACCAATCCCAGTAGCACTATACCTCCGACCATCACCAATCTCGATGTGCATCTGAAGATCCTTCTCCTCCAAGCTACTAAAGAGTTCTTTGTCTCTCGTCATGTGGAAATATGCACCACTATCCAAGTACCACACTAATCCCATCACACTAGACACCATGCATGCAATGAGTGAGAATCCCAACTCGAACTATGAAGTTGAATCATCACCTGGTAAAGATCCTGAAGCCTTATTATTATTCTTTTTCTTCTGTGGACAATTAGTGGCATAATGTCCATGCTCGTGAGAGTGAAAAAATTTCACTTTGGACATGTAACGATTCTTTCCTTCTTTGCCGATCTCAGATTTGGAATAGGATTTATTTCCCTTCCCCTTATTTTACTTACCAGTTAAGGCGTGATTTTCCTCATCATCTGTCTTGGATGAGGATCCATCCCTAGTATTTTGCCTGAACTATTCTTGTACCAAATCTGACCAAAGTCACTCCCAATATAGTAGCTTCTCCCTCCCATTGACATAGTCCTGATAATTATGCCATCTCTTGGGAAGTCCTAGAAGTTATAAGCTTACCAAGTCATCATCTGCTACAGTAATTATGACACTTTCAATATCATCTTGAAATTGGATGAACTTGGTCAATTATTTCAGAAGATTTTCGTCTTTCTCCATTTTGGTTTTCCTAATCTTGTCCTTCAGTGCCAATTTTACGTGGTCACTAATATTCTGAAATAGATCTTCCAAAGCCTTCCGCATTGCATATGGATTCTCTTTTCCATGGAGACTCGAGACAATGTGATCTCAAACTCCCTCTAATAATATCTTCCTCACCTTTGCAACCTTCTTTTTCCAAGAATCAAGAAGAGAGGCATCTGCTGCTGTGGGCTTTGGAATACACTATCGATAAATTATTTCAACTTCTTGTCCTCCAAAAATTCCTCATTCTATATTTCCATGCAATATAATTTGAACTTCCCTCAAGTTCATATTCCAATCTTAATCCATTGAAAGGCATCTTGATCCTCTTGTCGCACCAAAGAATATTTTTGCAAATTTGAATTTTGTTCAGCACAAAGTCAATTTATTCTCCACTATAGTGATTTATTGTGCTCGGATACCATATATAAATTATAAAAACAATATGTATACCAATGCATTCACTCCGATCATGTGATATGCTAAAGCAAGATATTGAATCCTTCTAAAAATTAATTGCGGAAAATAAACATGATCGCACAATCACACCAAGTAAAGGAAAGAAGAAAATCAAACGACACCACATATATTTTTCCCAGGGAAATATTGCTACTCAAAACCGCTCTATCTTCTATTGTATATTCAACCAAGGAATCATGAAACAATACAATGCACTCTTCTCATAAGAGTCTGTTGTACTCTACGAACTGTCTCAGACTGATTCTGACAAAATTGACCAACACTTCGCCGATTTCCTGCCTTTGCTAAGCCTGCCTTTCTTACGCAATTCTAAGAGAAATAATTCTCTATTATTTAGGATTTTTAGCCTTCCAAAACTGCACAATTCTCATGGGAAATCCTATGAGTGTATTACTCCATATGGGTAGTTTTCTAGTAATACAACTGATAGTTAACATCCCTTTAACCTCTGTTTCAACTAGATATTTATTAGAACTAACTTGCGTGAAAATATTAATAGTAAATTATCAGTTACTTGACAATTCACTGCATGTGAATTAAATCTTATTTAATTCACTTGACCTCTCACTAGTGCAACAATCAGTTACAACTAGTTAAACTAATTTTAACTCAATTAATTTAGTTAACTGATTTCTCATGCATTAAACTAATACACTAACTGCAACTTGGAATCTAAAACAAATAGAAGCACTCTACATGCCTCACCAACCACCCTCAACTCAGATTTCATGAGCTATCTAAGTCTATCACACTCAGTTAACTATTACAAGTGATTATGAGATAAGATTACAATTTGTTGTCCAATTTAATTAAGGGAAAATTAAATTAGACACACATTTCTTTTTGAATTTTCAACACACATAATGTGAATGTACAAATTATACCTTCAAGCCCTGAGCTATTATAGTATAAACTGAGATTAAATTCTTCTTAATACTAGTCACTTACATCACATTGTGAATTTCTTTACATGACCATTAGGTAGTGTCACCAACACATCACCACAACCTGATAATTTAATGTGAATGATTATGCACAAGATATATATTCACCATTTTTAGTTTAATGAAAGTTTTCAAACCATTGGATATTACAAGACATATGTATGGAGGCTCAAAAATTAATAAACCTAGTATTTCTATGATTTATTTCAATAGATAGTGCAAAATCAATAACAAATATTCTAATTTTTTTACGCCAACATTAGTTGTTTCTCATTTATTTAAAAAATTACTAGTGTGCTTCTTATTTATATGTTTGGAGTTATGATATTTCATTTTCATGCAATCTCTAGAGTAGTTTCCAAACTTTCCATAATAATTACATTTAATATCAACCTTTGGAAATGTCATACCTGATTTTGGTTTTGTAAATGGTGGCTTTCCATGTGGTGGCTTTCCTCCTTTATTACCTTTTCAAGGATTCCTCTTGAAAGGTGGTTTCCATTTTGCCATCGACACCAAATTAGAGGTACATTGAGGTTTAAGGTTCCTTTTCCTTTCTTCATTCTATAATAGTATACCCTCTAACTCATCAAAAGTGGGAGACTTCTCCATTGTTTGAAGACTTGTGATGAACATATGATACTCATCAACCATTGCATTTAAGGTTATAGTGACTAAGTCAATTATAGATACTATTTCACCTATATGTCGAAGTTTATATTTAATGTCTTGAATTATTGAAATAAAATTACCAATGATTTCATTTTATTCCATTTTAATAGAAATAATCTTACACTTCAAAGATGGGAGTCGATTTGTATTCTTCAACTCATACGAATCCTTGAGTGTTTTTTAAGTCTCTTTCAATGCCTTGGATTCTCTTATATGCATTATAATGTTTTCATTTACAAAAATTATTAACAACACTTTCACATTAGTCTCTTTCTTCTCCTAATTTTGAATCGATGTAATTATAGCTCCTGCATCTACCTCAAGCTTCACATCATAACGACTTGCTATTGAATATACATTGTATCTTTTTATCAATGTTTACATTTTAAAATTCAAATTGATGTGATTGGCACCTTACAACTTGTTTGATTTGTTTAGGTCTGATTTTGTTAGAGGATTAGCCATAGTCAAATAGAAATTTCTCCAAATTTCAAATAAATCAACAATTTTAAGTTATTTTATAGATGCAAAGACAAAATAAATCAATTAAATGTCATAATGGAAAACCAAATTTACATAATTCTATAACAATTCCTTTCTATTCCAACAAAAATATATGGATTTCCAATAAGGAATGTGATAAAACAACTCATCAAATTTTACACCAACTATATGCTCCTTTACATTGAATTATGTTGTAGAGATGGTAGTTTGTACAACTTCCAACATAGAATTATTGAGCACATATATCAGGGCTACAACAATGATCGTTCCAAATCTCACGATTTGAATTATCTTCATTTATAATATGAAAGCCAAATGGTGAACACATATGACCAAGTTTTCTCAGTGTTATGTAGGTGTTGTGGAAATCGACTCTCAATAACACAATGCTATCCTTGGATCAAATTACTTACTTTGATATGAGTAGCATGAGCCCTAGTTCTATACCTCCGAATGTCTCAACTATTCTTTCTCTACATTAGTTGTCAAATTTTCACACCAGTGCCCCAATTCCCTAGTGCACCAAACTCATTTTTCAATCACGCTACAATTAGAAATAACACAATCCCTAGAGGAAAAAAAAGTTTAGACAATCCAATGTCACATAGAGCATAAAAATTCAGATCCAATTTATTGTTTTCAAATAGGAGTTGTGTAACAACAAAAAGTTGATTCCCTTGAATTTTATTGCAAATATTCTTATATCGCTAAGAAGCAAAATACATAAATTAGGTCAAAAAATTATGTAAGAGGACGAGGTGGTGAGGGATCCAACATCAAAAAATGGCTCCTCCTTTGACATACATCTCCTCAAAGTATAACTTGGTTGATTATTTTTCAATCATCATACAATGTGACTACATGCAACTCCTCCTTCAACTTATATTATATCCCTTGTGATAATAATATAATGTCTACCTCTTATATTGATTTAGATGTATATACCAATAGAATAGGAAAAACACCTACGTTGTATTAATTGAGAAGTAGACCTAGTACACAATTACTGCACGATCCACTCAGAACAACAATATGTCTCATACACAACTTCACGCAATCAATGTATAGGGGAAATTCTCATGAGGTTGGTCTACAAAACACACACAAATTTCATGGTTCTCTACCCACCATAGGATTTCCTCAGCTTGTTAACATTCATACAACCTTCACACCACACACACCAATAGCTACACTAGTGGCTTAATTTTTTCAACACTAGACTGGCTTAGCACAATAATTACATTTCTCAACTCATGCACCCTTTGGTTTGATACGAACTAAGAAACTAGAATAAAAAATATGAAAAAGGGTTGTAGCTCACTGGTGAGACAATTGCTCAAACAAGAGACTACACTACATAACACACTTGCATTCACCAAGCCAAAATTCCCTTCTATATATAGGATTACATTCTTCTTGAATATATTCCTTTTTTTCACAAGGGAAAAATTCGTAAGTTTTCATTAATATAATAAGTTACATGTTACATATGATGGTAGTATAAACTACATAAATGTCATCAAACCATCAAGTGTCCATAATAGACAACCATAAGAAACTAACAAATACATACTGCTGATACAAGTATTAGTCACATATATCATGCCTGTAATTTTGATGCATAATTTGTAGGGTTAAAGATAGCAAAATGAAAAAATATACACAATAGCCGGTAGATAGTCCATGGGAGATAAACCAATACCAAAATAATCTCCAAAAGTAGGCTGTTCGATCAAATAGCCCTGAGATCTAGTGCCTCATCCATAAAAGGGCGATGATAAAACCTGAATACCTGTTCTCCAATCTGCTCAGTAATATGCCATGTTCCCCAGTTCAGCTCCGCGGCTTCTTTGGACAGCTTATCAGCCACTTTGTTCCTAGTCCTGTAAATGTGTGCCACATAAATTGAGTTAAATAAGATATTGAGATGATGGACCTCCCTTAGAAGTGAAAATAGTGTGTGCATGTGGCAATGAGAAACTTCATTGAACCAATTGATCACAAGCAGAGAGTCCCCAAAAATCTGAATGGATTTGCAATGAATTTCTCGTGCAAAAATCAATAGAAGTCTAAGGAATTGTAGTTCAACATAATTATTCGATCCGGGACCTAGTCCCATTCTGATTTGGTAATGGTGATGATCATCTAGATGAAGGATAGCACCCCCCCCACATCCTTGCGGGTTGGACACCCCATCAAAATAGGCCCAAGGTCTGCTTCGATCAATCAATTTAGGGACAACCATCAGGGGTGGTTTCTGTTGTTCATCTTCAGGCAGGAGGTTGTATGTTTCTATGATGGCGGCACAAATTCAGTCACCCAAAATTGGTTGGCTGTTAAAAATGTAGCTATTGTGGCCAATCCAAATTTCCCAAGAAAAAATCAAAGGTAGGTTGCGCAACTTAGTGGAATTTGTAGTAAGTTCCCACCAAATAGTCCAAGCATCAATCAGTGAATCACCTTGCCAGGGGAAGTGACATCGCAATTTTTCTGTCACCAAAACCCAAATGGATGATATAACATTACAGTGGAGGAAATGGTGCAAGGAGTCTTCGCAATTTGAAAGGCAGTAGTAGCAACGCTAGGGCCCATTAATAGCTCGTCGGTGGAGGAAATCCATGGTGGGGTGGCAGTTATTTAATATGCACCCAAAAGGGTCTTGTGCTTGTGCGGCGCCTTTAACTTCCATATGCTGCGCCACCACTAAGCCTTGTGTGGCGGCTCTTTATGCTGAATGAGTGTCAGATATCCAAGTTTTGGGGCATATTTTCGACATGGAGAGTATGCCCGGATCAGCCTGTCATCTTGATCTATGAGCCTGATGTTAGATGTTCTTAATGCCCAAATGTAGTTGTTCTAGATTTGGAGCCAGTCTCAAGGAATTTCGAGAAATTCGGTCGCCAGCCAGGCTTGATTCATCCAAGAAGTGTGAATCGGGTCCGTGATTTGTGCAAGGTAAAGGATTTCTCTGCAGGCTATATGATCCCACAAATATTCTGGTAATTTATAGAATTCACCACTACCAGACCAAGAATCGGCACTGATTCTCCTAGATGAACCAGATCCAATTTTCCATGAGAATCCATGTTGAATGATATGTGTAGCCTTAGTGACATCTTTCCAAATGATTGAAGCCCTAGTGTGCGACCTAATGCGATCTCTGATCCAGTTGATGGTGTTCCTTGGCGGGATGTATTTAGCAACTATGACCTCCTTCCAGAGACTGTGACTGGTGAGTAAGTGCCAACACATCTTGGCAGCAAGGCCATTCAAAAATAAATGGAGATCCTTGATCCCCCAACCGCCCCATTTCTTGGGTATGTTAATTCGGTCCCAAGTGACCCAGGAAAATGTGTAGTCCTTCTCCTGATTGCGCCAAAGGAAATGATGACAAATACATTTGATTCTATTGGTAACACATATAGGTAACCAATCCAGTGTCATCCAATAGATTGGAATAGCCTTGAGCACCAATTTGATAAGGACTAATCGCCCAACTCTGGATAACCATATGTTGTACCAAACATTCATTTTACGCTCCACTTGGCTTTGAGCCAATTCCAGTCTTTAATTTGATAATCATTAGGCTTGATGTGATATCCCAGATATTTAAGACCATCATTGATGTCCACATGAACATAGGAAAATAAAGTCCTGGCAGTGCCAAGTTCCTGAGTCGAGCATCTGGTCATAATGATAGTAGATTTGAGTGCATTTGGTATCATTCCAGTGGCTCTGCAAAAAATATGGAGGAGCTTATCAAACATAATCAAGTCCTGTCTAGAACCATCGAGAAATATTAGAACATCATCAACAAATAATAGATGAGTGAGTTGAATGATATCATTAATCCGAAGACCATGAATAGTACCCTGGGCCTTTGCATCTTTAATAAGTACATATAAACCTTCCATAACAAGCACAAATGATAAGGGAGACAGAGGACATCCATGATGCAAACCAAAACTTGCATGGAAAAAATTTGATGCAGTGCCATTAAGGAGAATGTTGAAGGAAGCATGACATATACATCCCATTATCCAATTGATGAATGTATGAGGGAAGCCAGTTTGAGTAAGTATGATGTGCAAAGAGCTCCAATTCACCCGGTCAAAAGCTTTAGCTAGATCAATCTTGAGAATAGTGGATTTAATATTCTTGGATTTTATGGAATGGAGGGCTTCTTAGGCCATGCCAATAGCTTCGTGGATTTGCCTATGATGCAAGAAGGAAAATTGTTCCTTAGCAATGTGAGAAGATAAAAAAGTCTTAATGCGATTCGCTATAATTTTTGAGATAATCTTGTAAGTGCAGTTGCAGAGTAAAATAGGTCTTTAATCATGAAAGCTGGCCGAGTGGTCAGATTTAGGGATGAATGCAATGAAAGTGGAGTTGAATCCATCATAGATGCATCCCGGAACCCTACTATCTTCAATCATGGTCAGCAAATCATTACCAATCAACTTAAAAAAATGTATGAAAAATTCAATTGGCCAGCCATCTGGCCCAGGGCTTTTGTCCTTTTTGAACCATTTCAGAACCCCCTCCAATTCCCCCATGGTGACTGAAGCATTAAGATCGTCAACTTGCTCCAGTTCCACAAATCTGTTGAAGGAATGAGTAATATGCATAATATTAGGGAGGTCAATGTGCATGGGTGCCCTATAAAGGTCGGGAAAATACTGAGTCCCCAAATCCTATAATTGAGATTGAGTACGAGAAACATACCCATGCTGATCAGTGAGCTCCCATATGTATTTGGAAGTCCTGCGACCATTAGCATGTTGTTGGAAGAACTTTGAATTTTCTTCTCCATACAGAGTTTCATTGTACAGTTTTGACAGAGAAACGAATTGAATGGTACAGCTCTGTTTCATAAGATTCTTGTGGTACGAATTTAGCAAATGTGTCTTTCTTTCTGTTTCAATGTATTTTTTAATGTTTCATAGTCCATTCATAATCATTTCCAGCTGAATGTTTTTAAGTAGAAAGGTAGAATCCAGATAACTGCTCTGCCTTGGGAGAACGTTCAGTGTTTGTGTAATTTCTTCTGTTTGATAAGGATTCATCACACATGCCCTTGTCGACTTCTTAGCAGTCTTGCCATTCCGTTTAATTTCAATTTAATTGTTAAACTTCGGTCCTACCTTGCCTTATGGAATAATCTGTGCCTTTGATTAAATCTCTGCTCACGCTGTTCTTGACACCACGCTGCCCAGAAAACCCAATCATTCATTAAAACCCCTTTTCATATCTATTTACTAGCCTAAAATCAGTTCCAGTTTGAAGTCATCTCAGACCCTATTGCTCATTTTTACTGAGTTGACCCGGAGAGAGCCCTCTCCTGTCCTCGTAGGGCTAGCTATGAGGCTAAGCTTGGTTTGATGTTGCCTCGAGTTTTTCCTTCCTCAGCCTGAGGCAGATTCGAGCGCTAACACCACCCATTGTCTGGCACGGTCAATGATGTTAAGTAGAGGCACTTTGATCAGAAATCGATCTAATCTTCAGGCTAGAGCCGCCACTCCAGTCCTCCTGTTCCTCCAAGTGGGTAGAATCCTAGTGGTCTGAATGTCGACAAGGTCAACCACATCAAGCTTGGTACTAAAAAACTCAGCTAAAGGATCCGGGTTAGCCCAAGTTCCCCAGGATTCAGATATGCCTAATGAAAAATTCAGATCACCCCCCACTATAATATGAGGTGAGTTGAGGAGAGAGCAATCTAGTAAGGAGTTCCAAAAGCCTTCTCGGTTCATATAGGGACTATATACATTAATAAGGGAGAAACACTGTCTAGAATGTCTAAATATAATGTCCATGCCTAGTATACCAGGTCGACCCCAGTAATTAAGAATCTTGGTGGTTCTGCAATTGATGCCCATGGCACTACCACCTAATCGGTCATGGACATCCAATGTGATAAAAGTCCAGTTGGGTAGAAAAGTATTTATAAGGGAAATGACTGCGTCGCCCTCTCCTACAGTTTCTTGGAGAAAAAGGATGTCAATGGATCTTTGAGCAATTAAGTCTTTTAGGGCCAATCTCTTGTTGGGGTTGGCCAATCTGCTGTAATTGTATGAGAGACAAATCATGATGACGCTCCTGGAATGGGCCTCCTTGCTCTAAGGACCCGCATAAGGGTAGATTGAGTTCTAGCCTCTACTTCCATATTTTCGCTTTTGATGGATTTAGCTAAGGTAGATGGCCAACCTCTCAATTTGTTGGGTTGACAGCTTTGCCCTTGGCCAATGCCAAATGAGTCCTCCGAGTGGGGGTGAGTAATAGATCTGAGGAATTAATTGTGTTTCAAAGTAGATGTCTCCGAGTGGGTAGAGGAGTGACATGAGGAATTAGTAGAGGTGTGTAGGATAATGGGAGTGAAGGAAGGCAGAGCTTGTGCAATAGTACAATAGATAAAAGGATACCAAAGTGCAGACATAACAGAACTAGTAGATAAACATGGAACAGAGATGGATAAAGAATAGGACTCTATATTAGAAATATAAGAGTCATGAATAGGAGAGGTACCCGGTATAGTCACAGCCCAAACAGGTGGCTCTAGAGTGCATTGAGGATGTGATCGGGGTTGAGTTGTTGGCCAAGTAGGTAGTGGGAGAGAGACACCCAGCTGCTCAGCCACGGACTGTTCTGGCTTGTCCAGGTGCCCATCCACAGGATCCGAGCTAGAGCTTGTAATAAGCTCAGTCTGGGTGGCCACATTGCAGGAGATCATCACAGCCTCGTGAGAGAATCCAAAATTTTGACACTCCTTGTATAAATGACCAACCTCGTGACATTTCCTACAGTGAAATGGCACCCCTTCATAATCCAAGACCTATTGCCACACCATTCCATCAAATAGCATATTGAGATTGTCATGACGTCCATCCCTAGTGTATAGGAATATCAAAATGGGAGCAACAACCTTGCTCCTAGTGATCCGGTAGGACTTGTCGTGAACCAGGTACCGACCAAATATAATTCCGATATTTTTGAAAGCAGTGTCATTTCAGAAATGAATCGGTAGTCCAAGAAATCTCATCCAAATAGGGCCAACGCTTGCAATGTCATTTTTGGGGTCAAATAGCATAACCCATTGCTTGAGGTAAACCGGATGCATTTCTAAATGCAAGACTATTTAAGTGCCCACTCTGATTGATCAGGCCGAGCAAATGTGAGGGAAAACTAGCCCTTTTGTAGGACTGTAACCTCCGAGAGGACATTGAGAGAACAACCCTAGATCTCACCAGTCCACTACCGCAGCCTCGCCGCGAAGTATTTCCGGTCCCTAACCCTCCCCACTAGCATAGTGGTAGAAATGAGCTCCCAATTGTCCATTCCACACTCGCACCCAAAGTTCGTGAAAATGTTGAGCTTATTCTTTGTAGTCCTGTGCTTGCTCTTTTTATTAGATCGCCCCTTATCCGGGTCGGATGCGTTCTCCGAGTCCAAAGACGAGCTCAGCTTGTCTGAGGTTGACAGGTCCCCCGGTATATTGGTAAACACCCCAGAAGCCGAGGCTGGAACACACACTGAAGTTCCACTGCAAGGCACACAACCTCCATGAGAACCACAAACAGGCATTCCACGATGCGACGAAGAGCCCCCAATGTTTAGGTGTTCCAGAGAGATATATGCCTCTCCAATACTTTGGTACGCCGCATCCCCCAATGGCCTAGATAGCTGCAAATTTCCCACATCCAAAGAAGTACCAGCCAGTGGAATGCTCCAGAGTCTAATATTTGATGGCGATGGAGTATTAAAGCAGAACTGATCAAGTTCCGCAGATGGAGGTGAAGCAATAGCCACGTCATAATGGCTAGGCAGAGCTAGCCTCAAGCAAGAAGCAACCGGGATCGTATCGTCCATCTCATTCGATACAACAGGGTCATTATGTCCCCAAATATATACACCTTCCAATGGGTCCTACGTGTAGTCCATCTCCTCCTCATATACACTCATGATGCCAACACGACAGATCCAATGGAAAATGGCCAATAGTCAGTTGGACAATGGTGATAAACCCCCAAACCCTACGTTGGCCCCCCAGAGGTCAAATCCAGTCCGTGGATAAAAAAATAGTAACCCAAACAAGCTGGAAGCAAGCCCAGATGGTAATGCACAAATGTGGGTCAGATAGAAACAAACGGTCTCCGATCGATCAGAGAACCCCACCAAAAGTGAGTAAAACAGTCTGGGCATCGAACACATACATAGCAGCACATCCAAATGTCGCAGGCAGAACCCAAAGAAAGTGGGGCAGTCACTGACAGCTCCAGGGATCGAAGTCTGGTCACCAAATAAGTTAAATACAACCACAGACCAATGAATAGCAGACCAAGTAGGTCTTACCCACCCCAAAAAACCCCAGCCAGACCGGAGAATGTGCTACCAATAGAGACAGGCCTAGAACGAAGACCCCACACCTCCGCAAGTCGCTGAGATCCTAGGAAGCGCTGATTCTGAAGGGCACAGTAGTTGACAAACAAGGTGCCAAGATCAAACTCCACCAAATAACTTGTGAGGGGTCCCAACGGCCCTAGCTGAGTGGTGCAAAATGCACAAAGTCAATGAGAGACCCAAGCAGCCTCAGGCGGTCCAGGAACCATGGCCACCATAGCTAGGGTTCAACGAGGGTTCACTCAGTTGCTGTCTTCTGGAATATATGATGTGATAATTAACCAAGGAATAATTAGGAAAATAATCCAAACAAACATAACAAGCTCTATTTTAAGGAGAATATTTTATATTTCTCCATTATTCCAGCAATTTAAGTGGGGGAAACACTTTTCATGATATTCCTGGAGTTGAATGATTGTTCATCATATTCTTGGATATGTTCCTTATTTCTCTTTTGACCTTGTTTTTTAGCTTCTTTGCTAGAGATCAACTTGAAATCCATCTTCTGAACCCCAAGGTTGGACTACGAGGATTGAGAATTAATGCTTAAATTATTTTCACATGTGTATTACATGTTGTGATTGCGAGTTTCTATTTTACTACATTTAGTTAATCATATCCGCTTTCTAATGATCTAGATTTCTAGATATCCATAACCTATAAGCTATATGTAACCTCTAGTCTATGAAATATTGTGTGATTTCTATTTGGTGTGTGAATAATATGCACTCTCTCATTTTTCCAAGTTGGTGTCAAAGCAAGTTCAATCTTGGCACCCTTAAGAGAAGGGATGTGATCATGTGAATTTTGCAATTTTAAATCCTTGTACATAGGTTAGTCCACAAGAGTGTTTAGTTTCCAAATGAGTGATTTTTTGAGTGTTGAATTTGATATTTTTTTATGTGTCTTCTTGGGTGTGATTGTGAGAAGTATTTGGAGTAAAAAATAATTGTTTAAGAGTATTGTACATGTGCTTCTTATAATTTTAGAAGATTCATTTTCAAAGGAATACAATATTTTACGAATTGAAAAAATTCCATCAGACCTTTGCATTCATGCATTTCTAGCTTATTGAGAAGATGAAATCCTACTTTAGTGATTACAGAAGCATCCATGAAAATGGGACACGTACGAGGAGATGTTGGGTACAGATCAAGAATCATGTGAAAATTATGAAGTCATATATCCTCTATAGGAGATGAAATTCATAGGAGGCTATGCTCATTTAATTCCAGACCATGATCTTAGGTCAAATGGGTGAAATGGTAAAAACACGACTCAATGAGTTTCATGAGAATCCTAGTACCTCATCCCCTATTTTTTTTTTATTGAAGAAAAGAGATATGTTTGATTATTACTAATGGAAAATAAGCTTTACATGCTCCCAAGACCAATATTATGAATGAGTATTTATCCATTTCAAAGGTATTCTAACAAAAACAACTAAAGGTTGATTGTAAGATATATAATGATAGGGAAAAATGACATTTATATTTTGTTTTTTCATGGCCAATAAAGTAGTAATTCTCATTATCCCTAAGTTATTAGGGTTAGCATGTCCTACTGATGAATCTGGTCACTGTGGATTTGAGCCATATGAAACGAAGGAGAGAGTTGGAGTTAAATTTCCATTCGACTATTATTTCCTTTAACCATACTAGTTGTGTTGCTAAAGTGGATATAGTTTCTTATAGAAGCAAGGAAATAGTAGAGAATATTTGTTGTCATCGAAATTCTTATTTCCATTCAGACGCCATCTCCAAATATTATGCAAATCTTGACAATGATAAAGAATTCACTTTCAAGTCTCTCAAAATTTTCTAATTTTTTTTGCAATATCTATATCCAAATATATTGTGTCAAGTGGGTTGCAATTTTATTATGTTATAGTATGTTATTATTAATATTAGAGTGTGCAAAGATCAAATGAAGAACCATTCAATGAAAAAGGTAACATAATTAAGTCGATAGTTCTGGAAGCCCCGTGAACATAATGTTGATTTAATTATTTCTATAGTATATTATAAGCTGCTAGCCCTAGTTACATGTTAGTTTTTGTGTGTCTGTGAAGAAGGGATGATGGTTCTTGATATAAGCTGAAATATTTGGTTTTAAGAACATCATTTCTTACATTTGTTTGTTTAAGTGTTAAAGCTGTATGATTTAATTCTTAATACATTCAATATCTATATTTCCTTCCTTGAAATTGACGGATATTCGAAAGCTACGTATTTGATATATGGAGGTATTTCCATAGAATGATTCAATTACTTGGCAACTTTTCTTGTGGAAACCCCAATGAATTGAGTATGCCAATATTTTCAATTCCAAAAGTACATCAGTGATGGTCATTAGCAATTTTATCCTAAATGGTTCAAGTGGTAAGCTTGAAGTTGATGGTGAAGAAACAACATACTCTGTGAGATGCAAGAGTGGGTGAAAGTGCTAATAATGACCAAACTTGATAAAGGTTCTAGTATTATTATTATAATCTGTGATTTTAATTTTGTAATGTAAACATTAAAGGAATGACATAGGATTAATTCTTATATGTGTGTTACATGTGTTTGGAGGTTGTGATTGTGAGTTTCTAGGTTATTATCTTTAGTTAATTAGATTCATTTTCTTAGAATCAAGATTTCCAACAATCCACAATCTATAAGTTATATGTAACCTCTACTTGTTTATGAAATATTATGAGATATTTGTTTGGTGTGTGAACATTTCTCAGTCTCTCATTTTTTTTTTTGGTTTGTGGAATCGAGCCCAATTTCTTGCTTCAAAAATATACCTTATACAAAATCCTAGCCTCATAAACTAGCATGTCATTAACATCTTTTCTATGTCATTGTTCAATAAAAACAATAAATAATAACTCATCCAAATTTGAACATATCTAATTATTAATATTAATCCTTTTTAAAATCATATATATTCATAGAAGTCAATTTATGACCTTTTTAATTATGCATATTGAACCATTGGGGATATATGTTATGCTATATTTTTTCCAATATTTATATATTTTTGATATAATTTTATTATTGAATATATGTAATTACGTAAATAGAATCATGGTGACTAATCCATTCATCTATAAAAAAAAATTTAGAACATGTTGGTTATATGGTGAATAATTTTAATCCTCATTTTGAGTGGGTTAACTAAAGTGCATATGTTATAGGTCATTGCATAGATGCACTAGTATAACTAGGAATTGAAAAAACATTTTTTTTTCTCCAATACAAACCTTTTCGAAAAAGGATTATGTGTTCAGGGGAGTGGGTAAGAGAGCGATGCTAGGGTTTGTCGATCAATTAGGGTTTAGACAGTACTGAGAATATGACAATGCTCAATATGAGGAAGGAGCAACAGATCAGAGAAAACTCTAAGTGGTTGTAGGGAAACATCTTCAAGGGGGGGAGAGATCCCCTCCTACAAGAATGTGATGGCAGGGGAATATAACCAAAAATAAATAGCGCCTCAAGGAGGATCCACCCCTAATGTAGGCTTGGTGTTGGGAGAAGAATGGCAAGTAAAAACCAGAGGCCAATGTCTTCCAAGAGCTACAAAGAAACCCCATTTTGTTATTCCTACAAACAAACTGGATGAATGTCGAAGTGATATGAAATACCATGCCTTAATCTGAAAATTCATAGGCATATGGCCAATAGAGAAGGATCTACTCAAATGGATACATGAAAAATGGCAACCTAATGTCCACATAGATCTGAAATTTGGGCTTAGAGGTTTCATTACTGTAATTTTTACAAATATTATAGATAAAGAAATATTTTTGAGGTAGGTTCATATATCTATTATAACGTAGGGTTATTCTTGTGACAATGGGAAGAATGCTATAATCATGACTAAGAACAATTTCTGGCCACACCATTTTAGGTAGGACTATTTGACATACCTGTGGATTTCTGGGACCCTGAAATCTTGGAAGGTATTGGTAACTCGGTATATTTGTTAAAATATATGAAACAACTCGATGAGGTAGGTATACCTATTTTTCCCGTATATATGTTTATATGAATATGTTTGAGCCTTTACCAGAATCAATCGATTTGGAATGTGTAGGGGAATTATGGAAACAACTTCTTGATTACAAACATATTCTGTGTAGGTGCAGGAGATGTCATGAATATGGCCATCTTTACAAAACCTTCCCTCTCAAAAATCTGGACTAGATAGAGGGGAAGAAACCAAATGGAGGTGGAGGGTCACCTAAAAAATAATATGGATTTAATATTGTTATGAGTAGCAAGAAGAATGATAAAATGCATGCAAATCAAATCAACAGTCCAGTGAAATAGAAAATAATTAATACCGATATTAAATACTCCAGGATATTGGGGAAAATTGAAAGGAAGTTGAATAGACTAAATATTAAGGACAAGGACAGTTAACACAAAAAGCATTTAAAGGTAAAATAAAGGCACCACTGGAACCAACAGAGAAGGAAGAGCAATTGCAAATGGTGGAGAAATTGACCATGGAGGTGGACTCTAGCAAGGAGGAGTTAAGTACATAAGAAGTAGTCTTAAAAACATTACTACAATAATGGAAGAATTTAGATGACATATTTATAGCAGATGACCAGAAGAGGATGTATAAAGAAACCTTTGAACAATACTTGACCTCCCATCTCAGAAAAATTATGGAAGTAATGGGAAAATATGAACTCAGAAAAGGCTCCTTCGTAGGAACCTAGCACCTAAGCTAAAGGAGGAAAGAAGAGAGGATGAAATAATCTACATGAATTGATACAAATGGTGGGAGAAATGCTAGTTAATTTGGGAAGGGTAATACCGTTATCAACAATTTTCCAAAAACTACACAAATTTCACCAATGAAAGTGATATCCTGGAATATAAGAGGTGTAAATAGTAAAGGAAATGAAAGATATTTAATATAAATCTTAAATATAGTGAAGCCGCAAGTGATACTTCTTCAGGAAACTAAGGTTTCGGGGAAAATACTTGAGGAAATCCTGAAATTCTTGAAACCTCATTATGAATCAATGGCCATATATTCGATAGGTAGCTCGGGTGGAATACCCATTATGTGTAACCTACCTAAGATAATGGTAGAAGGTTGGTTCGAGCTTCCTTGCATTCTAACCAGAAAGTTTAGACAAATTGGGATGAAGGAAAAAATTATTATTTTATCAACCTATGGGCCTCATATTCTAGGAGAAAAGGCATCATTCCTTCACAACATAATAACACTTAAAGATATGAATAACGAGAAGTATTGGCTATTAGGAGGTGACTTCAATATGATCACTAGTCCTGTAGAAAAGAACAAGGAGGAATATGAATAGAAGAGCCTGAAATGGAAATATTTAGAGACCTAGTAACCGACGTAAGATTAGTTGACATTCCCACAGGAAATAGAAAATACATTTGTAATAATAGAATAAGGGGGTGCTCACCAAGTAGCCTCAAGGCTTGACAAATTCTTAGCATCAGAAGCCCTAGTCAATAGTGATGTATTTTTTGAGGCTTCTACCCTTCTGAGCTTGGGGTCTGATCATTGGCCGATATGTATGGAAGTTGGTATGAAGGAATGTATTCTATTTGAGGCATTTTGGGCTAAAGGACACAACCTTCCTAGAGAAAGCTAAAGGATGGTGGGATTCAAGTCAAGCTCAAGGACAGAATAGGATGCATTCATTCCAACTTCGTCTAAAATACTTGAAACAACAAATTAAAAAGTAGAATGAAATAGAGTTTGGAAATATTTAGCAGGATAAGGAAAGATTATAAGGAGGAATTAAAGGAATTCAACAACAAATGATTCTATATGGGATAATAGAGCATCTGATGAAAGAAGAAGGCAATATTCTAAGTAAACTACAAGAGCATAGGAAGCATGAGGAAATTATATGTAAATAAAAATCTCATATACCTTGGCTAAGAGAAGGGGAAAAAAATACTAACTTTTTTCAGAAGGCTATGATTCAGAGGAGATATCGTAATAATATTTTCTCCCTGAAAGATCCAGGAGGAAACAATATAGTACAACATAAGAATATGGAAGCCCTCTTAGTGAACCATTTCAGTCATATGTTGACAGAACCAGACTAACATAGAATGGAAGCTATTGAAATTATAACAAAAAACATACCTACTATATTTATTCGTGAAAAAAATATGGATCTTTGAAGAGAAATCAAAATGGAGGATGTGGAAGAAGTGGTCAACGATTTAGCAAAAAACAAATCCCTTGGCCCAGATGGCTTTACTGTAGAATTCTACCAGGAAGCATGGTCCTTCATGGGTAGATACATATCGGAATTAGCAAAGGAATCTCGCGGTGAAGACAAGTATATCCAGCCCTGAACTCCACTCTCATCTCCTTAATTCCCAAGCAGGATCATTCTGATGAACCAATAGGCTTCCAACCCATAACTTTGTGCAATGTAATATATAAAATTTTGTCCACTATTATGGTGAACTGCTAGAAGAATATTATTCCTGCCCTATTATCTCTAGAGAATACTCGTTTTGTGAAAGGAAGACAAATTTTGGATGTCATAATTACGACGCAGGAAGCGATTCACTCTCTTAGGACCCTCAAAGCCAAAGGTATGATGATCAAACTTGATCTCTCAAAAGCATATGACTGTCTTAGCTGGAATTATATTAAAGCTATTCTTCAAGCATTTGGATTTGATTTTATATGGACTTACTGGATTATGTATTTTATTTCTTTTCATAATTTCTTTATTCTGCTTAATGGGGTTCTTCTACTCCCTTTAATGTCACTCAAGGGTTAATACAAGGTGACTAGCTTTCCCCCTTCATTTTATTTATAACAGCTGAAGACCTTTGTCGACATATTAAAAGAAAGATCCAGGGAGGTCATGTTAAAGGTCTAAGTCTTTCTAGGACAGGCTTAAATCTCTCCCACTAACAGTTTGTTGATGAAATTGTGCTCTTCTATCAAGCAACCCTGAAATAATCTAAGGCAGTCCTATCCATTCTCAAATATTTCATGGAAGCCTATGGGAATCTTATTAATAATCACAAATAAAATGTGTTTTTCTTTACTACTAATCTTCTATCCCAACGTTTTATGGCGGGTACCTTGGGGTTCAACATACAATCCTTCCCTATGAAATATTTAGGAATATATCTTAGTAATAACTTAGTCTGGGTTTCTCGGTGGAAATATCTCCTTCACCGTATCGAAGCTTGACTCCAAAATTGGGAATTTCGGGTGCTTAATTCTCTGAGCCATGTAGTTCTGTTGAAAGAAGTATTACAATCTATCCCTATATATCAGCTCTCGGGATTTGTAGCGCCTAAAACCAACTGTAATGATATGGATAATATGTTTAAAAAATTCTTGTGGAAAGGATCCCAAGAAGCCCGTAAATGGGCTCTTCCTTCTTGGGAAAAGCTCATGAATATGAAAAGGACCAAAGGCTTGGGGTTGAGAGATCAATATTTGCTGAATCATGTTATGGGAGCTAAGCTCTGGTGGATATGGATAGAGGATGGCAGAGATTTTTGGAAAACTACCTGGGAATAGAAGTATGAAATGCCCTTAACTACTATAGGGAAATTGAAAGTTTGAAATATTCACAAAGGATCTACTATCTAGAACTTGGCGGCATTAAATAAAGATCTCATTCGAGAACATAGTTTTTGGGAAATTAGGGGAGGTAACATTGTTCGGTTTTGGGAGGATTCATGGCAACAATGGGAGAAATGGTTGAGTTGAATTGATTTAGGGGAGATTTTTCTATTCACTAGTAGGCTGAATACTAAGTCGATAGTGCAATTAAGGGATGAAGGGAAAAATATTCAATGGATAAAATGGAAGTTCAAATATAATTGGCAGAATGATCTTGAAACTCGTCAATGGGAAAATTATGAGAAAGAACTCAAATCTAGAAAATTAATAGTAGAAATGGAAGAGGATATCCTCAAATGGGTGTACTGCATGAAAGGCATGTTTACAATACAAGAAGGATATTACATCAAATCTAATAACATACGAAATATAATTGTACCTCTTTGGAAAAAAATATGGTCGGAATAACATTGGATGAAAATTGAATCCTTTCTGTGGTTATTTATTCATGGAAATATTATCACCTGTTATTAGTTATAGAAGAGAAGAATGCATGGCCCGTCAGCTTGTAAGATGTGTAAGAAGAACATATAAATGATAGAAAACCTGCTAAATCATTGCCCTATTGTTGAGAATCTTTGGAAAAAATTCTCCTCCCTCTTTCAACAAACAAATAGGGAGAGCATAAGTATGAGGCATACAATTGAAGTCTGGAGAAAAGGGGGATATCAATGCCTTGTTCTTAACAGAGCATGGGGACTCACTATGGGCTTTCCCATATGGCCCATTTGGAAAGAAATAGACAAGAGAACATTCATAGAGGAGTCTCGACAACCTGAAGAGACATGGAAGATGGTTTTGGAGAATATAAGAGAAATTTTTCTTGCTGAAAAATTGCATGAAGATTACTAGGAAGTAAATGAGCATGAGGCTAGGATTTTAGCTAAGCTCAACCTAAAACCCGAAATGTTTGTCCCGACCTCATGGAAGCAAAAACCTCTGGTGAGTCATCTGAAGGATATATTTAGTGCTCCACAATAAGGGTTCATCAAAATTAATTATGATGGGGCCTCTAAAGATAATCCTGGCCAAGCAGGAGCAGGTGGTATTTTTAGAGATTCATAGGGTCTAGTAAGAAGAATATATGCGGCTGATTTAGGCTTCGCTACAAATATTGAAGCTGAACTCATAATAGTCAAACAAGGACTCCTAATATCTGTACGAGAACAATATCATAAGATTATAGTAGAGGGACACTCGACCATGGTAACAGGGGTTCTACAGAAGCTGTAGTACGGAGCAGGGTGGGAGAAAATCAATCGAAGTTGTAGAACAACTCATCTAATTTAGGAAATTAAAGGAATTCTCTCTAATATTGCATATCTTATTCCATCCCATATTCGCAGATCTAGGAATGAAGCGCCTGACTACTTTGCGAATTGGGGTTGTACTCACGAAGGACAATAAATTGACATAAACCAGGATGAAATGGTTCAGGAGGAGGAGCTTTAGACTCTACAAGAAATTGTCGACATGGGTAACAACGATATGCATAATCCTCGATCAGGGTGCCTAGTGGCTAATGCAAGCAGTGAGGTGGCACAAGCTCGTGCATACCACATGGATAGTTTATGCTAACATGTGGAGATGAAGGTGGGTATTACCACCCACGCTGCATAATGACATGATTTAATATGGGTGGAAGCCAACTCAGGATGTCAGACATCAGTTGGAAAAAGTGTTGGTGTGGGGGGAATGTAACGTATGCTAAGGGTGTTAACGTTAAGGGTGGTTATGTGATTTTGTAGTTATATGTTGAGGAGAGAGCAGAACAGGAAGTTCGCGAGTGGGCGAAGGGTTCAAAAATGGTTGGGCGATGCTTCTCCAGGTATGTTCTAAGCCTCTTTATCATGTCTGTTGCTGCGCTAAGGGAAGGACTTCAGTCTTTGGCTTTGTTTATGTTTTCTGCGTATGGGAGATATGAGAGCCACCGTGGCTTTTGTCTAATGTTTGGTTTTGGGGATGATTTAGTGAATTTTCCTTGGAATTTTATGGTGGTTAAGCCTTCGAAGTCCAGCTGTCTTGAGAATTGGGATGTTTATGGGAATTGTAATCCTGTATTGTTGTGTTTTTATGATATTCAATCTGCATGTCTTGTCTATTTGGGTGTTGTGGGTTGTGACAATCCTAATTTATGGAATATATGTATGTTGCCAAGGAGGTGGGCGTTGTTATCCCAGAATCCATGAAGCCCGCCTTACCTGTCTTGTTTTTTCTTTGGAATTACCCTGTTTATCTACCAAATTACTCTGATTTTCCCTAATTTGATTTTGCATGCCTTATAATTGGCTCTGTATCTTCTCTAATTGACTCCGGTTTCTTCTCCACCATTTCAATTTACCTCATTCCTTACAAAGACACTAATTTCCTGAATCTTTTTGCTTATAACCTTCATAATGCTAGACTGCCTTTCTACCCTATTTGTGACCTCCATAGCTTATCCTACCAATTATATGAAATTTAATGTATGGCTTTCAATGACAGTTTTGAGGGTAGTGTTCTGGCAGGTACCTAGCTTTGTAGCTTTAGGTTCTTTCCTACCAGGCTTGTTTATACTGCAAATAATAGGGAGGGTTACGACTCTAATTGTAATGGTGAAAATGATCAAGTCTATTGTCAGGAGGGCACAAGCGATGTGTATCCACCTGTTTTTGGGGGTTTTTGTCCAGTTTTTTTACTTATTCTGTCGGTAAATGGAAACATTTTGTCCCTGCATGATTTGTCATTGGATTAAAGGAATATCATGTCTCTTTGAAAAACGGAGGTCCCTTCTGCTGACCCTATTTCCAACCTCATAGTTCATTGGGCGAAAGAAAGAAGGAATGATGACACGAAGTATACTGTTAAAATTGAGCAAGTTACTCTCAACAATCAGGAATTTTTCCTATGTTATTTGACTAAATCAATTATTGAAATTATATTGTAGTTCACAGGTATTTTTAGATATTATACATGTGTTCCTTTTGCCTTGTTCTGGTACACGCCCCGATACAGACATATAATTCAATGGTCCGTAGTCCATCTATAAGGTAAAATTATGAAAGGTCAAGTAATGAAAAAGGAACTAAAGGAAAAAGGAAAGAAAACTAAGAGAAAGTCAAAAGCGAGCCGCAGCGGGAGGGGAAGAAATTCTGGTAAATAAATCATAGAAAATCTCTTCGAGGCCTACAGGGTGGGTACACCTGCTTAAGTAAAATCACTTATTTCGGGCCGGGAGCGTGACTATCAAAATAATAGGAGGGGAGAATCTCAGAGGAATCTATGGAGTTTCTGATAGATCTAGGTAATACCAGGAGCAGACTATCGTTATTTCAACAATACATACATACTTATTGGACAATGAATTTTATGTTGGTTGAGGCCATAGTTAGTGTTGAGGAAATTGGAGGTGATCTGAAAGTGACATCCATTTTAGGTGAAATGAGAAGAGAAATCTAAGAAATACACCTTCTGCAAAATCACCAGAATGTCCGCATGGTTTGCATGGAATGTTAGATGGAAAGTATGAACCAAGTTGATATGCCTGGGTCTAGTGTTAAGGACCCGGCTCCTATCGAGTCATCTGGTGATTGAGTCTTATGGAATCTTTTTATTTTTTGTCTTTTTGACATGCACATGACAGGTAGCATTTAGTTTCTAATTAAGTATTTGAATATAATAAACAAAAAACTTGTTAAGGCAGACAATATGAGGTTCAAACTATATCAATTTTGGTTGGCTTATAACTCTTTGAGGTAGCCAACAAACTTGGTTTTCTATGAACAAGTTGAGGCCATCCAACATATATATTTATTGTAACCTATCTTTCTCTTTTTTATTTAATGGAAAATAAAAAAGTCTACAAAACTTAAAAAAAAAGAAAAGAAAAAGAAACAAAGGGAAAATAAAATATTATGTGATTATTATACTTTTATGCCCCTTTCTTTTCTCCTATACAAACCTTTTCGAAAAAAATATTATGCAATTATTATACTTTTATACTTATTCTTGTAAGCTCGCCATTTCTTTTGTAACTAATATATCACATCTTGATTCCAAAATAAAATATAGCTTATTATAATAAAATTTAATACAACTTATATGGAGTATTGAAAAATAATTGTTTTATTGATTACATTGTAACAAGACTTATTTTTTAATTACATTGAAAAATGTGTTCATACTTCGTAGAAAAATATAGAAATTTGTATAATTTATGATAAAGATAATATCTGAAGTTTAATGTGATTATGTGGTTAATATGGAGTTAATTATAATTAAAAAAAATTAATACTTATTTTAATTTTTTTCTACGTAAAAAATTAATTATTAATAAAAAATTATATTTTTTTAATAATTTTTTTGGTTTTTTTCATAACAAGGATGTGTGATTGTTTTTCTCATTAATATGAATATAACCTGCGAACAAAATTTCATTGTAAAAGATATAAAATATATTTAAACAGTTATATTATATAAATTTATTCAATTATAAATTAAACTATTGATAAGTTTAGATAGGTATTAAAACAATTACATGTTACATTGTCTAGATTTAAAAATTATAATAAAAAATATCTAAATTATAATTTTATTGTTAAGTGGAGAGGAGTTGTGTAAGTTTTTTCTGGAGTTGAAACGTGTTTTATTATAAAAATAAAAAAAATTATGTTTTGAATAGAAAAATAATATAAACAAAAAAAATGAATATTATGTAAAGTAATCAGAAGTAAACCAAAAAAAAAGTCTGAATAAGATGTTTAAACCTTATAATTTAAAAAAGTAATATTTCAATAAAAGATTTAGATAAAATATTTTAAGATCTATGTTAACTATAATATATATATATATATATATATATATATATATATATATATATATATATATATATATATATAATTTAGGTTGGTTATTATTATTATTATTATTATGAGTTATCTAAACATGTTAAGTTTTAGAGTTTTTGGTTGGAATAATGATTTTTTTTCATCTAAATATTATTTTTGGCTGTTTAAAATGAGTTTTTAATAGAATACATGGATTCATGGCCTTGAAAATCTTTTGGGACACTTAAATTGTGGAAAATTTTCAACTCAAACTCATGATTCCAAGAAATTGCTACTTAATTTTGAGCAAATTAAATTGGAAAATATATCCGAAAAACCTTCCAAAACTTAGCATAAGCAGACTACAACTTATTATTGTTATTATTATTATTATTATTTATAAAATAACATATATAAATATCCTGTAAATAGGTTGTGTTACAATACCATGGGTTATACCATGACTTATTAATACTATATGCCCAAAAGTCATAACTAACGTTCACGTGACATTTTCTGGAATTAATTAATTTAATAAAAAAGGAAGAAAGGACATAACTACTTTTGAGATAAATGTCAACTTATAATTTATGACTATTACGAAGAATAATTTGAAGTAATCCTTGGAGCTAGTGTCCCTACCATCTTTCTAATGACTATTTCTAATTAAATTAAAACTCTAAAATTTTTATTCTAAAATAAACATACTTATAGACATTTATATTTCAATATCAACTTCACAAATGAATAGTAAATTTTTTCTTTTATTATACTAAATATGCTTTGCACATTCCAATTAAGATATCTATTCCTTATGTATTTAATATAGATTTTCTAGTAACATTTTCAAAATAATTAACTAAAATAATTTATTATAAGTGAAAAAAGGAAAATTTTATTAGGGAATGGACATTTCCATAGTCATAAACATAAGAATGTTGAAATTTTCTAGAGAACTATGTGCATTGCTCATTGAACCCAAGAAAATTTTCAAAAAAATATTTCGAATGAACACTTCACCCATTTTCAAAATAGAAAGCCAAAATATAAAAAGAGAAAAGTTAATTAAAAAATAATTTTCATCCCTTAAAATAAATTCAATTTATAATAAATTTGAAATTAAAATAAATTTATACTAGCTTATAAAAATTAATAAAATACTTTAAAAAATCAACTTGAAATAAATATGAAATAAACTGTAATGAATAACACAAAGCAAAAGAAAACAAATTATGAAATAAACTATAATAAATAACACAAAGCAAACGAAAACAAATTAGAACAAAGGAGGGTAATCTTAAAAACAATCATCCTCTGCTCCAAAATTACATTACTATTCTCTTTCTTCAAATATTCTTAAAGAAATAATTGTCAGAGAAATCACAGCGGAAACCTTAAACAATTAACACACAGCAATTAAACCAAGCACATAAAGACACAGGCATTAACGTGGTTCACCCAAACCTCCTGGGCTACGTCCACACAACAGGCATCGGCAATTCTTTATTAATTAACAGGAGATTACAAACTCTCACACCCACACACACTCCAAAACAAACGTATGGATACCTGTTATATAGCAGGAGAATCTAACAGCCTCATAAATCCTCTCAACTCAAATTTAGGATGCATTAACTCCCTCCCAAACAAACTGGAGCTAATCTAGGAACTAATTCCTAATTTTTGTCACCTAATGAGATTTTGCCTATTTTATTCACAACAGAAAATCTCAACAATCTCCACCTTGACAACAATTAGCCTGATGCCCTGTTCTTTTATTATTTTATCTCTTCTGCAAGCCAAGAGAAGCCAAACACCAACGCAGCTTCTCCAACAAAACTGGTTTCGTGAACATGTCTGCACAATTCTCCTTTGTATGCACCTTTTCAAGAGAGACTCCCCTTTCAGTAATAACATGTCTTACAAAATGATACTTTATTGGAATATGCTTTGATTTACTATGATAGGCCGGATTCTTAGCCAAATGTATTGCACTTTGACTATCACAAAGTAACCTGATGTTGTCCTGCAACCTACCAAATTCACCAAGCAAACCTTTCAACCAAACCGCCTCTTTTCAAGCATGAGAAGCATCAATGTATTCTGCTTCAGTAGTGGATAAAGCAACAATGTTCTGTAGCTTCGACATCCAGCTAATAGCTCCACCTGCAAGAGTAAAGACATACCCTGAAGTTGACCTTCTCTTATCCAAATCACCTGCAAAATCAGAATCAACATACCCGCAAACAGATTCACTACTCTTATTGTAAGTAATACAATAACTACTTGTGCCTCTCAAATATCGAAGCACCCATTTCACTGCTGACCAGTGTTCTTTACCCGGATTTGTCATGTACCTACTGACAACCCCAACTTCATGTGAAATATCTGGTCGAGTACAAACCATCGCATACATCGAACATCCTACTACATTGGCATATGGAATTCGAGACATATAATCCTTTTCTTCATCTGTATTAGGACATAAACTGGAAGAAAGCTTAAAATGGGAAGCTAAAGGGACTGAAACAGGCTTCACATTGTTCATACCAAACCTCAAGAGTATCTTCTCAACATACTTCTGTTGTGATAGCCACAGCTTACCATTGCTCCTGTCTCTGAAAATCTCCATGCCCAAAATCTGTCTTGCTGCTCCTAGATCTTTCATATCGAATGTCCTTGCCATCTGAGTCTTCAACCTGTTGATTTCATCAATGCTTTTTCTTGCTAAAAGCATATCGTCAACATAAAACACTAAGATAATGAACATGCCATTACTTAACTGCTTAAAGTAAACACAATGATCATATTCACTTCTTATATATTTCTGACTCAACATGAAAGAATCAAATTTCTTGTACCATTGTCGAGGCGACTGCTTCAAACCATACAATGACTTCTTGAGCCTGCAGACAAATTTCTTATTGCGATGCTGAACAAACCCTTCTGGTTGTTCCATATATATTTCCTCATCTAAGTCTCCATGTAGAAATGCAGTCTTAACATCTAATTGCTGCAACTCTAAATCAAGCAAAGCCACTAATGCTAACACAATTCTAAGTGAAACAATTTTAACCACTGGTGAAAAAATCTCATGAAAGTCAATGCACTTTGAGAAAACCCTTTTGCAACCGATCGCGCTTTGTCTGTCTCTGTATCATTCACACCTTCATGGCTTGTAACCCAGCCCCATGATCGAGACGCAGTTTCTGTCTTTCGAGCTCGAACGGATCCCATGTCTTAGTTTCTTACTCCAGGCCATCATTTGTCCTTCATGGTACTTTCACTTGTCACTATTGAACCTTCCCTATTGCTTCTGATACTTACGGAGTTCGTTGTCATTAACGGTAAATGAAGGCAAATATTATAATCATCATACCTTTTAGGTGGTCGTTTAGTTCTTGTCGACCTCTAGCAAAGAGTACATTCACGGTGCTTCCTGGAGTTGGTGACCTATTTATCAGCCAGGAACTGCTTGAACCGTCTGAGAACTGTTCATGATCTAAACCTAAACCCTGTTCATGTTCTGATTCTGAAACCTGTTCATGACTAGTATCTGAACTATGGTCATCATGACTATCATTAGAAGTGCTGTCAAACTGAATGTGCTGAAAATCAAATACATCATCCTGTTTCAATTTACTATCTACATCTAACTGTACAAGAGAGGATTCATTAAACTTTACATCTCTATTGATGATGATTTTGCGGGCAGTAGGATCCCACAATCTATATCCCTTTGTTCCAACACCATACCCAACAAAGATATACCTTTTAGACTTTGGATCTAATTTAGTTCGCTGATGTTTAGGCACTAGAGCATATGCATCACAACCAAACACTCTGAGTTTAGAATAGTCACAAGGGTGTCCTTTCCATACCTCTTGCGAAATTTTGCAGTCTATCGCTGTTGATGGCGACCGATTTATCACATAACAAGCTGTAGCCACAACTTCCTTCCACAACTCCTTTTGCAACCCGGCGTTACTCGGCATACTCCTTGCTCTCTCTAGAAGAGTCCTGTTCATGCGTTCAGCAACTCCATTTTGCTGAGGAGTATAAACCGTGGTCTTATGTCTCTCGATCCCTGCATCCTTGCAATAGTTGTCAAACTCCTTGGAAGTAAACTCACCACCATTGTCAGTTCTTAAACATTTTATAGTTCTACCAGTGATGTTTTCTACCAATGCTCTAAACTGCTTGAAAACTGTAAAAACATCAGACTTCCTTTTCAACATGTAGACCCACACTTTCCTAGAAAAGTCATCAATAAACGATACAAAATATGACGATCCACCATACGAGGTTGTAGGTGCTGGACCCCAAAAATCTGAATGGATATAATCAAGTATTCCTTTACTAGTATGTTTGCCTGTTTTAAACTTTTGCTTACTTTGTTTGCCAAACAGACAATGTTTACAGAAATCTAACTTTCTAGACCTTAGATTAGGAAGTAACTTGCGATCAGCCAAAATCTTTAACCCTCTTTCGCTCATATGGCCCAACCTTTGATGCCATAGGCGAATGGAACTACTGTCATGTTCAGACACTGTAGACACATGATCTGACCCTGTTCTTCCTTCTAATTGAAATAGATTTCCTACTTTCTTAGCTTTCATTACTAGTAAAATACCTTTATAAATTTTCATAACTCCACCTTGAATTACAGTTTTATATCCATTCGTGTCAAGTGCTCCCAGTGAAATTAGATTTTTCCTTAAGTCTGGAACATGTCTCACATCTGTTAATATTCTAGTTGTGCCATCAAACATTTGCAGTTGTATGCTTCCTATCCCAACAATATTAGATGTGACATCATTACCCATGTACACGACTCCATCATTAACTGATATATATGTCTTAAACCATTCTCTATGAATACACATGTGGTTTGATGCACCGGAATCTAACAACCAATGTTGATCATGATTTGACATATTAACAGACAACACTTCGTCGCTCATACCTGAACCAGATGCCGAACCTGTATCCGTCGCATTTGCCTCCTTCTTCTCTGACGAAGAATCTGCTTTAGAAGTTTGCTGCTGTCGCTTCCAGCAGTCCTTCTTCAGGTGTCCAGTTTTCCCACAATGCCAGCACTTCACCTTTGTCTTCTTTCCTTTAGACTTTGAATGAGAGTTGCTATTCTCACCACCGGAGTGTCTCTCTCTCGAGCGACCTCTGGCCATCATTTCCTCTGATGTAGAGGTATCAGCATTCGACCTCCTCCTCGTCTCCTCAGACAACAAGGCTCCAACCACATCGTTCTCAAAACGGACACTCTGAGTTTTCGCCATCAGCAAAAAACACAAAACCAACAATAATCTCCAAAACTAACTGTTAAATTCCAGCAATTAAAAAAAACTGCCTATGCCTTATATTATGCTGCCTTTGCCTCCTTATTAAAAAAAAAACTTTACCCTTTTACCATATAAAAAGGGCCTTTCCTTTAATACCATATGTGAATGGCAACTTAATATTCAAAACACTTTCTTAAATGCCCTTCACCTTATAACATCATGGCATAAAATAATTTTTTTCAAATTAATAAACAAATGCCACCCTTCTTAACAAAATACCCTTCTTAACAAAATCGATTTTTGTTTTTGAAACCACCTCTTCCAAACAATCGAATTTATTCCTTTTTAAAAAACCACCACTTCAACCATGTGCAAATGGTAATTTAATATTCACATTACAAATTACTTTATAATGGCCACCCTTCTTTTCAATATAAATAAAGTGCCACCCACTCAAATCGATTTATAAAAAACGATGTTAAAAACCTTTAATGCAAATCGATTGCACTTCATATATATATGTCACTTCATAAAAAAAAAAAAAATTCGATTATAAAATGTGACTCTTTTAAATGTGACCATTCCACAACGTTTGACTTTTTCAAAACTCCAAAGTCGATATGTGACCTTTTTAATCCATACGTGACCTTTTTAAAAAAAAAATTCCAAAAAACGATTTCTTCCAAAATCGACTTTTCCTTTTTAAATCGACTTATTCAAAAAAAACGTTTTACCCATGTATGACGCACGTATGATAACTATGATTGCCATAATTTGTGAATAATTCTCTGCGTCTAATTACATACCGTGACTTGTATGACTTAATTCATATGGCAATCAACACGTCGTCCTGCGTGTTCTTGGTGGCGAACTGCAATGTTCCGGCTCTGGGCAGCTATTATGTTGTGGAACGTGCAACGCCTTCAACGCTCAACATTTGAACGCACAACAAAAACCTGCAACTCAGCAATTCTACGCACCGAAACGCTCAACGCATCCATTCAACGCTGCAGGCACACCAACGGGCACCACAGGCCACGGCATCGCTCACCATTGAACGCTTGCATACAGTTCTCAGCGCTCATCAAGAACTTCACCACAGGCCACGGCATTGGCTTCACCACGGTCAACAGGCCACGACGCACGGCCTCCAGGCAGACAGCAAGTCCGCTCACGGTCTTTTAATGCTTTGAAACAGCTCTCGGCCTTATGGCAATTAACGCAGCAGACTCAAGTCAGAGCAGCCTATAACAGGCAGCGGCTCTTCCACACACGAATGACAGATTTTGATAGCTCACGGCAATCATAACAATCCATGACCAGCGACTCGAGCTCCGATACCACTTGTCAGAGAAATCACAGCGGAAACCTTAAACAATTAACACACAGCAATTAAACCAAGCACATAAAGACACAGGCATTAACGTGGTTCACCCAAACCTCCTGGGCTACGTCCACACAACAGGCATCGGCAATTCTTTAATTCAAACAGGAGATTACATAATTCACACACCCACACACACTCCAAAACAAACGTATGGATACCTGTTATATAGCAGGAGAATCTAACAGCCTCATAAATCCTCTCAACTCAAATTTAGGATGCATTAACTCCCTCCCAACAAACTGGAGCTAATCTAGGAACTAATTCCTAATTTTTGTCACCTAATGAGATTTTTGCCTATTTTACTCAAAACAGAAAAATCTCAACAATAATGTTTCCACAGTTTTCATAATAGTTTCCCTTTTTTCCCTTATCCAAAGAATATGCCCACTGTTTTCATGAATGGTTAAACCCACTGTCAAACACTTGTCGAAGTTAACATTCGCGGAGGTCACGCTGGAATCTTATTGTCTCTTATCTTCGTGGAGGGACATCATATATGAAAACGAAAATGAGCTTGGATCACTTGGTGTAATAAATCACGCCAAATCCTATCTATGATACTCCCCGTTGTCTTTGCAGAAGTCATTTAATTTTTTTCTTCTGGTCAGATGGCATGAGCATGGCCATAACGACACCTAAAAATCAATAGAAGCATAGAAGATCATTCCACTACACACATTTGTTAAATAATAAATAGAAACTTATACTGAACATGATGATACAACTTAAAGAAAATGTGCAAACAACTCGTAACAATAAAAGCTAACCAACAATGCGAGAAATAGGAAATAAAAAGAAAGGGCATGGGTATCTATAAATGAAAAATATAGGGATGATTTTGTAGAGAATATTTGAAGCATTTTTTAATTCTAATTATTATTATTATAATAGGTATAATAATTTTAAATAATAAAAATAAATATAGGGATGATTTTGTAAAGAACATTTGAAGTATTGTTGAATTTCCATTATTATTATTATAATAGGTATAGTAATAAAAAATAAATTTAATATATTGATATAAAATTTAATATTTAAATTAAATGTAAATAAATTTGACTTATATTAAATATTTTATTAAAAACCAACTATATAAATTAAAATTATCATATTTTAAAAACATTTTAGATAACAAAATAATTTTTATAAAATATTAAAATGAAATTTACATGAAAAATATTATAAATAATGTTATTTATATCTATATATTTTATTTTTATCTAAAATTGCTTTCAAAATTGGTCCTTGAGAGCTGTAAATGTTTCTAGTCATGTGGTCGGTCTTAGATCTATTCTTCAATCTATTCCTATATACCAATTATAGATGGTTGCTCCTAAGTTCAACTGCACTGAGATGACAAATATCTTTAAGAAGTTATTATGGCAAGGATGTCAACAAAACCTCAAATGGGCTCTGCTTTCTTGGGACAATATGATTTGAACTAAAAGTGGGGGAGGTCTTGGTCTTCAGAATCCCTACATTCTTAATCAGGTAATGGAAGCAAAGCTATGGCGGAGATGGTTGTAGGGGGGCACAGACCTCTGGAAAGTATTATGGGATCCTAAATATGAAATGTCGCATATTTCTCTGGATAGGTTGCAGGTTCAAAAAATTCCTATAGGATCGGGGATATGGATCTTAGCTTCTTACAATAAGAATCTTGTCCAAGATCATAGTTTCTGGGAGATCCAAGGGGGTTAATACAGCTCGGTTTCGGGAGGACTCTAGGCTGTAGAGAGAAATACTATACAGTGGGCTCGACCTAACGAAGATTTTCCTATTCACAAATCAAGTGAAAAACAAGTCGGTAGATCACTATTGGAAGGAACAGAATGATCAGTATTTGAGAAAGTGGAAACAAAAGCATCATTGACAACATGCCCCAAAAACACAATAGTGGGGAAACCTGGAGAAATAAATACAAACTAGGAAAATACCTATACTTACTAGGAATGGAATCTTACGATGGGGTTATAAAAACAAAGGCATGTTTACAATTGAAGAAGCATACAACATAAACGCTAATAATATACAACCTCTTGTTGATAGACTATGGCAGAGAGTCTGATCTAGTAAACACTGGCCAAAATTCATTATTTCTTATGGATTGTCGGTCATGGTAGAATACCTACTTGTGATGAATTGTATTCTGTAGAGATCGGGGATGTTAGACCCCTCGTTTTTTGTAATGTGTGGTAAAAACACCAAAACTATAGAACACCTCCTCAATAGTTGCTTTGTTGTTGACCTTATGTGGAAAAACATGTTCACATTATTCCAGCAGACTGATAGAGATAATGTCATCATCAAACACACTATTGAAATTGGAGAAGAGGGGGATACTAGAGCCTGATAGTAAACAGAGCCTAGTCAATGTCTTTTGGTTTCTTACTCTGGGCAGTTTGGAAGGAGAGGAATAGGAGAACATTCTAAGATGAGAAACGAAAAACCATTAGAATTGGAAAAAAATTGTACAAAACATAAGATAGAGCATCCTAGCAAAAAATGGGCGCAGGAGGATAGGATAGTGCAGGGTCAGTAGGCACAGATCCTTGTCTAGTCAAATATAATGCCTCAGATGCTGTCATCGCCCTCATGGAAACCTAAACTGATATGTTTAACCCACCACGGCAAGGTTTTATTAAACTGAATTATGATAGGGCTTCGAAGGGGAACCCAAGTCAAGCAGGAGCAGGGGCATTTTTTGGGACTTCGAGGGCCAAGTTATAAGAACTTATGCTATGGAATTGGGCCAGGATAGTAATAATGAAGTTGAATTGAACACAACTAATAAGGGGCTCATAATTTCTATAAGAGAACATTATCATCGAATCGAGGTAGAAGAAGACTCGGCTATGGTCATAGGTATTCTCAAGAAGTTGCAGAGAGGAGAGCACTGGGAACACATCAACAATAGTTGGAGGAAAGATAGAATTATCCAGGAGATCAAGGAAATTATGCTAAGCATAAGCTACATAACTTCATTTGATGTTAGACGATCTGGTAATGAGGAAACTCACCTCCTCACAAACCGGAGTTACAATAACCATGGAAGGGTTATTTATAACTCATGGAAGAAAACCTTAAAGGAACCGGGCCTTAGAAATCTGCAGGGGACAGTATATCACGATCGAGATAAAAATGGAAACCACAACCCCCAATCGGGGTGCCAAGTGGTGTTGCATGAAGATATACGTGGCAAGAGACGTGGAAGGTGTACCCCGCAACTCCCAAACCCACATCGATGATGATGCCTGCTGACAACAGTGAGAGACTCCACCCACGGAGCGTAATGACAGAATTAATGCACCATGTTGAATGACTAGGCACATTAGGTGGTCTGTTAGAAAAGTATAGGGGTATGTTCTAGTGCGAGAGGTGGATACGACATATCAAAATTATTTCTACCATATTCTGGTGCATGGTAGTGAGTGGAGTGCAAAGAAGCAGGAGGTAGTTACGTAGTTAGAGGAGAGCTCTGTCATCTACAACATGTTGTTGGTATGTATCGAATTCTTCTCTCACCTATGTCATGAAGCATGGTCCTAGTTCTCCGTCCATGTTAAACAAGGTCCTGGTTATTTTGGATTACCTGGTTCTCAATGGTGTTATCATTTCTTGCTTGGTTCTTAATGAAGGTTATGCCTCCCCTTCTCTGATTTTTAGTTGTGGCGTTCTCGTGGGTACTATGGCCACTTACCTTAGTCGGAACAGCGTAATGCGGTGCCACCTCCCTAAATTCGCGGTCGCCTCTATAACTCTTTTTGCTCTTAATTTTATACTGCCTTTACTTGCCTGAACCTCATTATTTCTTGTCTGTCCATAGAAGTTTTTGGATTGTGTGGTTATGGCCTTTCATGTCTATCTCTGGGTCTGGATTGCTATTATCCCAACCTTCTCAAGTACCATGCCTTTTCCTAGCCTTTGCATGTCTCTGTCACTATTCCTTATGGCATTCAACGCCTTTGGGAAATTGACGGGATGACCTATAACAATTTTCTTATCAGTGGTGAGTCGGTAATGTTTGTTTGCAATGAGTTGGGTGGGAAGCAAGTCAGTACTCTAGGAAGAACCAAGGATCCTGTTTTTAGAATTCCCAGAATTTTACTTTCTTGGCTACTGAATTTTACTAAATGTTTCTTCGTATGGGTGTATGGGACTATTGTTGTTTGTCATACTCTTATTATCCAATTTAAAAGGGGAGACTATGTAGTTGGGGCTAGTGTTTTGGGTCTATTGCGTCTGGTCCATAGTATTAGGTTTATAGTTAATTATTCAAAGAATGAGCATGCCAATTTATTGAAGGTGGTGTCCCGTCTTTCTATTAAGGCTTTGTCAACAACACAAGATAATATCTCTCTGGATAGGGATCTTGAGTATCTGGTGGCTCTGAGACAACACCATGCGCTTCTTTACAATTCATTTAACTATGATATTATCATGCTCTGTACTACTCCAGGTCTTCCTAGCAATTCTTCCCTGCACAGATATTTGCTAGAATACTGGGTTCTGAAGACAATGGTTAAAGATCAGTCGACAAAGAAGGAAGAAAAAGCCAAGGTGAAGGCCAAAGTTACACAAGCCAAACATGGACAAAATTCTAGTAAAGAGGCGATGGATAATTTATTTCAAGCCTGCTCGGAAGGTACTCCCAGCCATATTAAATGATTAATCTCCAGGTGGTAATAACATGCAAGGGAAAAAGAGGAGGCCGCACTGGCCAAGGAAGATATGGAGTTGATTTTAAGTGACCTGGGTAATACATGCAACAGACTGTCCCTCTTCGAACACTCCATTCGCACCTACTGGACTGTCAAATGTATAATGGTGAAGGAAATAGTTAGAGTCCAAGAGATTCGGGGATATCTGCATGCAACCTCAATTCTGGTGGAAATCCACAGAGATATCCAGGAGATAAATCTACAACAACACCACCAGAACTTCTAACTCAAACGTATTGACAGGTAGTTGCAAAGTATGAATCAGGCTGATATGCCAGGATCAAGTGTTAAATATCTACCTCCTATAGAGTCTTCTAAGGACTAAATTCTCTAAATTATGTTTTTTTGCAATGAAAATGGATAGCATTTACTTTTCTTGTATCTTTATGGATGTAAAGATAGATAATATACCTTTAAAGATAGTAAGAGAACACTTTAAGCTGTTTAAGTTTTGGATGACCTATAAATCTCTAAGACGACCAACAAACCTAGTTTCCTACAATTAGGTTGAGGCAAGAAGCTATATATTGTTATAATATTCATTTTGTTTTATGAATAGAAAATAGAAGGGAACTACTAAGTTTACAAAAAATAAAAAATGCTCATAGATTTTATATTATAATGATATTTACATGAAAAATGAATTTTATAAATAATGTTATTAATACCCATGTGTGTGTATGGAAAGCTTTATTATATTTTATATATGTGTGTGTGTTTCAGTGCTATAGAAACTACTTCAACTCAATAACAAGTATTGAAATGATTATACAACAAAGCTCATCATATCATCCGGGGAGGGGTAGAGAGAATAACAATCATTCCTCCCCACCATAAAAAGAAACAATATTGACATATTATAACACAATATAAGGTTGTTAATTTTAGGAAATATATTTCTTTCTTATTAATATAGTTGTATGATCAAGATTGTGAAATTATATATAATGTAATTATGAAAAATATATTTGATTTTTTGTTTAAATTAATAATAATATTTGCATGTGACTATCAAGTTAATCTATATAATGAGTGTCAAAATATTAAAAAAATAATTAATTTAGACATTTCACCTTCATACTCCATGACGGGGTGTAAAAAATGACTACAAGGTGTCCATACTAAAATGTGTGTTACACTTGACATATGTCCTCCCATTTTCATACCATGTCAGGGAAATAGGTGTATATAAGGCTGACCCCAAATCATGTTGTTTCGTAATAAATTCATGGGTATTGGTGGATTTTGGCGGAGTATTGTGTTTATTCCCTACATCACACTTGTGGGTATATATGCAATAATGAGTTGGGTATACTTGAAAGGATTAACTCATTTAGTCAATGAATGGGGTTATGGTTGTTGCACAATCATTGATGGATGTATCCACTAGGAGATGAATTTTTTTATTTAGATGTATGTCATTATCAACACTTTTCCTTAACTCATCCTACTAAGGCATGAAAACTATTTTTCCACCTTAAGTCACTCTTCTCTTTTCTTCTTATAAACACAAAGTACATGTTAAAGGGCGGAGAAGGTATGATGTGATATCGGGTGGTGCGGAGTATAACTCCTCACCTTAACACTTATGCTTCTTTCTCATGGTATACATTGCATGTTGGGGTCACACGCATCCATCCTTTTGCAAACTGTGGACTTGCTGCTGTTCTGAGGGAAATTTGGACTTTGTTCTTAACTCTTTCACAGTATTTTGTAGTATAGAAGTGGGTCAATCTTTTCTATTTTATTCTTGCACAATATTGCGATAAGGTCAGCCTGTCAATCTCTTGTGGTTATACCCACCTCAACACTCCAAGGAACTCATTCTAGATGTATCTCATTAAATTTTCCTATCTTGGTTTGTGATCTATTCCATATATTTTTAGTGTTATTACTTTGTATTAATGTTTAGTAGGAAAACTTGGGGTATTGTTGTCCTATTTATTTGGTCTTTTGTCCACGTCAACCTAATTCTGTGTTTTGTGGCTGACCTTGGACTCTAATTTTTGGCCTTGGGCTTGCCTTATATCTATATTTTGTATTCCTGGTGGGGTTTTCAAAGGTGTCGGTTTGTACTATGTCATTTTTATAACTTAAAATTCCTTGTCTATGAGTTCCATTTGAGGCATATTTGGGACGACGTACTTCTTCCCTAGATGAGGGTCCAAAAGTATGGGTATTACTATTGCATTCGTCTAGGGTCCAAAATTACACATATTACTATGCCAATATTTTTTGCTTTATAACTTGGGATTTATTGTTTAGATATTCTAATCATGGCAAATTGGGGATGTCATGCTTTGAATCTCTTCAAGGGTTGAAAATTCTACGTATTGCCCACTTTGTCTTTTTATTGATCATGTTTGTGTGTTTCATCCACTTCCCTCTATAACTATACCTCCTTGACAGAGAATGGAAAGTCATAGAGGGGGTGCTAGTAGCTCTACTTCTCAACGTAGATGGTTGTTTGGTTGGAATTCAACTGCGACCTATTTTAATTTGGTCCCTATGGATGTTCAAAAGGAGATTATTCACCTTGGATCTAGGGAGTTTGATGATAGGTCTTACTTATTTGATTCAAAGGTAGGTGTATATGACCTCAAATGGATTCCCAACCCTTGGAAATTTAGAAAGAGGAGGCTGCATTTTGTACACTCTCTAGTTTGCATCAACAAATGGATACACTCTTATGTTGAGTTCTCAGAGATAAGAAGGTGGAAAATTAAAAAATATTTGCAAGACAAGAGGATATCAAGCGACTTCTCCATAATGTTATTTTCTACTTGGATGATATAGTCTGACGTTTACAAAGGACTAAGAAGTATATAGTTTTTGATTTTTACCGTGAGGAGTACACAAAGCCTCCTGTTGTTATCACTGCTTTGGAAACTACCCCTTCTTCACCATCTCACACATCTCCACTTTCACTGGTTATCATATCTGACTGATGAGCTTGGATTGTGTAGTGTTTTGTTTTACTTCAAATGAAATGAAATTTTGTTCCACAGATCTCGGGAAGGTGTTGATATTGTTTTCAATGGTTGTATACAATGGAACATATGTACCTATGTTTTTTGCAACAAGAAACGACAATTATTTGGTATCAAACTTAGTATGTTTTTTTCTTGCAAAGAGGTGGCATCTAATGCTTTTACAAAATTTAGTCACATTCTATTTGGGGTGACACTTTTGCTCGAGGTGTTCATTTTATTGTATAACTCTTAGAGTAAAAGGATTTTATCGTGGGTTTATTTCTCCATTATTGTTCCACCACAAGTGTTTTTTATTGCGTGACTTTTCTTTTACAATGCTTCAATTTCCTTAGTATAAGTTAGATGTTTTAGTTTTAATACTAGCCAGTAGACTTTAATGGATGTAAATTATGAGTTTTTGTTATCTAGCCTTCATGATTACTTTGTCTTATTTGGTTAAAAATTTGTACTGTCACATAAGTCTTTTTGGAAGACATATATTACTAATGTAAAACTTGTATTTATTAACAAAAATATTTTATACTCGCTTAAAAAAACCATTTTACTTTCATACTAAACTCAAAAAGTAATATTATTTGATATTTAATTATTTTAACCCTTAATAATAATAATACACCAAATAAAAAACAATTAAATCTTCCTAAAAAAACAATTTAGTCTTCCTAAAAATATAAATTACTAGATTTAGAAAAACTTAAATATTATACTAAATCATTAATTACATAAAAAAAATCCCTTAAAAATATTATTTTTATAAAAATGTGATAAAATAATATTTTCCATTGAATTAAAAATCTTACTTTAACGAAAAATCTTGACATTATAGTTTAATTAGGTATCAAAGACGTTTATCGGTTTATAACGTTTCGTTTGCATCCATTAATACGATATATATATATTCTTTCATTTTTATAGTTATCGTTATTAACCCTACTTACATTTACTTAGTAAAATAACAAATATCTCTCATAAACTTTAAGCTTTAAAATATAACATAGACACCATAAATTTAAAAAACAGAGACACGAACTTATATAATAGATTGTTGGCAGGTTGTTCTCGTTGTAAGATATAATAATGTTTAAATGAATAAAAAACAAATGACACTGTGGCTGTTTACGTTGTTAAGGTCGTTGGTTCAAAACCAATTGAGAATTCCCACCCATATAACAAAATAAAATGTTTTAGAACAAATTGTAAAAAATAAATATTTTGTTTTGATCCTTACGTTTGTTTCTCTTTCCATTTACGTTCACGCTAAACCTCAATATTAAATGAAATAATTATTTTCTCAAGATGTTACAAATTATTTTGTTTTGTTTTATTTTCGTAGATAATTTGATAATCATATTATTTAAAATCATATCTTAATAAATTTAAAATATTGTATACAATATTATTTAAATAGTATTAACAAAAACTTTTTCATCTTTACTCTATATATATCTATATATATAATTATTAATAAATTTAAATGGATAGTATTTTCTTAATTAGATTATCATATCGATGTAATTTTTTAATTAGTAAATAGAAAACATTGTATACTATAATTATTTTTTACTGTTAATTTTGGGATAGATTAAGAGTGTACATAAAATTGTTTTTTTTAAAATAAAAATGAAGAATTAAGAGTGCAAAAAAGATTTTCTCACTTAGAAAATGGTTTATAAGTATTTATAATATGAATAAAAAATAATTTTATAATAATAATCTAATTTTATGGTTATCTTTAAATTGCATATTAAATTGTTGAATGTGATTATATATATATATATATAAAGTAATCAAGTTAACATAGAGGTATATAATTTTTTTTTTTTAGATTTAGACTTTTGGCCTCTTAAAAAAACACATATTCTTAATCATTAAGTCTACTAAAGATATACTTGTATATATGTTTTGATTTTCCATAAACCTTACTATGAAGTATGTGATATAATCACACATTTATAGAGCTCAAGACTAGGTCTTAAAGAATGGAAATTTATTTTTTCCATAATTAAATTTAATCTTTTTATAATATATATATATATATATAAAGAATTAAAAAGTAGGCATGGCTCTTACTCACATGGAAGAATTTCCAAATGAACCAATACATGCTCCCACCCATTCTCCACGTGATTTATCAAAGGGATTTAACCTCTAACTACTTCTTTTTCATAAAACTTTATATCACATTAATTAAACTAAACTACCCATTTTTTTTTAACTTATAAAATAAAAATTAATTAAATTTTATTATTTTCAATAACTTTTTTTTTTTAATAATATAATTTCAATAAAAACAATTTAAAGAAATATAAACCTCTTACTAAATTAAAAATATATAATAAATACAACAAAATCCATACTACCTATAATATATATATATAGGTATATAACAACTACTCAAGACTACAAACCGTCATCAAAAGAACCTGGTGACAAAAAAGCTTCACGAGGGAGTGATTTTGGAAACTTCTAATATCATGTCCCAAATATAAAAAACTTCACGAGGGAGTGATTTTGGAAACTTCTAATATCATATGTCCCAAATATAGCAAAGCTACAAGCCATGACCGAAACATTGAGTTATGAGATGAGCCGTCCATAAAATTGCCCCTTTTTTTTCATATTTGTAGGCATGAAGGGATTTTTAAATGGGACTTTATCGGGAGTTTTGTACCAGGGAGAAAGGTGAGAAGGGAAGTATATTAGTTTAAAAGTTTTTGAAAGGTTTTAATACATAATAGGCTACCTCACAAGTGTATTTATTGTAAAAAATTGCCCCCATTTTTTTAATATTTGTAGGCATTAAGGGATTTTTAAATGGAACTTTATCGGGAGTTTTGTACCAGGGAGAAAGGTGAGAAGGGAAGTATATTAATTTAAAAGTTTTTGAAAGGTTTTAATATATAATAGACTAACTCAGAAGTGTATTTATTTAAAAGTTTATAAGATTTCAAATTAATATAACATATAAGTATACTCACATAGAAATTTATAAGGATAAAAGGCTATTAGTATATATTTTATTGTACAGATGTTGGAATTATTGGATAATATATTATTGGAGAGAGTCTCTTTCATTAGTTAAGCATGTATTTTAGTTTAGGAATTAGTTCCTATTTTCTAGGAGTTAGTTCTAACTTTCCTATGCATATGTAAGTCTATATATTCTTGATGATTAATGATTAATGTAGAGCGTTTTGGACTTATAATTTTCCTTAATGTTTACAATTTATTATTCTTGGCTGTCAATATCTCCACACTTAAAAACAATGTTAGATTCAGAAAGATGACCATATTGGCTCTTGTCATCCAACTCCTTTAAAATAGATTTCATTTCTTCATATTTCTCTTCTCACAAAGTTTGTTGATGTGTGTCTTCAACCTCTTTAATCAATTTTGTTGCTACAAACATGTTGTCCTGCATTTGATCTGTATATGGAGGTAAGATTTCATTCCCACGGAACAACAACTCATCTATAAGATGATTTTACTGCATCAGATTGATCCACTCATCATAAGATACGTAGTTCTCGTCAAATTTGACTTCATAGTTCTCTACATTAGGGAAGATCTCTTCATAAAAATTTTCAGATTCTACATCAATGGTTGTTTCTTCATCATCACATGTTTTAATGTCAATTACAAGTAGACATTCATCATTCATCATTGCATCTTCAATGTTGTCATTTTCAATTTCAAACTCAGTTATGAGAATGAGAGTACAACCATCATTTTCAAGCAGAATACTTTCATCATTTTCAGCCTCATTCAAATTGTACTTCATTTTTAAAATATCCCATAATACTTTTTCACTCTTAATCTCACCATATTCATGTAGTATACTGAATAAAATGTTTTCATCTAATGCAAATGTTATAAAGTGTAATGTTGAACTCATATCATGGTTTGATTTAACAAAACAATCTTCAACATAATTTAATAAATGTACCTTCCATACTATTGTTTTCATTTCAGTTTCCCAACTTTCATGATTCACACCTAAAAAAGAGGGTAGATCTGACATTTGCCTCTTCAGGATTTAATCAAATTCAAGATCTGTGTTATAATACTTGACATGATCAACTATAGTTCCATCAGCATCAACCCGAAACTCCTCACCAAATTCAATTGAAAAATATATCACACTAATAGCTTGATGCATTCCCCTCATATTTTTTATTTTTCTTCGAAACATTTTCAGTGTCCTTTGTTGACCCATTGCAACTTTAGGCTCTGAATCAAACAATCGGTCCAACTGCAAATTCGATCTCCTCTCCTGCAACTTGGAATTCATGCACGACCAACACTTACTACTACTAATTGAATTCTCACGACTTCTCCATCGTTATTACAGTTTCCCTGAATCGTCCCATGAGCTTTTCTTTGTTGGTGCCCACAAGATCAGGCATGTCCATCAATGTGATGTGGAGATTGACGAGGGGCCCATTCGTACCAGTGATGTATGTGAAGAAATCCCTATGAATAGGAGCTCCTCTCATGGTTACGCATGACAAAGACTAGCAGGGCCTGGTCCAAGAAATTGTACACTAACAAGGCATCGACCTAATACGTAGATTCCAAAAGCTAGACCAAATTCTCCATGACTTCCATTAAATTCAAAGAATTTTCCACTTTGATAGATCTGTGACATATCAAACCCTAGCCTTATTGATTTTTCCTTATTAGCTCCAATTCAAGCACGATCCCAACCTTTGGGTTGTTTGAAAATAAAAAAATTATCTTTCACAAGACTCTGACATGGGGCCGAAGCTGAACGCATGACCAAAAAATCCGAGGACGCCCACCACGCACCAGAAGAATGACTACGGCCACACTGCCACGCAATCTCTAATGCCAAACAATCTGAGTCACGGAAGCCACATTCTCAATAATTCGCAATATCACTTTGATGCCATGGGATCTCGTCCTCGAAGCAATACCTGCCTCAACAAAATGACATGAAGATTAGAAAAAGAAAGTTCATGATCGAAGAAATAAATTTAAATTAATTAGGGAGATGTTAGGATTACTAGTGAACCCTATCTCCATTAAAGAGGTGTGTTGGAATTAATCGAGAATATATTATTGGAGAGAGGAGAGAGTCCATTTGATTAGCTGAGCGTGTATTATAGTTTAGGAATTAGTTCCTACTTTCTAGGATTTATTTCTAAGTCTCCTATGCATATGTAAACCTATATATTCTTGATGAATAATGATTAATGTAGAGCGTTCCACCTGAGGCACTCTCCAGGTGAATGCTTTAACTTGAATTTTAGTGGGAAAGATCGCAAAAAATCCATCCAATCACCCATGCTCAATTCTATTATATATATATATATATATATATATAATAGAATTGAGCATGGGTGATTGGATGGATTTTTTGCGATCTTTCCCATATATATCTTCGATGGTTATTTCATTTTGTCAAGTGACAGGGTTTGGCTCAATTGTTGAACTAGTAGGAAGTGATTCCTTTGGGTGGATATGTCTAGTTTTAATTATCCATGGATATAGCAGTAAAAAATCTCCAAGGACAGTGAACTATACCTAATTATTTTATTATTTTATTTTTCTATTTTTTTTCCAACATAAAATTAAAATGAGAACACTAATATTCGATTTTAATGGATGTCCTCCTTCCTATTATATATATATATATATATATATATTCCTAATCAAATTTAAAGGGGAGTAGATTATATATATATATATATATATATATATATATATATATATATATATATATATATATATATATATATATATATCAAATTTGAAGGGGAGTAGATTATGTTTTCCTAAACTTTAATACATAAATCTTTGCATTGGTATGGGTTGATTGTCCCATAGCAAAGAGTCTCATACGTCAACATTAAAATTAAATTATTATTATTATTATTAAATTCTCATATATATATATAATTTAGTCTCATGGTTACCTATTTCATTATTTTTGGATGTGTTATATTTATATCTACTTAATATTATTGAATTCCAACCTTTCTTATTTTTGTTTGTTTGATATTTTTTCAAACACTTATAGAATTTATTGAGCCGAGACACTCATTGAGCCTAGTATGAGGATCATGTGTAATTTTATGGGGTTAAAGTAGAATTGACATGTGTACCTTTAAAAACAAAAATAGAATATTCTTTAAATTAAGAAATAATATATTTCTATAATAAACAAAATATAAATATTTTTTTAGCTTTACTTAAATTTATTTGATAGTATTTACATTTTCATATTTCAATTGGATACATCAATAAACCATTCAATATCCATGTTAACTAATTTATTTTAATATCAAGTTTAAAATAAACATAAACATACATGTCTATTTATAACCCACAAAAAATTATTCCAATGCTCAAAGAGAAGAAGTAATTAAAGTTAAGATTCAAATCCCCCTATCTCTCTCTTGGCCCTCAAATCCTCTCTCTTCCCTCATCACTCTATCTCTCTCTTCAACTATGTTACTATATCCCTCCCTTTCTCATTCTCTCTCCTTTTCTCCTCCCTTTTCTCTATCTCTCCTTGGATAGTTCTTTATCTCACCCCTAAACATAAAAACTCTCTCTCCATCTCTCCCTTATAGCTAGCTCTCTCTCAACTTCTCATGACTCTCTTTGTCCTTCTTCTTCCCTCCATCTCTCCCCCTCCAAATCCATCTCTCTATCTGTCCCTCTCTGCTTCTGGTGATCTCATCCTTCCTCTCCCTCCCTTTCTCTCCTCCCTCCCTCCCTCTTCCTTCTTCTTTGTCTCTCTCTCTCTCTACCCTCAAATCCTCTCTCATTCTCTCTCTCCCAGCCCCATCTTTATGTCTCCCTCTCCCTCTCTTACCCTTCTCTACCTCTCTCACTCCTCTCCCTCTCTTACCCTCCTCTACCTCTCTCACACCTCTCCCTCCCTCTCTCTTCATTCCTCCTCCCCCCTCTCCTACAATTTATATCCATCTCTCCCTTGTAACTCACCCTATTTCTCCAGCTATATTATATGTCTCTATCTTTCCCTCCCATATATATCTAGAGTTTATATATATCTATATATGTATGTATGTATGTATGTATGTAACAAATTCAATATTGTATTAATCCAAATATATTTAATTTAATTTAATAATTTTAATATTAATATTAGGGTTAATAATGTTTTTTTTTCATGGCATTAATAATACTTTTTCCATGGTATTTGGCCCATAGGCTTGATATATAATTAGATGTTCTAATCCTATTTGATATATTTTTATTTATTTACCTTACCTCTTTATACCCTTTTATATTTATTTATTTACTTATCATAACTCTTTTATAAATATGCTATTTGGCCCATGGTATTTGTCATATAGGCTTCACCTAAATAAAATCTTTGTTTTTTAGTTTTTCTTAATACAAAGAGGTTCATGGAAGTAAATATAAAAAGAGATTTTTTTTATTTACCATATTTATATTTTTATTTATTTACCATACTTCTAGAGTAAGTATAAAAATATATTTTATTTATTTAGCATACCTATTGTTTATTTATATTTATATTTATTTTCCATATCTCTTTTTTGAGTGTTTATAAACCTCTTCATATTTTAAATCTATGTTGTTTAAATTTATTTTTAATAAATTTTTTATTGTATATTTATATGGTTACGTAAGTTATTGTTTAAGCTAACATATTTAGATTTTAATTTTATTTTTTTTATGAATTAAATTTGATAAGTGAGACAAACTTACACATATTAATTAACTTATAAAATAAGTCTTTAGACGCAATAATATCATCACAAAACTGAAAAACTGCTAAGTTAGCTAAAGAGGATAATCACACAACACAACCCAAATTAGGTGAATAGATGACTCAAATTAAGTGTACAGACGAGGAGACACTTGGAAATAATCACAATGCAACTCAGATTACGTGAGAAAATGAGGATAAACATAGAAATAATCGTCCGAGAATATGTCCACAGTTTTCATAAATGGATAAACTCCCGGAGAAAAATTATGGATGTTTTGGCTGGAATCTTATTCTTTCTTATCTTCGTCCACAGGAAGATATGAAGACCAGAATTAGGTTGGATAAGATATGCCAACTAAATCACGCCAAACTTAAATGTGAAAATACAAATAAACAAAATGTGCGAACTAAAAAATTTTCTTGCTTTAAAAAATAAACGTAAGACCAACAGGTTGTAGATTTTTTCAGGAATCTGTACAACACGGCACACAGTTCTAAGATGCAAATGGTTTTTAGTTCACAATTATTCATGGTTTTTTTTTTTCCGTCTTGAACGTTGATAGAAGTTGCTGAGAGCTATCATGCATATCTCTTTTCAATAATAATTAGAAGTTGCTGAGAGCTATCATGCATATCTCTTTTCAATAATAATTATATATAGATAGAAACGTAGCACCTAAACAGTAGAAAAAGGGTTGAAATTGGGTTATCCAAAAATGAGAAATACAAGAAACTATTTTGGACAGATCCTTTTACTCATAACCCACTCGTATCTAGGAGCAATAGTACATCTTAATAAAAAAAACGATCCAGTTGAAACGTTATCCGAGAATGAGAAAACTATTTGAATTGAAAAATCATTCTAACTACTTCAGTTGAAAAAACATTCTCAGAGACGTGGAGTTTACTATTAGATATTTAATTATTCAATTCTTTAAGGCACATTCTACCTATCAAATTATAATAATGCATAATGATAGGAAAATGGATAGTTCTATAGTCAAATATCATATATATATATTATGTGAATGCTTAAAAAAGGGAAAATTATAATTTTATATATATATATATATAGATGATAATTTAGTTCGTTGAGTTCTTTTTGTTAAATAGTGATCTTGTCATATCTAGTTGATGTTTTTGGGTTAGGCTCTGGTTATTGTGTCCATGGGTAAACATCTCTTTTTGATGGGTTTGCTTTTAATTTTCATGAAACAAAACATAAATTATTATTAAAAATAATAATTATATATATATATATATATATATATATATATATATATATTAGGAAAATACAATTCACCTCATCCTGTAAAATTGTCCAAATATTCTAAAATTATGTACATAAATATTCTAAAATCCACACATTAAGATGCACCCAAGAGAATAATCTAGTCTTGGGAGAGGACGAGCAAATGACGATAAACTTATAAGCAATCATCCACGTTGCCAAAGTCATAATCATCTTCTGCTGAATTTTCTTTCTTTATCAAAGTATCAGAATATGTCCACATTTTTTAGAATACAAAACCTCCCTCAAGAAACTTATGAAGGTTGACTTTGGCATAGCTCACTGTGGAATCTTATTAGTCGCTGGTGGTGACGGCATGGAATCTAATTAGGAATTTGCACTCACCTTTAGGTATTTCTTTCGTTGGTATTCTAGAGTTTAGCATAATATTTTAACAAACAGGTTTTCCACACATACCAAACATTGACATTAATTTGTGTTTATACTTCTTATCTGTACACCAAAATGAATTTTGATAAGCTCGTCAAATAGATGACGTCAAATCATGTTTATGATACTCGATGGAATACCACGGTTGTCGTTGCAGCCATTTATTTTTTTCTTCTTCGTCCTATGACTACAGTTGTCGTAACTAGTGGATTTGATATCAAGTGTCATAATAATAAACACAAATACCTAAAAAAATAGGATATTTCACTGCTAATAAGTTGAAACCAATACTAAATATGAAAATGCAGTTTAAAAAAATCTGTAAATAAAGAAATTGTACAGCTTATATAGGGGCTGATTTTAGATAACTTTTTCTATTGGCAACTAGCTAGTATCATGTTTGAATAACACATATTTGGAACATAAAATTGAAAATGAAAAACATTATATGTTTATATTGGTCCAAATTTATTTATGTGATGAAAATAGTTATATGAATAAATTGTCTAAATATATATTTAAAATAACAATAAATATATTTAGTGAATTTAGAAAATATTATAAAGAAAACGTTAAATTTTATTTTAGAATTTTTTTAGTTTCAATAAGCAGTAAATTAGCTAAATCATAATTTTATTATTTATCAAAGATAAATATTTAGTATATAAAATAATTAGGAGTTACTCAAATTGAATAAGATTTAATATGTTTAGTAAGTATATTTGTGTTTCTTAATACATGTATTAGTTGTATTGTAATCCCAAAGCCTTGTTATGACAAATGGAGAAATTTTTTATATAACTTTTTTTGCATGAATAAAATTGCCTTAAGTGGCTACTTAGGCTTTGAAAGTGGACTGTCTCCTTACAATTGTGCTTTAAGCACTTAAAAATATTAGATCATTATAGCTTTTGATATGGTTCTATCATTAATGAAGGTGTTCATCTTGCCCTATCATAGTGCTTTAAGCACTGAAAAATATTAGATCATTATAGCTTTTGATGTGGTTCTACCATTAATGAAGGTGTTCATCTTGTATGGAATAACTTGACATACCCATTGAGTCATAGTTAATGCAAGTCAAGAAGCCTTGTGGCTTCTATAGATCCTTTCAAAGTTGGGATTCTATCATCAACATCCTACCACACTCTAGCACTACAATAAGAGTGCCATCATGCTTGCTTAAGTTCTAGCTCAACATTTTCACATTAAACATATTGAGCTAAAAATGCACTTCATTAGAAAGATCATTCATGATTGGTTTACAAGTGTTCATTTACTCTACTTATTGTCCATCAAGCTTGCCAAAGTTCTAGTTCGACAACATCACATTAAACATACTGAGCTAAAAATGTACTTCATTAGAAAGCTCATGCATGATTGGGTTAAGTGTTCATTTACACTACATATCATCAAGTAGTATATCATCAAGTTGTAGACATTTTCACAAATTCTCTTACAAAAGATTTTTTTTTTAAGTTTAGATCTTTATTAGGTGTTTAGTAAGTAGTCAATAAGAGGAGATAGGCTCTAATGACTCATTCCTTCTTATATTGTGTCAACTTTGTAAATCCTTCAATCTCATCTCAAAACTTGTACTTTTTCAAGTATGCATTAGTTACAACTTAATATGAGAGTCATAATATATTTCAGATATAAAATGATCATTTTTTCATATTATAAATTTGAAAATATAAAATTTAAAACTAAATCTTAAAATTATATAAATATAATTTTGGTATAAAAATCTTACCAATCATAATTATTAAAGTTTTTTTCAAAATTAATGATACTTCCCTACTATTAAACAAATATATAATATAAAGATTTAAAATTAAAATGTAAAGGTAAATACAACTCTCATACATATATAAAATTAAAAAAATTATAATGTAAAAAATGATTATAATGTAAGAAAGAAATATATATATATATATATATATATATATATATATATATATATATATAATTATATAATTTAAATATAAATTTTTTGATAAATAATTAATTTTTTTAATAATAATAAATAATTAAATTCATTATAAATTAATTAAAATTTTAATAAATTAAAATTTAATATAACAAATCTTGTTAATAATAATTAGTTATATGAGAAAAACATTTACTAAGGTATCTTTTCTTCGCTAATTTAGATTTTACGTGAAAAAGTAATAATTAAAACGAATAACAACTAAAGGTTTGATACACACTTATTTGTAGCTAGTCATCTTATCAAGATGGCACAATCATGTTCATGTACAATATTATAATATTAACTCTTCATGGTCTAAACAAAATTTTATCAAAGATGTAATAAATAACAATTTCATGCAATTTCATGCACGTGAATCGTAACAGGCTCTCATATCAAGATAGAAACTCTCATTAGCATATTGATAAATGCAGATAAGCAGATATCAACCACACATTTGATAATAATAATTAATAAGAAATAATAATTATAATTAATAATTAACATTTAACAATAATAATTATTATTAATAAATAATAATTATTAATTATAATTGTTAATAATTAATAATAATTACTAATAATCATAATCATAATTACAATTATAATTGTTAAAATTTATTATAATTATAATGTTAATTATAACTATTAATTAATTATCATTAGTTGTTGTTGTTATTATTATTATTATTATTATTTTCGGTATAATAATTTAAAAAATAAAAATTAATAATATTTAATATTGAATTTAATATATAAATTAAATGTAAATAAATTTCATTTATATTAACTTTTTTATTAAAATCTAATTATATTAATTAAAACTAGTATATTTCTAAAACATTTTAAATAAAAAAATAAATTTCATAAAATATTTTAATGATATTTACATGAAAATTAAATATTTTATAATGAGATTTACATGAAAATTAAATATTATAAAATAACGTTATTAATACCTATATGTGTATGAAAAAAGTTTTTTATATTCTATAGTGTGTGTTTGAGTGTTACAAATTACTGAAACATGTATTGAAATTATTATACACTAAAGATCATCATATCATCAAGGGAGAGGTAGAGAGAATAAAAATCATTCCTACCCAAAAAAAAAAAATAAACATAATTGACATCTTATTACATAATAAAAGTGTGAAGCTTTCTTATTAATATAGTTGTATGATAAAGATTATTAAACTCTATATAATGTAATTATTAAAAATATATTTGATATATAATTTTTTAAATCAATAATAATATTTGCATGTGATTATGAAGTTAATTTATATAATGATTTTCATAATATTAAGAAAATAATCAATTTAGAAATTTCACCTTCATACTCCATGATGGGGTGTACATAAGGACTACAAGGTGTTCATATTAAAATGTGTGTCACACTTGACAAATGTCCTCCCATTGTCATACCATGTTAGGGAAATGAGTGTATACAAAGGCAACCCCAACTCATGTCGTTTCAAAATAAATGCATGGGCGTTGGTGGAGTTTGGGGAGGCTTTCGTTTATTCCCTAGATCACACTTGTGTGTATCTCCACAACAAGGAGTTGGTTATAATTGGAAGGATTAACTAATTTTGTTAATGAATGGGGTTATGGTTTTCGTAAGATCATTGATGGATGTATGCACAAGGAGATGAATTTTTTTCTTAAGATGTGTGCCATTATCAACACTTGTCCTTTACTCATCTTACTGAGGCATGAAATTTTTTTCCACCTTGTGTCATTCTCCTCGGTTCTCTCCTTATAAACACATAGGATATGTTAAAAGGTGGTGAAGGTATGACGTGATCTAGGGTGGTGGAGAGGATAACTCCTCACCTTGCCACTTATGTTTTTGTCATGGTATAAATTACATGTTGGGGTCACACGCATTCATCCTTTTGCAATTGGGGACTTGCCACTATTCTGAGAGAAATTTAGACTTTGGTTATAGCTCTTTCATAGTCTTTTGTAGTATAAAAGTGGGTCAATGTTCTCTATTTTATTCTTGCACAATAATTTTTTTTTGTACATTACGCTAATTCTATTAAAAAAGCATGTGATACAGAATGGAGTTATAGTCAAGAGAGGTTAAATAGCGAGGAAGCAGGAAATGATAAACTATTAACCTCGGTCCCATCAGGTAACCAAGAGAGAGAAAAAGAGATCCAAGAAGATACACATGGGAGCCATAAGAGACAGACACATGAATCTACCTAGAATGAGTTGAATCCTCAATATGACATTTCTTTCCTTTCTTTTTTGAAAATTTAACCCAGTCGTCATGGGGCCAATGGGCTAAAACCACTTGAACATTTTTTTTGACTAAAGGAGTAGTCTCCTTATCCGAATTTAAGGAGGAGGACTCACGAGCTTATTTTTGGGCACTCATAGAAAGATTTCTTCATAATATTAATGGATCACAGAAGCCAAAAATCTAGTAAAATTCAATATTGTATTAATCCAAATATATTTAATTTAATTTAATAATTTTAATATTTTAATATTAATATTAGGTTTAATAAATTTTTTTTTTTTTAAATGGAATTAATAATAATTTTTCCATGGTATTTGGCCCATAGACTTGGTATATAATTAGATGTTCTAATCCTATTTGATATATTTTTATTTATGTACCTTACCTCTTTATACCCTTTTATATTTATTTATTTACTTATCATAACTCTTTTATAAATATGCTATTTGGCCCATGGTATTTGTCATATAGGCTTCACCTAAATAAAATCTTTGTTTTTTAGTTTTTCTTAATACAAAGAGGTTCATGGAAGTAAATATAAAAAGAGATTTTTTTATTTACCATATTTATATTTTTATTTATTTACCATACTTCTAGAGTAAGTATAAAAATATATTTTATTTATTTAGCATACCTATTGTTTATTTATATTTATATTTATTTGCCATATCTCTTTTTTGAGTGTTTATAAACCTCTTCATATTTTAAATCTATATTGTTTAAATTTATTTTTAATAAATTTTTGATTGTATATTTATATGTTTAAGCTAACATATTTAGATTTAAATTTTATTTTTTTATGAATTAAATTTGATAAGTGAGACAAACTTACACATCTACCCATAGTAGTTAACTTATAAAATAAGGCTTTAGACGCAATAATATCATCACAAAACTGAAAAACTGCTAGGTTAGGTAAAGAGGATAATCACACAACACAACCCAAATTAGGTGAATAGATGACTCAAATTAAGTGTACAGACGAGGAGACACTTGGAAATAATCACAATGCAACTCAGATTACGTGAGAAAATGAGGATAAACATAGAAATAATCGTCCGAGAATATGTCCGCAGTTTTCATAAATGGATAAACTCCCGGAGAAAAATTATGGATGTTTTGGCTGGAATCTTATTCTTTCTTATCTTCGTCCACAGGCAGATATGAAGACCAGAATTAGGTTGGATAAGATATGCCAACTAAATCACGCCAAACTTAAATGTGAAAATACAAATAAACAAAATGTGCGAACCAAAAAATTTTCTTGCTTTAAAAAATAAACGTAAGACAAACAGGTTTTAGATTTTTTCAGGAATCTGTACAACACGGCACACAGTTTTAAGATGCAAATGGTTTTTAGTTCACAATTATTCAAGGTTTTTTTTTTTTCTTCTTGATAGAAGTTTCTGAGAGCTATCATGCATATCTCTTTTAAAAAATAATTATATCTAGATAGAAACGTAGCACCTAAGACAGTAGAAAAAGGATTGAAATTGGGTTATCCAAAAATGAGAAATACAAGAAACTATTTTGGACAGATCCTTTTACTGATAACCCACTCGTATCTAGGTGCAATAGTACATCTTAATAAAAAAAACGATCCAGTTGAAACGTTATCCGAGAATGAGAAAACTACTTGAATTGAAAAAACATTCTAACTACTTCAGTTGAAAAAACATTCTCAGAGACGTGGAGTTTACTATTAGATATTTAATTATTCAATTCTTTAAAGCACATTCTACCTATCAAATTATAATAATGCATACTGATAGGAAAATGGATAGTGCTATAGTCAAATATCATATATATATTATGTGCAAGCTTAAAAAAAAATGGAAAATTATATATATATATATATATATATATATATGTATATATATATATATATATATATATATGTATATGTATATGTATATGTATATGTATATGTATATGGATATGGATATGGATATGATAATTTAGTTTGTTGAGTTCTTTTTGTTAAATAGTAATCTTGTCATTTCTAGTTGATGTTTTTGGGTTAGGCTCTGGTTATTGTGTCTATGGGTAAATTCTTTTTGAACAAAACATAAATTATGATTAGAAATAATAATTATAATTATAAATAAAAATAATTATATATATATATATATAATAGCACAATTTTTTAAAAATCAAATTTTTTAAATATACAAAATATTAAGGAAATAGGAAAATACAATTCACCTCATCCTGTAAAATTGTCCAAATATTCCAAAATTATGTACATAAATATTCTAAAATCCACACATTAAGATGCACCCAAGAGAATAATCTAGCCTTGCGAGAGGACGAACAAATGACGATAAACTTATAAGCAATCATCCACGTTGCCAAAGTCATAATCATCTTCTGCTGAATTTTCTTTCTTTATCAAAGTATCAGAATATGTCCACATTTTTTAGAATACAAAAACTCCCTCGAGAAACTTATGAAGGTTGACTTTGGCATAGCTCACTGTGGAATCTTATTAGTCGCTGGTGGTGACGGCATGGAATCTAATTAGGAATTTGCACTCACCTTTAGGTATTTCTTTCCTTGGTATTCTAGAGTTTAGCATAATATTTTAACAAACAGGTTTTCCACACATACCAAACATTGACATTAATTTGTGTTTATACTTCTTATCTGTACACCAAAATGAATTTTGATAAGCTCGTCAAATAGATGACGTCAAATCCTGTTTCTGATACTCAATGGAATACCACGGTTGTCGTTGCAGCCATTTATTTTTTACTTCTTCGTCCTATGACTACAGTTGTCGTAACTAGTGGATTTGATATCAAGTGTCATAATAATAAACACAAATATCTAAAAACAAACACAAATACCTAAAAACATAGGATATTTCACTGCACCACAAACATATGTTACAATAATAAGTTGAAACCAATACTAAGTATGAAAATGCAGTTAAAAAAATCTGTAAATAAAGAAATTGTACAGCTTATATAGGGGCTGATTTTAGATAACTTTTTCTATTGGCAACTAGCTGGTATCATGTTTGAATAACACATATTTGGAACATAAAAGTGAAAATGAAAAACATTATATCTTTATATTGGTCCAAATATATTTATGTGATGAAAATAGTTATATGAATAAGTTGTCTAAATATATATTTAAAATAATAATAAATATATTTAGTGAATTTAGAAAATATTATAAAGAAAAAGTTAAATTTTATTTTAGAATTTTTTTAGTTTCAATAAGCAGTAAATTAGCTAAATCATAATTTTGTTATTTATCAAAGATAAATATTTAGTATATTAAATAATTAGGAGTTACTCAAATTCAATAAGGTTTAATATGTTTAGTAAGTAAATTTGTGTTTCTTAATACATGTATTAGTTGTATTGTAATCCCAAAGCCTTGTTATGATAGATGAGAAATTTTTTATATAACATTTTTTGCATGAATAAAATTGCCTCAAGTGGCTACTTAGGCTCTGAAAGTGGACTGTCTCCTTACCATTGTGCTTTAAGCACTGAAAAATATTAGATCATTATAGCTTTTGATGTGGTTCTACCATTAATGAAGGTGTTCATCTTGTATGGAATAATTTGACATACCCATTGAGTCATAGTTAATGCAAGTCAAGAAGCCTTGTGGCTTCTATAGATCCTTTCAAAGTTGAGATTATATCATCAACATCCTACCACCTTCTAGCACTACAATAAGAGTGCCATCATGCTTGCCTAAGTTCTAGTTCAACATTTTCACATTAAACATATTGAGCTAAAAATGCACTTCATTAAAAAGATCATTCATGATTGATTTACAAGTGTTCATTTACTCTACTTATTGTCCATCAAGCTTGCCAAAGTTCTAGTTCGACATCATCACATTAAACATATTGAGATAAAAATATACATCATTAGAACCCTCATTCATGATTGGGTTAAGTGTTCATTTACACTACATATCATCAAGTCGTATATCATCAAGTTGTAGACATTTTCACAAATTCTCTTACAAAAGAAAAGTTTTTTAAGTTTAGATCTTTATTAGGTGTTTAGTAAGTAGTCAATAAGAGGAGATAAGCTCTAATGACTCATTCCTTTTTATATTGTGTCAACTTTGTAAATCCTTCAATCTCATCTCAAAACTTGTATTTTTTCAAGTATGCATTAGTTACAACTTAATATGAGAGTCATAATATATTTCAGATATAAAATGATCATATATAAAATATCTGTTTTTTCATATTATAAATTTGAAAATATAAAATTTAAAACTAAACCTTAAAATTATATAAATATAATTTTGGTATAAAAATCTTACAAATCATAACTATTAAAGTTTTTTTCAAAATTAATGATACTTACCTACTATTAAACAAATATATAATATAAAGATTTAAAATTAAAATGTAAAGGTAAATACTACTCATATATATATATATATATATATATATATATATATATATATATATATATAATTACAATTTAAATATAAATATTTTGATAAATAATTAATTCTTTTAAGTTCATTAGTATAATAATAATTAATTTTTTTAATAATAATAAATAATTAAATTCATTATAAATTAATTAAAATTTTAATAAATTAAAATTTAATATATCAAATCTGGTTAATAATAATTAGTTATATGAGAAAAACATTTACTAAGTATCTTTTCTTCGCTAATTTACATTTTACGTGAAAAAGTAATAATTAAAACGAATAACAATTTTATAAAAAAGAATAACAACTAAAGGTTTGATACACAATTATTTGTAGCTAGTCATCTTATCAAGATGGCACAATCATGTTCATGTACAATATTATAATATTAACTCTTCATGGTCTAAACAAAATTTTATCAAAGAAGTAATAAATAACAATTTCATGCAATTTCATGCACGTGAATCGTAACAGGCTCTCATATCAAGATATATCAAGATAGAAACTCTCATTAGCATATTGATAAATGCAGATAAGCAGATATCAACCACACATTTGATAATAATAATTAATAATTAATAATAAATAATAATTATAATTAATAAATAATAATTATTAATTATAATTGTTAATAATTAATAATAATTACTAATAATCATAATTATAATTACAATTATAATTGTTAAAATTTATTATAATTATAATTATTAATAATAATGTTAATTATAACTATTAATTAATTATCATTAGTTATTATTATTATTATTATTTTCGGTATAATAATTTAAAAAATAAAAATTAATAATATTTAATATTGAATTTAATATATAAGTTAAATGTAAATAAATTTGATTTATATTAAATTTTTTATTAAAAACTAATTATATTAATTAAAACTAGTATATTTCTAAAACATTTTAAATAAAAAAATAAATTTCATAAAATATTTTAATGATATTTACATGAAAATTAAATATTTTATAATGAGATTTACATGAAAATTAAATATTATAAAATAACGTTATTAATACCTATATGTGTATGAAAAAACGTTTTTTATATTCTATAGTGTGTGTTTGAGTGTTACAAATTACTGAAACATGTATTGAAATTATTATGCAATAAAGCTCATCATATCATCATCATATCATCAAGGGAGAGGTAGAGAGAATATCATTCCTACCTCACAAAAAAAATAAACATAATTGACATCTTATAACATAATTACAGAGTGTGAGGCTTTCTTATTAATATAGTTGTATGATAAAGATTATTAAACTCTATATAATGTAATTATGAAAAATATATTTGATATATAATTTTTTAAATCAATAATAATATTTGCATGTGACTTTGAAGTTAATTTATATAATGATTTTCATAATATTAAGAAAATAATCAATTTAGAAATTTCACCTTCATACTCCATGATGGGGTGTACATAAGGACTACAAGGTGTTCATATTAAAACGTGTCACACTTGACATATGTCCTCCCATTGTCATACCATGTTAGGGAAATGAGTGTAACTCATGTCGTTTCAAAATAAATGCATGGGCATTGGTGGAGTTTGGGGGAGGCTTTCGTTTATTCCCTAGATCACACTTGTGTGTATCTCCACAACAATGAGTTCGTTATAATTGGAAGGATTAACTAATTTAGTTAATGAATGGGATTATGGTTTTCGTAAGATCATTGATGGATGTATGGACAAGGAGGAATTTTTTTCTTAAGATGTGTGCCATTATCAACACTTGTCCTTTACTCGTCTTACTAGGCATGAAATTATTTTTCCACCTTGTCATTCTCCTCGGTTCTCTCCTTATAAACACATAGGATATGTAAAAGGGTGGTGAAGGTATGACGTGATCTAGGGTGGTGGAGAGGATAACTCCTCACCTTGCCACTTATGTTTTTTTCATGGTATAAATTACATGTTGGGGTCACACGCATCCATCTTTTTGCAATTGGGGACTTGCCACTATTCTAAGGGAAATTTAGACTTTGGTCAAGTCTTTTATAGTATAGAAGTGGTTCAATGTTCTCTATTTTATTCTTGCACAATAGTTTTTTTTTTTTTTTTTTTTTTTTTTTTTACACTAATTTTATTAAAAAAGTATGTGCTACAGAATGGAGTTATAGTCAAGAGAGGTTAAATAGCGGGGAAGCAGGAAATGATAAACTATCAACCTCGGTCCTATTAAGTAACCAAGAGAGAGAAAAAGAGATCCAAGAAGATACACATGGGAGCCATAAGAGACAGACACATGAATCTACGTAGAATGGGTTGAATCCTCAATATGACATTTATTTCCTTTCTTTTTTGAAAATTTAACTCAATCGTCATGGGGCGGATGGGCTAAAACCACTTGAACATTTTTTTTGACTAAAGGAGTAGTCTCCTTATCTGAATTTAAGGAGGAGGACTCACGAGCTCATTTTTGGGCACTCACAGAAATATTGGGCCCTCGAGAGTTAGCCGAGAGCATGTCTTTTTCCTGCTTGGAAACCTCCTCATCTGCTTCGATCTCCTCCTCATCTGAGCTCAAGAAGTCAATGCCATCCATGGGAGGTGGTTCAGAGGGTTTCTAGATTTTAGAGTTTGATTTTCGATTTCTTCTCTTATTTTGGGTGAGGAACGTAGTACCAGAGTTATGAAGATGCCCTATTTGATGGCAGTGACATCATTAGAGAGTAGTGTTATCATAGTCCAAGGTCTGTGTCCAGTGGAAATCACCAATTTTGAGATTGATGTGATCAGGAAGGCCTTTACTTATGTGTATTTCAGCACATATCCTGCCATAGGTGTATATGCCCATCTCCCCCCTGGAGGGATCCCTTGCGAGAAAGAGTCCCAGGTTATTTCCAAATCCTTGAAAGACATAGAAGTGCCATAAAGGACGAGGTATATTTGGAATACTGACCCAAATAAGAAGCTTGGTAATGAATGTCATAGAAGGGTCAAAGATTGGGAACTAGAGTGTGAGGAATAGCCCCGCTTTTCCCCAAAACCAAGGACCACCTGTTAAGGATTTTTTATAATCTTCATTGAATGAAAAAATAACTATAAAGAAACACTTTGAGTAGAAGATAACCTTGATGTTATTGGTCCAAGTGGAATGAATCCATTGGTAGAGATCTCCTGAGTGAGGCCATAATCCATTACATCGGAAAATAATGGAAGATTCTGCATATATATTTAAAACTATTTTTCAAGTGCCAGATGGGAAATTTCTACAAAGGGAATATCCACCATTTTATCAACTAAAAATGGCTTGGGAGCCTTAGAGGTTTGAGCAGATTTCTTGGGAGGTTGTGCATGGAAAAAATCCTTATAGGAGAAAGATTGAGCGGAAGATGGATGCCTGACTGCCCCTCCTCGTAGATGTTGGGTTACAACCACAAAAGAATATTTTTCAATATTATAAAATGATAGTGGAAGAGAGCCCTCTAGTTTTTTACCTCCATAGAGTAATCGTTGAAATCGAGAAGGAATCCCTGGCCTGTGTTTCAGTGCATGCGAAAGGGTCTTCACCAGATCCGCCGAGCGAGTCCAAAGAATCATGGTTTTTTTAGTGAGAAGAGAGATTTGAATATGAAAGGAAGGGGATAAGAGATTTCGGGATCCCTGGTAGCCAATGCTCATTTGGGAGGTAAGATTAACAAGTCTAGATGGCCCACTGCTACCTAATACTACCTTTTCATATTTACGATTTTCCTATGTAAAGAATAACCATATCACATAGATCTCGGGGCTGCCCTCTGGAGCAAGGAAGAATTGACGAGTGGGGATAGGCCAGAGCATTCAACGTATTTCTCGCTGCCGAACCTCACGTAGGAAACCACGACGTTCTTTGGCTTCATATCGATATGGAGATTCGTCCCTATCCAACGGGGCGGGAGGTCATTGGCCTTCTCCGCCTTCTTTCCATCCCAACTTCTTTCAAGGTTGGGCCTTTGAAAATATGTTGGCTCCCTTGGTCTCAGAGTGCCTAGATCCACGCAGTCGCGCTATTGAATGGTAGCGATAGGAGTTTTTGCGCAAATGCAAACCCATTCATTATTATGATCACCGCTCTTGCAGATGATAGGGGTTATCGAACTAGATGTTGGAGGGAATATTTTCCCATCCGGTACATTGTTGTGGATCAGGGTCTGTCCAATAGATTTGCGGTCTAGAGGAGAAACATCAGATTTGATCCCTATTTCGGCGATTGTAGCACCTGCAAAGAACTGTGAAACCCTTGCACTCACCATCGCTCCTAAAAAACCAATTATTTCTATTCTTGCACAATATTGCGATAGGGCCGGTCTTTGAACTGGTTGCGGTTCTACCCACCTCGAAACTCTAAGGAAATCATTATTGATGTATCTCATTATATTGTTCTGTCTTCGATTGTGGTGTATGGTATCCTAGTTGATTTTCCATATAGTTTTAGTGTTATTACTTTTTATTACTGTTTAGTAGTCAAAATTGGGGTTGTGTTATTTCATGCATTTTTTCTGTGTCCTTGTCATCCTAATTTTGTGTTTCATAGCTAACTTTGGACTCTAGTTTTTAGCTTTCAAAAATTGTGTTATATTTATGTTGTGTATTCCTGGTGGTGTTTTCAATGGTGTTGGTTTGTACTATGTCAATTTTATAACTTACCATTTCTTGTCTACTAGTTCCATTCGAGGCATATTAGGGATGACGTGATTTTGCTTTAAATGAGGGTCCAAAATTCTGGGTATTACTATTGCACTCATCTAGGGTCCCATATTATGGGTATTACTATATCAATAGTTAGTCACTTTTATAGCTTGGGATTCCTTGTTTATAAATTCTAATCATGCAAAATTGGGGAAGACATGCTTCAACGCTTGTTAAGGGTTGAAATTTCTAATTATTGTCCACTTCGTATTTTTATTGGTCATGTCTCTGTTTTTCATCCACTTCTCTATGTCACTATGCCTCCTTGGTGGAGAATGACAAGTCATAAAGTTGGTTCTAGAAGCTCTACTTCTCAATGTAGATGGTTGTTTGGTTGGAATTAAATTGTAACCTATTTTAATTTGGTCCCTATGGAGGTTCAAAAGGAAATTATTCACATTGGATCTAGGGATTTTGGTGATAGGTCTTACTTCTTTGATTCAAAGTTAGGTGTAGATGCTTCAAATGGATTCCCAACCCTTGGAAATTTATAAAGAGAAGGCTTCATTTTCTACAGTCTCTTGCTTTGCATCAACAGATGAATACCTCTTCTGTTTAGCTCTTAGAGATAAGCAGGTGGAAAATTATAAATATTTGCAGGATGAGAGTATATCAAGCGACTTCTCCAGAATTTTAGTTTCTACTTGGACGATATAGTCTCATGTTTACAAAGGATTGAGAAGTATATAGTTTCTAATTTTTACCTTGACAAGCTCACAAAGCCTCATCTTGTAATCAATGCTCCACAAACTACCGCTTCTCCACCATCTCACACATCTCCACTTTCACTGGTTATCATATCCGACTGATGGGCTTAGATTGTGTAATGCTTTGTTTTACTTCAAATCAAATGACATTTTGTTTCATGGATATGAGGTGTTGATATTGTTCTCGATGGTTCTCTGATATGTACCTTTGTTTTCTACAACAAGAAGTAAAAATATATTTGGTATGAAACTTAATATGTGTTTTTCTTGCAAAGAGATGGCGTCTAATTCTCTTGGAGTAAAAGGATTCTATCTCACGTGACACTTATGCTCGAGGTGTTCATTTTATTCTACAACTCTTAGAGTAAAAGGATTCTCCATTATTGTTCCCCTAGAGGTGTTTTTTTATTGTGTAACTTTTCTTTTACAATGCTTCAATTTCCTTTGTATAAGTTGGATGTTTTAGTTTTACTACTTTCCAATGGATGTTAATGGATGTAAATTCTACGTGTTTTATTATTTAGTCTTCATACTTACTTTGTCTTATCTATTTGGAGACTTGTACTGCCATGGGGCAAATTTTTTGTAGAACATATGTTATCAATGAAATTTTTTTCTTTATTAATAGAAATCTTTTATACTAGCCTAGAAAAAGACATTTCACATTCATTCTAAACCCCCAAAAAAACTATTATTTAATATTTAATTATTTTAACCCTTAACTCTTTATAATAATAACACACCAAATTAAAAACAATAAAATATTCCTAAAAATAACCCTTAATAATAATAACACACCAAAATAAAAACGATTAAATATTCCTAAAAATAACTCTTAATAATTAAGACACACCAAATTAAAAATGATTAAATATTTCTAAACATATTACTTACCAAATTATATTAAAAAATAACTAAAATAGTATACTATATCATTAAATAGATAATAAAATATCCCATAAAATACTATTTTTATAAAAATGTAATATAATAATTATTTTCTTTAAATTAAAAATCTTACTTTAATGAAAAATATTGTCGTTATAATTTAATTAAGTATCAAAGATGTTTATTGATTTATAAAGTTTCCTCTGCATTTATATATATATATATATATATATATATATATATATATTTTATATTTTATATTTTATATTTTATATTTTATAGTTGTCATTATTAACCCTACTTACATCTACTTACTATAACAAATGCCTCTCATAAACTTTAAAATGGCACATACATTTAAAAAACACATAGACACGATCTTATATAATAGTTTGTTGACAGGTTGTTCGCGTTGTAAGATATAATAATGTTTAAATGAATAAAAAATAAATGACCCTGTGCCTGTTTACGTTGTTAAGCTCGTTGGTTCAAAACCAATGAGTAATCCCATACATGTAACAAAATCAAATGCCTTTTGAACAAATTGTAAAAATAAATATTTTTTTAATAATTATCGTAATGTAAAAATTTTCATCATTAAAATAATATTTTGTTTTGTTCTTTTTTCATTTAAGTTCACTCTAAACGTCAATGTTAAATGAAATAATTATTTTCTCATTTAAAAGATTCGCAAATTATTCTTACTCGACATAGAACACTTTTTATTTTTATTTTCTTAGATAATTTCGTAATCAAACTCTAAAGAAAACATGGATAAAAACACATAAACATAAACATATCGCACCACGTTCTATCAGAAATCAATCAGACTATGCATTGTATTAATAAGAAGCATATACCAAGATCCAAACAACCATACCCATATCTGAACAATAACTTTTTTTAAATAATATTAAAAAAATATTAATAGATTTAAAAGAGTGTATACAACATTATTTGAATATTACAAACAAAAACTCTGTCATCATTAAAAAGAAATATATTTTAAATTAATAATAAATTTAAATGGATAATATTTTCTTAATTGGATTATCTTATTATTGCAAATGGAAATATTTAATTAGTAAATAGAGAACGTAGTATACAACAATGGTTTTTTACTATTAATTTATTAATTTTAGGATAAATTAAGAGTTTACATAAATTAATAAATACACAACAGGGTATACAATAATGGTTTTTTACTATTAATTTATTAATTTTGGGATAAATTAAAAGTGTACATAAAGATTGTTTTCTTAGTTAGATAATGATGAGGAGTTAAGAGTGCCCAAAAAGATTTTCTTGGCAAGAAAATGGTTTATGAGTATTTATAATATAAATAAGAAAATATTTTATAATAATAATTTAATTTTATTGTTATCATTATATATATGTGTGTTTTTTTATTCTCGAGAAATATTATTATGAGTTAAACATACACAATTTTTCCTGATACAATCACACATTTATGTTTCTCAAAACTAACTCCGGAGAATTGATATTTATTTTTTCTAGTGTTACATTATATATATATATATATATATATATATATATATATATATATATATATATATATATTTCTTTAGAAATTTAACCCTTTTATATTATTATTATTATTATTATTATTAAGAATTAATTTTTATTTTTTTTTAATTGGAAAGTGAGCATGGCTCTTACTCACATGGCACAATTTCCAATAAACCAATACATTCGCCCACCCATTCTCCGCATGCTTTATCAAAATGATTTAACCTCTAACCACTTTCTTCTCATAAAAATTTATATGACATCAATTAAACTAAACTGCCTCGAAAAAAATTTGTAACCTTTGTTGAGATTTGGCATATTAATTTGGCTAAAATCTCATGGATAATGCCAACAATAGGATTTGCTCCAAATGTGAAGGCATCAAATCCTGAAGATGAGATACCAATCCTATTTTCTTGTGATAGGATGGAATTTAATTTAATATTCAGTTTTCTTTTACATCTATAAATTGTAAGCCCATAGAGGCAAAATATATATGAGGGATGAGGAAGAGGAAGTGCAGATGTGAAAATCTGTTGTTGTAATCTCTTGCTGAATAATAAGAAATCCGATACTTCTGTTTGGTGGATGTAGCCCATATTGGTTGGGTGAACCACGTTAAATCGTTGTCTCTATTTTATGCTGCGCGTGTGAATTATTTAGTTTCTACTGTGTAAACTCTAACAATTGGTATCAGAGCTAAATTGATTCGTTGACTGTTGCTGCCTGCAAAATCGATTGAGGAGCTGCTGCCTGCAAAATTGATTTGCTGCCTACAAGATTGATTCCCTGCCTGGTATAACAGCTACTACCTATTTAATTAATTCATGTAGTGTCCAAAAAATTAATTGCCATGGTATTTTGAAGGGCTAAGGAATCTGCATAGATTTTGTCAGCTGCTAATCGATGGATTGTCTAATTTGCCCATATATGACACAGGGCAGGGCAGTTTCCACTCAGAATAATAGTATATCTCTATTCGTACATGTATAGCATAAGTGGGAATGTGCAGGAACATCATTCTCTACAAGTGGGAATGAGAAGAACCACTTTGTAAGTGGGGAGATGTCGTTTCCTATTTAAAGAGCTTGGTATAAGAGCGACATGTGAGAGCTGATTTCAAACGCCCAAGAAACTTCGTATGGAGGATCATTGTCGTCGTTTGAGATGTTCATCGTTGTGAAATGGCATCATAAAATTTGTATGGCCGTTGGTGATGTATGTTTCCAAGTTAAATTTTTTCTTTGTGCATTCTGTGCAAACAAGTTTGCATGAAGGCTGAAGGTCGTTTTGACCTATGTCCGGAGTTGGGAGCCAGTAGTAGTCTATCTTTCACTCTCAATAAAAACCAACAGGAGGCATAGGAATTATTGCTAGCTGCTTGTTTTTTCATAATGATTGAGTACCACTAAGCAAGGAAACACCTGGGTCATTCTGCATTTTTTGATTGACTGCATGTGGTGCTGTTCTACTGTTAAATATGTCAAAAACTCAAAATTCTCATTTTGATATCGAGAAGTTTAATGAGAGGAATAACTCCAAAATCTGGAAAGTCAAGATGCACGATTTACTCGTACAACAAGGTGTGGCGAAGGGACTTTTGGGAAAATCCAAACAACCTTTCACCATGACAGACGACAAATGGAGTGACATCGATGACAGAGCATTGAGCGACATACGATTATGTTTGGCGGATGATGCTTTATTTAACATCATGTCAGAGAAAACAACCACTGGTTTATGGACAAAGTTAGAAAAAATTTACATGACTAGATATTTAACGAATAGGATTCTTCTGAAAAGAAATTTGTACAGCTTGCACATGAAGGAAGGTACAACAATAACCGATCATTTGAATACCTTTAATACTCTCTTGGTGCAGTTAAATAGCATAGAAGTAAAATTTGATTTAGAAGATAAAGCTGTAACTTTATTATGCTCTTTGCCTGAGTCATGGGATCATTTTGTTACTTCTGTAAGTCTTAGTTCATCTGAAACCCTTGAATTTGATGATGTTGTTGGAGCTATGCTGTCTGAAGAAACCAGAAAAAGGTAAAATTTAGAAACCTCTACATCAGAAGAAATGATGGTTAGAGTTCAATCTAAAGAAAAATGCTTCAGTCAGAAAAACAACTCTCAGTCAAAATCGAAAGGGAAGAAGAGTAAGCTAAAATGCTGGTTTTGCGGCAAATCGGGACATTTGAAGAAGGACTGTTGGAAGAGATAGCAAACATTCAAAGAAGAATCTTCAATAGAAAATAAAGGGGCAAACACAATAGATACAAGTTCGGCATCCGGTTCAGGTATAAGTGATGAAGTTTTATCAGTTAATTTTTCAAATCATGATCAACATTGGCTATTAGATTTCAGTGCGTCCAATCATACATGCATTCATAAAGAGTGGTTTGAATCTTATAAGTCAATCAATGATGGAGTAGTCTACATGGGAAATGATTTCTCATGTAATGTTGTGAGAATTGGGAGCATCCATATTAAAATTTTCGATGGGACAATCAAAATCTTAACTGATGTAAGACATGTGCCTAAACTTAGGAAAAATATTATTTCTCTAGGAGTGTTAGACACAAATGGATATAAAACTTTTATTCAAGGTGGAGTAATGAAAATTTACAAAGGAATCTTATTAGTAATGAAAGCAAAGAAGGTTGGAAATATTTTTCATTTAGAAGGAAGAATAGAGTCAGATCATTTTTCAACTATATCTGAAAACGACAACGATTCTATTCGACTATGGCATCAACGGTTGGGCCATATAAGTGAGAGAGGATTAAAAATCTTATCTGATCGTATGTTACTTCATAGTTTAAAGTCTTTTAATTTAGATTTCTACAAACATTGTATATATGGGAAACAAAGAAAGCAGAAATTTAAAACTGGAAAACATACTAGTAAAGGAATCCTTGATTAGATCAATTTTGATGTTTGGGGTCCATCTCCTACAACCTCATATGGAGGATCATCATATTTTGTATCTTTTATAGATGATTTCTCTAGGAAATTATGGGTCTACATGTTAAAAATAAAGTCTGATGTATTCACAGTTTTCAAGTAGTTTAGAGCATTAGTAGAAAATATCACTGGAAGAACCATTAAATGTTTAAGAACTGACAATTGTCGTGAGTTTAGTTCAAAGGAATTTGAAAATTATTGCAAGGAAGTTTTGATCAAAATACATAGAACTACTTGTTATACTCCTCAGCAAAATGGAGTTCTTGAACGCATGAACAAGACTCTCTTAGAAAGAGCAAGAAGTATGATGAGTAATGCCAATTTGCAAAAGGAATTATGGACAGAAGCAGTATCTATGGCTTGTTATTTGATAAATCGATCACCATCAACTTCAATAGGATGCAAAACACCTCAAGAGGTATGGAAAGGTCATCCTTGTGATTATTCTAAAGTAAAAGTTTTTGGTTGTGATGCATATGCTCTAATTCCGAAAAATCAGCGTTCTAAATTAGATCCTAAATCAAAAATATATATCTTTGTTGGATATGGTGATGGGATTAAGGGATAAAGATTGTGGGATCCTACTACTCACAAGATCATGATTAATAGAGATGTTTAATTCAATGAATCTTCACTCGATAATCCAGATGTAGATATTAAATTGAAATAAGAAAATGTACCTAAGTTTCAACATATTCAGTTTGAAACCAGTTCAAATACTGCAGATAGTAAATATGAGCAAGTTTTAGATGAAGATCATGACGAAGTTCCTACAGATAATAATCAGCAAATTGTGGAAGAACTAGAAATATCTTTAAGAAGGTCCACGAGAATCAGATATCCTCCTAAAAGGTATGATGATTGTGTTGCTTCAGTTGCTTTAACCGCTAATGATGATGAACCTTTATGCTATCAGGAAGCTGTAGAAGTTTCTAATAGTGATAAGTGGAAAGAAGCTATGAAGGAAAAGAAGAAGGAATTATACAAGAATGCCACATGGGACCTGGTAGAAATTCCTAAAGAAAGAAAAAATGTAGGATGTAAATGGGTTTACAAATTGAAAAGGGGTGTTGATGATAAAGAAGACAGGTACAAAGCGAGGCTGGTTGCGAAAGTTTTTTCTCAATGAGTAGGAATTGACTTTCATGAGATATTTTCACCAGTTTTTAAAACTGTTTCAATTTGGATTGTGTTAGCATTAGTTGCTTTACTTGATTTAGAATTACAAAAATTAAATGTTAACACTGCATTCTGACATGGAGATTTAGATGAAGAGATTTATATGGAACAACCTGAAGGGTTTGTTCAAAATCGCAACAAGAAATTTGTCTATAGGCTCAAGAAATCATTATATGGTCTGAAGCAGTCGCCGAGACAATGGTACAAGAAATTTGATTCTTTCATGATAAGCCAAAATTATATAAGAAGTGAATATGATCATTGTGTTTACTTTAAGAAATTAAGTAATGGCATATTCATTATCTTAGTAGTATATGTTCACGATATGATTTTAGCAAGAAAAAGCATAAGTGAGATCAACAGGTTAAAGGCTCAAATGGCTAGGACGTTTGATATGAAAGATCTAGGAGTAGCAAGACAAATTTTGGGCATGGAGATTTTCAGAGACAGGAGCAATGGTAAGCTGTGGTTATCACAAAAGAAGTATATTGAAAAAATACTCTTAAGGTTTGGTACGAACAATGTGAAGCCAGTCTCAGTCCCTTTAGCTTCCAATTTTAAGCTTTCTTCAAGTTTAAGTCCTAATACAAATGAAGAAAAGGAATATATGTCTCGAATACCATATGCCAATGTAGTAGGAAGTTTGATGTGTGTGATGGTTTGTACACGACGAGATATTTCACATACAGTTGGGGTTGTCAGTAGGTATATGGAAAATCCAGGGAAAGAACACTGGGCAGCAGTGAAATGGGTGCTTCGGTATTTGAGAGGCACAAGTAATTATTGTATCACTTATAACAGAAGTAGTGAATTTGTTTGCGGATATGTTGGTTCTGATTTTGTAGGTGATTTGGATAAGAGAAGGTTAACTTCAGGATATTTATTTACTCTTGCAGGTGGAGCTATTAGCTGGATGTCAAAGCTACAAAACATTGTTGCTTTATCCACTACAGAAGTAGAATACATAGCTTCTTCAGATGCTTGCAAAGAAGAAGTTTGGTCGAAAGGTTTGTTTGGTGAGTTTGGTAGGTTGCAAGACAACATAAAGTTATTTTGTGATAGTCAAAGTGTAATTCATTTGGCTAAAAATCTAGCCTATCATAGTAAATCAAAGCATATACCTATAAAGTACCATTTTGTAAGACAATTTATCACTAAACGGGGAGACTTTCTTCAAAAAGTGCATACAAAGGAAAACTGTGTAGACATGTTCACGAAACCAGTTTTATTAGAGAAGCTACGATGGTGTCTGGCTTCTCTTGGCTTGCAGAAAAAATGAATATAATAAAGAAATAAGGTATCAGGTTAAATGTTGTCAAGGTGGAGATTGTTGATATTTTTCATATTAATTTGGCTAAAATCTCATGGATAATGCCAACAATAGGATTGGTTCCAAATCTGAAGGCATCAAATCCTGAAGATGAGATATCAATCCTATTTTCTTCTGATAGGATGGAATTGAATTTAATATTCAATTTTCTTCTACATCTATAAATTGTAAGCCCACAGAGGCAAAATATATATGAGGGATGAGGAAGAGGAAGTGCAAATGTGCAAATCTGTTGTTGTAATTTCCTCTTGAATAATAAGAAAGCCGATGCCTCTGTTTGGTGGATGTAGCTCAGATTGGTTGGGTGAACCACGTTAAAATGTTGTCTGTATTTTATGTTGTGTGTGTGAATTATTTACTTTTTGCTGTGTAAACTCTAACAACCTTATATTATAAATAAAATAAAAATTAATTATATTTTATTATTTTCAATAAATTTCATTTGTTTAATAATATAATTTCAATAAAAAAAATTTGAATACATACAAACCATTATATTTCAGTTTGCAAAGTCATAAAGTTAGGCTCAATTGTTCAATTATTAGAAAGTGAGTCTTTTAGGTGGATATGTCTAGTAAAAATTATCTATGGATATAATGGTCAGAAATCTCCCATCACAAAAAGTCTTACACATCAATTTCTTATTTAATCTGAGAATAACTTTAAAATTATATTATTATTATGATTAAATTTTCTTCTAAATATTTTAAAATTATATATATATATATATATATATATATATATGAATAACATTTAAAAAAATTAAAAAATATATAATTTAGTCTCATGATTATATGTTTCACTTTTTTTGAGTGTATTATACTTATATCTACTTATTATTATTGAATTCCAACTTTTTTTATTTTTGTTTATTTGATAATTTTTCAAAAAATTATATAATTTATTGAGCAGAGTATGATGGTCATTTGTAATTCCATCGAGGCTTAAAGTGGAGTTGAGATGTGTATCTTTCAAAATAAAAATAAAATATTATTTAAATTGGGAAATAATATCTTTCTATAATAAACAAAATATATATATCTTTGGTTAGTTAATTAGTTGATAGTATTTATAATTTCATATTTCAATTGGATACATAAATAAAACATTTAATATTCATGTTAACTAATCTATTTTAATATCAACTTTAGAATAAACATAAACATATATGTGTATTTATAAACCAAAAATATATATATTTCAATGTGCAAAGAGAAAAAGTAATTAAAAATTAAGATTCAATTAATCTCTCTCTCTCTCCAACTACATTACTATATATCTACCTTTATCCTCCTCTCTCCTTTTCTCCCCCCTTGTCTCCATCTCTTCTTCTGTGTCTCTTTATCTCACCCCTAAACATAAACATTCTCTCTCCATTTCTATCACTTCCTCTCTCTCCACTTCTCATTATCTTTGTCTTTCTTCTTTCCCCTCTCTCTCCCCCTCCCCTCTTCTTCCCTCTCTCTCCCTCTCTCCTACCCCTTCTTTGTGTCTCCCTCTCTCTACCCTCCAATCCTCCAATCCTCTTTTGTTCTCTCTCTCCCACTTCCACTTGCATATTTATGTCTTCCTCACCCTCTCTTACCCTTCTCTACCTCTCTTAGTCCTCTCCCTCTCTTACTCTTCTCTACCTCTCTCTCTTCATTCCTCCTCTCCCCTCTCCTTCAGCTTATCTCCATCTCTCCCTTTGCACTCCCTATTTTTCTCCACCTCTATCATATGCCTTTGTTTTTCCCTCAATATATATAGTATTAATCCAAAGTTATTAAATTTAATAATATTAATATTATAATATATTAATATGAATATTAGATTTAATAATAATATTAATATTAACAATATATTAGGGTTAATAATTTTTTTTTGCAAAGTATTAATAATAATATTTTGGTCCATTATATTTGGCCAGCGGCTTGGTATATCATTAGAGTTGGTTTCTAATCTTATTTGAGATATTTTTATTTAGATACCTTACCTCTTTACATCATTTTATATTGATTTATTTACTATACCTCTTTTATAAAGATGGTATTTGGCCCATGATATTTGGCACATAGGCTTCACCTAAATAAAACCTCTTTTTTGAGTTTTTGCTAATATAAAGATGTTATTTTTTGAGTTTTTCTTAATATAAAGAGGTTTACAGAGTAAATATAAAAAAAAGATTTATATATTTACCATACCTTAGTTTATTTATATTTTTCTTTATTTATTATACTTCTAGAGTAAGTGTTAAAATAGGTTTTATTTATTCGCCATATCTATGATTTATTTAATTTTTTATTTATCTACCATATTTCTTTTTTTCATATTTTAAATCTATGCTGTTTAAATTTAATTTTAATGAATTTCTAATCATGATTATGTAAATTATTGTTAAAGCCACGTTATTTAATTTTTTTTTTTTTTTTTTCCTCCACTAGATACCATACTACAATCACAAAACTGCAAAACTGCTGAATTAAGTAAAGAGAATAATCTCACGACGCAACTCAAATTAGGTGAACAGATGACTGAAAGTGGACAGACGAGGATACACTTGGAAATAATCACAATGCAACTCAGATTATGTGAGAAAATGACGATAAGCATAGAAATAATCGTCCTGCCGTCATATTCGGATTTTATTTATTTTTTGATCCTTCGTTCAAACCAAGAGAATATGTCCACAGTTTTCATAAATCGATAAACTCCCAGAGAAAAATTATGGAAGTTTTGGCTGGAATCTTATTCTTCCTTATCTTCATCCACAGGCAGATACGCAGCCCAGAATTAGGTTGGATAACATTTGTCAACTAAATCACGCCAAATCCAAATATGAAAATACAAACTATCAAAACGTGCGAACCGAAAAAATTTCTTGCTTTAAAAAATAAACGTAACATCGACAGGTTATAGAAATTTTCAGGAATCTGTACAACACGGCAACAGTTTTAAGATGCAAATGGTTTTTAGTTCGCAATTATTCAAGTTTTTTTTTTTTCGGCTTGATAGAACTTTGAGAAAAACATGTATATCTCTTTTAAAAAATAATTATATATAGATAGAAACGTAGCACCTAAGACGGTAGAAAAAGGATAGAAGAGAAAAGATTGAAATTGGGCTATCCAAAAAATTCGGTTATCCAAAAATTATGACGTGGAGGACTTACATTCTCCTCAATTGTAACCTTACTCCTCTTTCTTACCTTACCCCTTGTCTTTACGGTTAGATATTTAATTATTCTATGCTTTAAAGCACATTCTACCTATCAAATTATAATAAAGCATAATGATAAGGAAATGGATAGTTCTATAGTGAAATATCATTCATATATATATTATTTGTATGCTTAATAAATTAGGAAAACTAATTATGTGATCAATATAAATTTATCATATATATAATTATTAGTTTCTAGAGATAATTTAGTTGGTTGAGTTTTTATTGTTAAGTAGTTATTTGGTCAAATCTAGTTGATGTTTTTAAGATTAAGCTTTGCTTCTTGTATTTATGGATAAATCTATTTTGATTAATCTATTTTAATTTTCCATAAATATAACAAGCGAAAACATAAATTATTATTAAAATAATAATTATAATCATAAATAAAAATAATTACCAAAATATATATACGCCAGAAAAAATTATAATCCTATCTTATAACAAAACTTTTTAAAAATCAGTTACAAATATGCAAATATTAAAAAAATAAAAAAATAAAATTAACTTCATCCTATCAAATTGACCAAATATTACAAAACTATGTATATACACATTCTATAATCCACAATAAACATTAAAATGCACCTAAGAGAATAATCTAGTCTTGCAAGAGCACGAGCAAACTACGATAAGCTTAGAATTAATCATCCACGTTGCCAAAGTCATAATCATCTTCTGCTGTATTTTTTTCTTGATCAAAATATCAAAATTATATGTCCACATTTTTCAGAATACATAAACTCCCTCAAGAAACTTTCTAGAAGGTTAACTTTGACATAGCTCATAGTTGAATCTTATTGGACTCTAAAAAGGAATCATATTGCCATTTGCCCATGAATTTGCACTCACCATTATGTCTTTCTTTCCTTTATATTCTAGAGTTTAGCATAATATTTTAATAAACAGTTTTTCCACACATACCAAACATTGGATTAATTTTTGTTTATACATTCTTATATAGACCAAAATTATTTTTTATAAGCTCCTAAAATAGATAACGTCAAATCCCGTTTATGATACTCAGAATACCACGGTTGTGGTTGCAGTCATTTATTTTTTTCTTCTTCGTCTTATGACTACACTTAAAACTAATAAATTTAATATCAAAAGACATAATAACCACAATTACTTAAAGACACACGATATTTCACTGCACCAAAATAACCACAATTACTTAAAGATATACGATATTTCATTGCACACAAACATATGTTACAATAATAAGTTGAAATCAATACTAAATATGATATTTCACTGCACCACAAACATATTTTACATTAATAAGTTGAAACCAATACTACACTAATAAGTTGAAAACAATACTAAATATGATATTTCACTATACCACAAACATATGTTACAATAATAAGTTGAAACCAATACTAAATATGAAAATGCAGCTGCAAATAAAAAAATATACAGCTTATATAGGGGATGATTTTAGACATATTCTTGTGTTGTTAACTAGCTAATATCATGTTTGACTGAAAAAAAAATCCCATTGAAAAATGTTAGAATTTTGTGTTGTTCAAATATATTTATTTTATCAAAGTAGTTAGATGGTTAAGTTTTTCAAATATATATTTAAAAAAAATGTTGGTAGTGGATTTAGAATTTTTTATTTTTAATGAATAGTAGATTAGATAAATTATATTTTTATTATTTATAAATGATAAATATTTAGTTTATTAAATAGTTAGGAGTTACTCAAATTTAATATGGTCTAATATGTTTATCGAAAATGAGTTTCTTAATACATATATTAGTTGTATTGTAATTTTAAGGCCATATTGTAGATATAGAGTGATTTGAGTACTTATATTCTCTCAATAACTATGGTTTAACATTTTTTTGGTTTATGATATTAATTTAAGGAGCATGTAGGGGCATGGCTGATGGAGAACTCTTTTATGCATTTTTTTTCATGAATAAAATTGCCTCAAGTGGCTTGGTTGGCTGGGAAAGTGGATTGTGTGCCTTGTAGAGTTTTTTAAACACTTAAAAATACTCTCATTATAGATTCTGAGAGGGTACTATTGTTAATAAAGGTGTTCATCTTGTATGGAATACCGCAACATACCTTGATTTCCCAAAGAGTATTGAGTATATTGAGTAATAGTTAATTCCACTAAAGAAGTCGTGTGAGTTCTATATATCTTTCCAAAGTTTGGATTCTAGTATCAACATCCTACCGCCCTCTAACATAGATCCTTTCAAAGTTTGGATTCTAGCATGAATATTTGACCACCCTTTAACGTGACAATCAAAGTGCTATCAAGCTTGCCAAAGTTCTAGTTCAACATCATCACATTAGACATATTGAGTTAAAAATGCACTTCATAGAAAGCTCGTGAATGATTGGGTTACAAGTGTTCCTTTACTTTACATATTTTCCATCAAGATTGCCAAAGTTCGAGTTCAACATCATCACATTAAAAATATAGAGCTAAAATGCACTTCTTTAGTAAGCTCATTCATGATTGGGTAACCTGTGTTCATTTACTTTACATATTGTCCATCAAGCTTGCCAAAGTTCTACTTCAACATCATTACATTAAACATATAGATCTAAAAATGTGCTTCATTAGAAAGCTCATTCATGATTGGTTTACAATTGCTCATTTACTCTACATATCATGAAGTTGTAGACATTTTAAAAGTTTCTCTTAGTAAAGAAAATCTTTTTAAACTTAGATATTTATTAAGTGTTTAGTAATTAGTCAATAAATGGAGATAGGCTTTAATGTCTCCTTCCTTCTTATATTGTGTCAGCTTTGGAAATCCTTCAATCTTATCTCAAAAGTGTTATTTTTTAATACGACTTAGTTAATCCTATATATAAAGTAAGTAGTTTTTTATGTTTTAAATTTAACAATCTATAATTCAAAACTAAATCTTAAATTTGTATAAATATAATTTTGGCATAAAATTTTTACCACTCCTAACTATTTAAAATATTTTTCAAAATTTTCTACAATTTAAAAAACACCAAATTAAAATATAAACTGTACTTATGCTTATCAAGATAAAAATACATACTATATATAAATATAATTTGAATGGAAAATATTATAATATAAAAGATTTATAAAAATAAAAATGCATATTAAATTATGCCATAAATAGAAATGTTATATATTTATGCAACTTTAATGAAAATTATTAGAATTAAAATATAAATATTACCATAAATAACTAAATTTTTTTATTTATTAAATTTTCTTAATAATAATAAATAAGTAAATTGATCTTAAATTAATTAAAAATTAATCGAACCATTCTTCCTAATAATAACTAACTATATGAGAAAAACATTTACCAATGTAACTTTTCTTTCACTACTTTAGATTTTACGTGGACAAATAATAAAATTACGTGGAAAAATAATAATTAAAGTGAAAAACAAGGTTTGATACACACTGATTTGTAGCTAGTCATCTTATAAAGATGGCACTATCATCTTCATGTACAATATCATAATATTAATTCTTCATTGTGAAAACAAAATTTTATCAAAAAGGAGTAATAACTAACAATTTCATGCACAGTTAATCGTAACAGGTTGCGATATCAAGATAGGACACTCGAACAAACCATATTTATATAATATTAATTACAAAAATTCTTTCATTATTGAAACAAGATGCCACCAAAAAATGGGAAATTGTTTCAAAAAGATTTGTAGAAAGCAAGTATTCAATGAAAAATGAACATCGTTCGGTACTTGAAATGAATTCCGAGGAAGAAAGTAAACATCATCCTAACATAAAATTGATTCGGATTGGTGATTAGGGAAGGATGAAAAATGAGTCATCTGTGACTAAAAATGGATGTATCTCACTTTGCTTATCATCAATATCAAAATAATTATAAAAATTAATTTCGCTAAGAAAAAATTAGATTCATTAACATCTTCAAATGCATATGCAAATGAAGATTCAAGAGATTTAGGAACTCATATCCACGTGAAAATAATTTTCAACCTAATCATCTTGAATTAAGTTGAAGGAAACTTGATGGAGTTTATTTTGTTGATTTACAAAAGTTTAGTTTTCACTAAAATTTCAACTAATTGAAATAGGAATCTCAACATAAGGATTAATACGTACATTATTGTATGAATCGAAATGGGAAAACATATTTAGATGTTGGAAACTGGGCTAATACTAAGGAGTGGTGAATGAATATTATGATCAATTTTAATGATTATTACTGTTTTACAATATTTCAGTTTACTTAGCAAGCAATTATGTAACCAAGATATAATTTGATTTTATATAAGTAAAGTGGGTAAACCAATTTTATCACTAGAAATTAATTTTATAATATATATTTTTATTTATGAGAAAGAAGTTTTGAAAACTGAATTTTAAATATATATTTATTGTTTTTATTAATTTATATAAATAAATCTTGAATATTTATATTTTAAATATGTATTTATCAAGGTCAAGTTTTCGAAAATAAAAGATTAGGGCACATTAAGTGAAGGGGCACTAGTGTTCCTTACCTCCACATGTAGAATAGTGTGATGCATCAATATAAAAAGTCGTGCACCTACATAGAATTTTTAGTTCAAAATATTAGTAGTTAACATGTATATATATATATATATACACACACACACACACACACACACACTAGTGAAACAATATATTATAAAATGTATTTATTTTAAATGAAAAAAAATGATGATCTACTATAAAATAGAAGAGCATCAAAGGAGATGTATAGATACAAAATAGAGAGCTTGAAATAGATGTGGATGTACCTGGAAATGATTTGGAAATGAGAGATGTAGAGGAACTTGTGAATGTGAATATTGACCACACAAATGAAGTCACCCTTTTAATATTTTTTTTTTCAATGTACATGTTAAGTTCAAATTAAAAATAAAAAATTGATGTATTTTTTATGTAGGGAAAACATCTTACCTACAACAATATCCTACCACACCTAGGAAAACATGGACATTAATTAGAAGTTGTAAGAAATTGTATTTAATAATAATTTTCTAGATAATATAGAATCAAGTAAAATTGAAGAAATGAGGCCACTAATTCATGAATGAACAGTTCCAGATAAAGTAAATTAGGTGATAAAAAATATTTTTCAAGGTATATATATCATAGCACAAGCTTAACTCTTAAATATATTTTGAAAGCACAAATATCTAAGAAATATATTGCAACTATTAGTCATTAGAAATTCAGGTAAATGAGTTAGTATCAAGAAATATGACATCAACCCCTAGAAAAATTGCAAAACATCAATCTCAATATGGCATAAGTGCTAGTAGGGAGTTATTGATAGGTGTTGTTGGAAAAATTGTTGATATTCAATAGGATGATGATCTTAGTGAAAAGAGTCGCCTTCACTAAGTGGGCCCGTAGGCTATTTTTGGTGCAGGTCTATTTTTAGACTATGTCTATTTTTAGCCATGGTGATCATATTTTAGAAGTTTCAGGATGCTATTTGTGGATGGTTGATCAAGTTGGAAAAATAGATGAAATTCTATTTTTAGAATATTGGGCGAAGTCTATTTATACATCGTCGATCTAAAAATATAAGTGTTGATTATTATTAGCTCTTAATAATAATCTGACAATAAACAACAACTTATTCTCTTGGAGCACTTAATTTCAGTGCACAAATTTGGAAAATCAGCGGACTGAGGGAATTACGCAATTCCCAAGGGAAACTGGTGGTTCATGCATGGAGGACTCAGTTAGAACTCAAGTGGCAAAGTTATGACAGAGTTGGAAGAGCAGGTCATGGAGTTGTATTCAATTTAACTCAGTTAGACTCAGTTGAGCTAGTTGTATCTAGTCTAACTGAATGATGCAATAGTGAGAGTGGAGTGAATTAATTAGTTAATTAATTCAAAAATAATAACTCATAAATCAACTGAACAATACAACAGTTAATTACAGTGCATGACAGTTCCAGTGGAGACCCAGTGGAGAGATAGGTGAAAGGGAAAGATGGACTATCTGTTGTGACTATAGTTATGCATTGATTGCATCACACATACATTGGAGTTTCCAATAAGGATTGTGCAGTCAAGGCAAGAGTAATCCGAATTCATTCAGAGCTATTCTTCAGCAGGGATTGCGCAGTGGAGGCAGGCCAGCAGGGGGAAAAGATCAGTGCATGGATTTGCCGATTTTTCCTGATTAGTGTGTGACGATTGATTGTACTGAGAGCTTGATGTACTAAGATTTGTATGAGATTGTTACATGATCTCCATGATACATAATATATGATAGTTGGGGGTTTTAGCTTTAGGATTTCCCATTAAAAAACTATGTTATGTGTGATTGTTTTTATTTATGCTTCACATGTGTGTGCAATTAATTTTCCACAAAAGATTAATAGTGGAAAGATTATGTATTTTGCAAGAAGTTAAATATTGTGCGATCAAGGGAATCTAGATGTATGAATGCTTAAAGTATACTAATTTCTACATGGTATTAGAGCATTGTTAATTCTTGAAGATTCCAATTGTGAAGAATTGTTGAGTTTCTGCTGGTGGACAATTCGAATTTGCTACAGAAGATTCTTGGTGCAAAGGTTGAGTATACATTGAGATGTCTTTTAATGGGCTGTGATTGGATTATGCCCTTGATGGCAGCTTGAATTACATAGCCTGGAAGGATAGGATGGAGGAGGTGCTGGAGGATAATGGACTGAAGGAGTTCATCGATAGAGATGTTCCTAAGCCGAGATCTAGCAATGATGCATTACTTGACGCATGGCAAAAGAAGACAGCAAATACGATAATAATTCTATTGGAAGGTGTGAAGGACCATATTGTGTCCATCCTTCATGGGAAAGCCACTCCATTCTTAATGTGGAAGGCTTTGATAGATTTGTTCCAAAGAAGAAGTGACCAGAGTAAGTTGGCGCTTAAGGACAAGCTAAAAAAAATAAAAATGGAGAAGGGCGACAATAATCCAAAATACCTCACGAAGTTTGTCCACTACAAGGATTAACTAGGAAGTGTGGGGGTTACTGTTGATGATAAATACTTGGTGATTTTCGCTCTCCTTGGGCTTCCGAAGAGTTGGTATAGCTATGAAGACTCTGTCAATGGATGGGAGCGACTTTGGTCGGATATTGTGTAGGAGGAGATAAGGCGGGGTACCAGGGATGGGTCTTCATCGAAGAATGAAAATGAAGAAAATTGCGCTTTGGCTGTCAAAGCAAGGAAAGGTAAGGGGAAGAAATTTCCTTCAAAATCTGATGCTAAAGGCAAGAAGCAAGATTTTTCCAAAGTGAAGTGCTTTCATTGTCATGAACATGGACATTTCGCCACTAACTGCCCACAAAATAAGAAGAACAAGAAGGTTGTTGGGGCTATAGCTAGAGAGGCCTTAGCCTGGAAATTTGAACTTTATTTCTCTTTGATTGCATGCTTGGTTTCAAGCACAATGGGATCGATGTGGTATCTTGATAGTGGTGCATCTTTCCATATGATGAGAGACAAGGAGTTGTTTAGTGACTTGGAGGAGAAGGACCTCCAGATGCATATAGAGATGGGCGACAATGGTCGGTACAGTGCGACTGGCATTGGGACCATTAAATTTGAGAGGGAGTCTAGTAATCCATTCTTGTTGAAGGATGTTATGCATGTTCCAGGTCTAAAGAAGAACTTGGTCTCGGTCGCAATGCTGGAAAATAAAGGTATGATGTTGTTTTTAGTGAGGGAAAAGGCTTCCTTCGACATAAAACAATGGGTCAAACCAAGAAGATAGGGGTTCAAATTAAGAATCTCTACAAGCTAGAGGTAGATGGCCACGCTGCAATTGTGGGCAAAGAAGAAGAAGTGGTGAGCCAAGATGAGGGTGAATTATGGCATAGGATATTGGGTCATCTTCACCATGGCACTTTGAAGATTTTGTAGCAAATTTCTATTGGACTTCCCAATGGTACTCTTGCGCAGTTAGATCAGTGCAAGGGATGTACTATGGGTAATTTTGTGAAGACCACCTTTCATGAGAAGGAGAACCTTGCTTTGGTGATCTTGGAGAGAATTGACACAGACGTGTGTGGACCTTTCTTGGTTGCTTCAACAGTAAAACACAAGTATTATGTTATATTTTTTGATGAATATTCTCGTAGATGCTGGATATTCTTCATGCAAAATAAGAGTGAAACATTCTCAAAGTTATGCGAGTTCAAAGCATTGGTGGAGAAGGAGTTGGGGAAGCAAGTGAAAGCTCTACGGAGTGATAATGGTGGTGAATACATCTCGGGTGAATTCAAAGACTTTTGTAGAAAAGAAGGAATTCGAAGATAACTCATAGTGCCTCATAACCCACAGTAGAATGGGGTTGCTGAGAGGAAGAAAAAAATGATCGTGGGTGTTGCAAGAGTGATGCTGCATGACCAGGGCCTATCGATGCACTTGTGGACAGAAGCATGCAACACTGCGGTTTATGTGCAAAACCTTTGTCCTCATAGAGTACTTGGCATGAGTACACCTGAGGAAGATTTTACTGGTAAAAGCCTGATATTTCTCATTTGAAGATTTTTGGCTCATCTGTTTACATTCACGTGATAAAGGATGCCTAGAAAAAGCTGGAGATGACTGCAGAAGTTGGGATATTTGTGGGGTACATAGAAACACCACATAATTATCGTGTGTATTTTCCAGATAGTTAGATGACTGTGGTGCGACGGGATATAAAATTCAATGAGGTGAAAGCCATGAAGTTGTCACTTGAGAGGGAACTACACTTTCATGCAGAGGAGGAACTTCTTGTTCCCAAAGATGAGCCTATAGATGTGGATCAGCCATAGGAGGGGATTCATGGAGTGGAGAAGTCCACTCATGCAGAACCAAACATCAGACAAGGAAGCAAGCAGACCACATAAGTTGAGAGACTGAAGCTTGATGCAGCACAGAATGTAGGAGTCCCTACATCACAACACATATAGAGATAGTCACCTGACCGATTTACTGGATACATGGCTCTTATGAGCAAGTGTATCATGACAAAGCCATATTCTTTTGAAGAAGCAGTGCAGGAGCCCACATGGATAGATGCCATGGTGGAGGAGTATTACTCCATTGGCAAAAACAGTGCTTGGGAGATTGTTCCAAGGCCGATGGGAAAATTAATATGTAATGTTCCAAATTTTATGGAACATTAATTTTTGTTAAGGAGATGAATAAAATGGGTATGGGACCCATTATTTGCATGGTTAGAGAATAAAAATCCTCTAAATATTAAAGGGGATCATATTTGAGCTAGATTTCACACCTCCATGTGTGAAAGGAGGTTTTTTCATACATGCTTAGCCAAGGTTTACCAAGTCATTGGAAAGCACTATGTGGGACAATGTAGGAGGGAAGATTATAGATAGAGGAAACCCTAATTCGAAGTAGGGCCCATGCAGGGAAGGCTCACTTGTTTAAAAGAGGAGCAAGGCAACCATTGAGATTATATTTGATCATTTTATATTCGAGTATTAGAGACTTGTTGTTGCCTCTTACTGTTCAGCAGAGCTGCAGTGCCTTCGGGCATGAGGGAGTCCTGTTTATAATTTCCTCTCCTTCTTGAGTATCTCATGAAGGATTGCACTCCATTCCCCATACTCAAGCATTCCAGCCATAGCTTCAACCATCTACATTAGCGCAGTTTCTATAGCAGATATTGTGCAGTGTTGTTGGGTGTTTCCGGGGAGGTTTCCACAGACCATCCGGAGCTTGTCTTTCAGTGGAAAGAGGTTCTATTCATTGGGAGATAAGAGAAGGTGGTTCTTGAGCATATACCACCATAGTTGGCATCAAGAAAACATATTCTATCATTGGCAGCGCAGTCCTTTCAGTAGACAGTGTTATTCAGAGAGGAGATTTGTTGTGAGGGATTGACAGTCACTTGGAGGAGAAGTCTTGGGTGAAAGGATCAGCCTTTCACTTTAGATCTCTATTGGAGGAGGGTTTTTCATTTGTTTCAGTTATTTCATCCTTCTCCATTTATTTCCAGTTCTTGAGTTGTTGATACCCAACAACTCTGGCATTTAAGAAAAATTCCATTTTTGTATAGATTTCAGCCAATCCTTTTAGAGGATTGATGTTATGTATTTTCAGGGTTTGGGAGACTTCTCCCCCTTCTTTATTTGAGCCTAAATTATCATATCATTATATTTTCATTAATTATGCAGCAATTCCTCTATATAACTGTGCAGTCATGGCCTAGGGCTCTCTTTCTACAGCATCATTTCTCATGTTTCCTTTTACAGCTTCTTGAGGCTTATTGTGCCATTCTTGAGTGATCATTTCCTCAAGATGATGTATATTCTATGCTGCTATGTCTTAATATGATGGCCATTGTATTCTCTGGCATTTCATGTGTATATGATTCACTACTATTTTCCATTTGATGTATTTGTTATTGTTGTAGCTGCAATGTTGGGGTTATCTTAAGAGATTCCCAATCTTGTTGTATTTCCCTATTGGGGATATTGTCCTTTGACAATCACTCTATAGACAGAGTCTTCTAGTGGGCCAGGTAGCCTCTGGAGCTCATCCTTTGTTCAAAGGTGAAAAATCCAGTAAATTCTCCTGCAGTCTGTCTCTGGAATAGATTTTCCTTGTCATTTGATAATGTTTCTAAAAAAGGAACATTACACTGGTATCAGAGCATCGAACTCGCACAACCTGTGAGTTCGATTTTAGAGGAGAATAATGAAGAAGATGAGTCTGAGCTCATCTATTTTTGGAATAAAGAAGAGCCTCCTTGAGGAGGAGGAGAAGAAAAGGGGAGAAGAGGAAGGTCCATGCACTTCCTATTCTCTTAAAGACCAACATGGCAGATGCTTGGATTTCCAGATCTTATGCGAGTACCTAGGTGACTATAAACCCCATTCTGCAGCATTAAAGGGAGCTACAGTGTTCCCACAGTCTATTCAACAGATGGAGGAGAGAAGGCCCTATGGAAAAGGAGAAATCAGAGGCAATAGGCTTCTATTGTCTACATTTTATGGGGTTACTTCAGTTAGAGCTTGGGAGAAGAAGATGGAGGCAATTTTATTGTTGCATCCAGTGGCAGAGAAAGAAGAAGTGCAGATGGAAGCGTTGTACATGGAGGAGGAAACCTCTGTTTGGTGGTTCAAACCCTTGGTCCATTCAAGGGTTAGTTATTTTGCAGTATTTTCTCGAAGGGTGATCCAAACCTTTGATGAAGAAAGAACAAAGGAAGAGAAGCTCACACCATAAGGGGAGGAGGATTGCACCAACGCTACTACATCTTTGAAGGAGCAGCCTTCAAAATCTATGGATAAAGAAGCCATTGGAGGAAAAGCCATTGTAGCCACACAAGGAGGTCCCAAGATCCACCAAGGTATGAGTAAAGTTCCACTTTCTATTTCAACAAATAATCTTAAGGATGGTGGAATTTCATATGAAGAGGTCCAAGGATCAAATCACATGGCCACTTTAGGGCCTCATGTTTGCACCGCATTGTGCAAAGGGGTTCAAGAAGGAGAAGAACCCTCATCCTCACACATATTTGATGATTTTAATTCAGCCTTCAAGGTGGGAGTGTAAGCTTTTGGAGGATGAAGTAAACCATGACACCTCCATGGAGAATCATGAAGAAAATTATAAAACCAAAGGAAGAGACAACTGCTACATCATTGGAGGAATCAGTAGCGTTGTTGAACATGGGTGGAGAGGAGACATCACCTCCATCACATTTGGACATCCATAGGTCCAACATAGTCATGGGAGATAGGCCTTTCCTAATAGGTCTCCAAGGAGCTGCATTTCAAACTCTCATGAAATGCAAGAAGAAAAAATTGGTTTGGGAGGATTGTAGCCCTCATGGGAGGAGTACCAAAAGAATAGAGAAGAGATGGATGGATTTTTCCATTATTGGGTAGCAAGGAGAAGGGATACATACTGCTGATATGAAATATACATCAGTAATTATACCTTCATCACATGAGTCATATGATGTGAACATGAGGAGGCATCAAGCACTTGAGTTGCTTGGCATTGATGGGAGAGAGCACAAGAAGATTTAATCTCACATGCTTGATGGTGTTGCAGGAGTAGAGGATGGCACTGTCATAGTGCAAGGGGATCACTCCTTATATGGGAATGATTGGGAGGCATTTCCCTCTTGGGAGAAGCTTCATATTTGCAGCAACATCACCAGAGTTGTTCTTGACAAGGAGCATGTCAAGGAATAAAGATTGGCATGGGCAGGAGCCTTTTTGCATGAGCTCACAACGCTGTCATTTGGGAGGAGGATCACATGCATAGATCCATGTATCATCTCACTTCCAACCTATGTTAATATTATTGTGTGTACATTTTCTGATTTACATACTCTTATCATTATGATGTAGTGTCGGGCTTTTCAGAGAGGCAACTTTTTCATGTTACTCCATGAGCAAAATTGGGCCAAACTATGTTATGGAGACAACCATCTTTTATATGGCCTTGGGCAAGGGTTACCTTCCATGTATGTTCAGAATTAATTTTTAGACATTTACCATGCATTATCAAATGCAATAACATACATTTTTATTCATGAGATGAAAAACAACTTGCCATATCTTTTCTCAAAGCAGCAGTTTGGGAAACTGCACTCTGACTACTTGGGAGACTGTTGGTACAAATTTTCACAACATGAAACCTTCAATACTTGCCTCAATTTATTGTTGAGTATGGTCTCCTTGGCTGATATTTCTGTTATCTTAATCGAGGACATGATCAGAGGAGAGACACATGGGATGAACGTGTCCTTGATGAGGGAAGACTCCAATATTTTCTCCAGTACATGTTCTAAGGGAAACATGATGAGGAGGCATGGCTACAACCACATTTGCTTATTTGCGGGGTAATCCATGGGCTTGATGATTTAATCTATCCATTGTATGTATATGGGCAGGTGTTTGACCTTATGTTGCTGATTCACTCATCTATTTACTATTCAGTAGTAGATGTGATATTTGTTGTGCAATACTTTCCATGTTGTTTTCTGCAGCTGCAGTGGATGAGGTTGCATTATAACCCTATGAGGAATTTTTTCCACTTGCTACAGAAATTATGACCTACAAACATATCACAGGGGAATTCTATGGTGATATTTTCCTATTCATCATAGATGACATGTCTTGGGAAAGCTGATTTTTCATTGATGGAGAAGAGATTCTTGGGGGATTACTCTTCATTTTTCCATTTGAGGGCAATAAATTTGCAGCACAGGATCAAAAAACACTCCAAATTTGTCATAAGTGGGGGAGAGGATAGCATGGGTGCAAGTTATAGTGCTTGCCATGAACATATTTCAGCGCACCTTCATTTTTGGAGCTCAAGGTGGAGGGAGATTTTCCATGAGTTGTCTTGTTGGGAGGCAACTTATTTTTATGATTGGTGGCTTGAGGATGGGAGATTAATATGGGAATGATAAACTCCATTATATATCAGACCTCATGCCTGAAGGAGGCCCCTGGACAACTCATTTTTCCCTCATGGATATTTGTTTCTACATGATAGCTATTTGGGAATGTTCACCCAAGGCTAGCTTTCACATGTTGGAGGGACAATTTGAAGACTTGATTGCTGATATGGAATCCTTTCCTTGAGGATATCATCACATAAGGATTCTACAGGAGGAAGGGTAGAAAGAAACTCAGTTCATCCTTGAAATTTCTTGAGGGCAAGCAATATTTTGAGAGGGGAGGACTGTAATGTTCCAAATTTTATGGAACATTAATTTTTGTTGAGGAGATGAATAAAATGGGTAGGGGGCTCATTCTTTGCATCGTTAGAGAATAAAAATCCTCTAAATATTAAAGGGTATCTTATTTGAGGTGGATTTCACACCTCCATGTGTGAAAGGAGGTTTTTGCATACATTCTTGGCCAAGGTTGACCAAGTCAAGCTGTGTTGGCTTGAGTTGGAAAGTACTATGTGGGACAATGTAGGAGGGAAGATTCTAGATGGAGGAAACCATAATTCGAAGTAGGGCCCATGGAGGGAAGACTCACTTGTTGAAAATAGGAGCAAGGTAGCCATTGAGATTATCTTTGATCATTTTACATTCGAGTCTTAGAGACTTGTTGCTGCCTCTTGCTGTTCAGTAGAGCTACAGTGCCTTCGGGCATGAGGGAGTCCTGTTTAGGATTTCCTCTACTTCTTGAGTAGCTCATGAAGGATTTCATTCCATTCCCCATATTAAAGCATTCAGGCCATAGCTTCAGCCATCTACATCAGTGCAGTTTCTGCAGTAGATATTGTGCACTATTGCTGGGTGTTGCCAAGGAGGTTTCCACACACCATCCGGAGCTTGTTTTTCAGTGAAAAGAGGTTCTATTCATTGGGAGATTAGAAAGGGTGGTTCTTGAGCATATCCCACCATATTTGGCATCAGGCCAACCACATTCGATCATTGGCAACGCAGTCCCTTCAGTAGACAACGTTATTCAGAGAGGAGATTTGCTATGAGGGATTGACAGTCACTTAGAGGAGAAGTATTGGGTGAAAGGATCAAAATTTCACTTCATATTTCTATTGGAGGAGGGTTCTTCATTTTTTGCAGCTATTTCAGACTTCTCCATGTATTTCGAGTTCTTGAGTTGCTGCTACCTAGCAACTCTAGCATTTCTGCAAAATGCCATTTTTGTATAGATTTCAGCCAATCCTTTTAGAGGATTGATGTTATGTATTTTCAGGGGTCGAGATATTCCTCCCCCTTCTTTATTTGGAACTACATTGTCATATCATTATATTTTCATTACTTATGCAGCAGTTCCTCTTTATAACTACGCAGTAATGGCCTAGGGCTCTCTTTATGCAACAACATTTCTAGTGTTTCCTTGTACAAATTCTTGAGTCTTATTGTGCATTTCTTGAGTGATCATTTCCTCAAGATGATGTATATTTTATGCTGCTATGTATTAATATTGTGGGCATTGTATTCTACGACATTTCATGTGTATATGATTCACTGTTATTTTCCATTTTATGTATTTGTTATTGCTGTAGCTATAATGTTGGGGTTATCTTAAGAGATTCCCAATCTTGTTGTATTTCCCTATTGGGGATATTTTCCTTTGACAATCACTCTATAGACAAAGTCTGCTAGTGGATCAGGTAGCCTCTGGAGCTCATGTTTTTCTTAAATGTGACAAATCTAGTAAATGCCCCTGTAGTCTATCTCTGGAATAGATTTTCCTTGTCATTTGACAATGTTTCTAAAAAAGGAACATTAGACAGTTGTAGGATCAAGATGGATCTACAAGGTAAAGCAAGCTGCTTATGGGAGTGTCGAGAAGTAAAAGGCAAGATTTTTTGCCTGGGGCTTCTCACAGATCGAGGGGATTGACTATGAAGAAAAATTTGCACCTTTTGCACAATATTATTCCATACTGACCATCCTTGCTCTCTCATCGCAGATGGGTTGGCACATTCATCAAATGGATGTGAAGACTGCATTCCCTAATGGGATCATTGAGGAAGAGTTGTACATTGAGCAGCCTGAAGGATTTGATATCTTCCGCAGTGAGTCGCATGTGTGTAGGCTCAAAAGAGCGATGTATGGGCTGAAACAAGAACCACATGCCTGGTACTTGGATCGAAAACTATTTCACTGGACTTGGCTTCACCAAGAGTAAGGCGAATGCAGACCTATACCAAATTGTGGTGGAGGGTAAGCTTTCAATCATTGTTATTTATGTTGATGATTTAATAATAACGGGTGATGAGAAGTTGATACACTCATGCAAGGCAGATCTTGCAAAGGATTTTGGGATGAAGGATTTGGGCCTCCTTCATTATTTCCTTGGATTGGAAATATGGCAGCGGGAAGGTGAACTGTTTGTGTCTCAAGGCAAGTATGCCCGGGAGATACTAGAGAAGTTTCACATGCAAGGCTACAAGCCTATCGACACTCCTCTTCCATGAAATTGGAGGAAAGAGGATGCTACATCGGCAGAGGTAGTGGATGCTATTGTTTATTGACTGTTGGTGGGGTCGCTCATGTATTTAGTTAATACAAGAGCAGAGATATGCTATGCGATGAACCATCTTTCACAAGTGATGGTTAAGCCTACCAAGTTCTTTTGGAAGGCAAGAAAGCATGTCCTGAGATATCTCAGGGGCACATCTGAGTATGGTTTATGGTATAGACAGATGTGTGAGGTGAAGTTGCATGGCTTAACAGATGCAGATTGGGCAGGAAGCCCAACATACAGAAAGAAACATTAGGAGGGATTTTTAGTATCGGATCTACAATATTTTCTTGGTACAACATGAAACAAAGATCCATGGCACTCAGTTTAGCGGAAGCAGAATACATGGTAGCAAGTCAAGCTGCATGTGAGGCTATCTGGATGAGGAAGATCTTGGTTGGTTTGTTTGGTTCACATTTAGATCCCACAGTGATACATTGTGATAATCAGAGTTGCACTAAACTCTCAGTTAATCCTGTGTTTCATGATAGATATAAAAATATTGATATCCAGTATCATCATATCAGATATTGTGTGCAGCGGAAGATCATGTTGCTTCAGTACATTCCTATGGAAGATCAAGATGCAGATATTCTGACGAAGGTGCTCACCAAGAGAAAATTTGAATACCATAGAGGTAGGATCGGGGTGAAAGATAATCCCTATCTTTTTGAGAAGGAGTGTTGAGATTCAACAAGATGATGAGCTTAGTGAAAATAGTCACCTTCACTAAGTGGGCAGCAAGCTATTTTTGGTGCAAGACTATTTTTATACTATGTCTATTTTTAGACATGGTGATCATATTTCAGAAGTTGCAGGATTTTATTTGTGGATGGTTGATGAAGTTGGAAAAATAGATGAAATTCTATTTTTAGAATATTGGGCGAAGTCTATTTATAGATCGTCGATCTAAAAATAGAAGTGTCGATTATTATTATCTCTTAATAATAATCCAACAATAAACAAAAACTTATTCTCTTGGAGCACTTAATTTCAGTGCATAGATTTCGCAAATCATTGGACTGAGGGAATTATGCAATTCCCAAGGGAAACTAGTGGTTCATGCATGGAGGACTTAGTTAGAACTCAAGTGGAAAAGTTATGACAGAGTTGGAAGAGTAGTTCATGGAGTTGTATTCAATTTAACTCAGATAGACTTAGTTGAGCTAGTTGTATCTAGTCTAACTGAATGATACACTAGTGAGAGTGGAGTGAATTAATTACTTAATTAATTCACAAATAATAACTCATAAATCAACAAAACAATACAATAGTTAACTATAGTGCATGGTATTTCCAGTGGAGACCCAGTGAAGAGATAGGTGAAAGGGCAAGATGGACTATTTGTTGTGACCATAGTGATGCATTGATTGCATCACACACACATTGGAGTTGCCAATGAGGATTGTGCAGTCAAGGAAAGAGTAATTCAAATTCATTCAGAGCTATTCTTCAGTAGGGATTGTGTAGTGGAGGCAGAATAGTAGGGGGCAAAGATCGATGCATGTATTTGTAAATTTTTCCTGATTAGTGTGTGATGATTGATTGTACTGAGAGCTTGATGTACTAAGATTTGTATAAGATTGTTACATGATCTCCATGATACATAATATATGATAGTTGTGGTTTTCAGCTTCAGGCTTTCCTATTAAACAACTATGTTATGTGCAATTGTTTTTATTTATGCTTCACATGTGTGTGCAATTAATTTTCTGCAAAAGATTAACTGTGGAATGATTCTGTATTTTGCAAGAAGTTAAATATTGTGAGATCAGGGGAATATATATGTATACATGCTTAATGTATACTAATTTCTACAAAAATAACTACATCAAATTGGTTGATGTCAATGAAAACAATAATGTACAAAGCATTAAGCAAAAGTTTATGGAGGCATTAAAAAAATAGGATTGAATAACATGAGAATGATGAACTTGCATGTTGGGCTAATATATGTAGGAAACCTTAGCAAGATATAATTTCGTATAATGTGAGTGACAATGTGAAAGAGTTTTGGTATTGGAATTTCCATGTGTCAGCAAATGAGAAGAATATCATGAGATATTGTATATCTAGAATGGTGTATTGAGACCATTTCCCCTTTTAGTGATTGTTATTATTAATTTACATTTCTTACTGCATAACATGTATAACTTGTATATATACTGAATATTATGACAGTGAGGACAATATAATCACTCCATTCATACTACTACCACATACTATCAATAGGAAAAAGGGTTTTCCTGTGAAGCGATCTATGCATCTTTGTCATGCAAATCAAATCTCAACACTAAGGAGTCATCCTAAGACAAAAGGTCATCATATTAACTTTTATGCTCCAAAACCATCAATCACTTAATTATATTTCTCTAAATATCAGCAATTAGACTACAGTCACAATATGGTAACGCTTGGGGGGAATGTATATACATATCATAGTATAACCGTATAGACAACAACTTATCTTGGAATGATATAAAATTATTTCATAAGCAATGCAACTGCTACATGAATTACTCACAATCCTTAATGATATACTTCAAGTTCTTCCAAAATACTAATCAAGTGTCTAAAGAAGCCATCATCACTAAGTAACCATATAGGTAACACCTGAGGGAAATGTGCTAGAAAGATATTGAATTTCTCATTGTCTTTTTTGTTTATGAACCCTTTCAAAGCACCACTGGAGCATTTTATTTTATACTGTGATCTCCCCAGCATGGGTGGGGCTTTCAAAAATTGGAGCATAAATTGAGCGTTTATTGTTAGAAATTGTTGTATAAGATGGAAAATTTGGATGGTTTCTAGACAATATGGATTTCATAACAGATATATATTTTAATTTTTTTAGCATCTTGGACCACCATGCATCTAATATGATCCATTTCAACTAAGAACTTCAATATGTATTTTGAAATTTTTTAGTGTCTCTGACCACCATGCATGTAATAGGGTCCATTTCAGCTAAGAACTTCAATAAATAACTGTGTGAATGATAAATTGTGACATCCCTTGCCATTTTCTTTGATTTTGGATTAGGTTACAAACTAATAACTTGTGAAATCCCTAGCCATTTTCTTTGATTGTGGATCAGGTTATAAAGTAGAATAAATTCTCTCTTCAGAAGACTCTACTATATATATTGGATGGAGGGAAATGTTATGATAAAACATGTACAAAAAAAACCATTATGGTTGTCTCAACTTACTCTATTGTTAATCACATAGTGTCAATTTTGTAAAGCAATAATCTAAAATAAGGAGTGAGTGGGTTTTTTCTTTTGTAAGTTTTGTTTGGAATTGAAAAATAAAAAAAATTATAAAAGCTAAAATTATGTAGTGGAAAACTTTGTTTAAAATTTCAAAATAAAAATTTGAGTAAGTTTGACATCATATAATGTGAAATTAGTTTAAGATCATAAAGTAAAAAACATGTAATTTTTTTAGACACAATTAGGTAATTAAATATATGCATATAGTTTTTTTTTTTCAACAGAATAAATTTGATATTCATTAACAGAAAAAAGGATCGAAAGAGTATGTATGTAGTTACACACTCTTACAATTAAGTAATTAAAGATAAATCTAGTGTTAATTAAGAAATGTGAATTATAAACATTCATCATTATCGCTCAAGATAAATCATGTCCTCTAAAATAATTTGGAAATTTAAAAAAATATCACATATTTAAAAAAAATCATTATTAATTTAGTTTTTTATGTATTAAGAAATACTGCTCATGAATAATAAAACAATTGTAACATAAATAATATATAACAAAAAAAACCATGTATTTTTGGCATAATAAAATAGTTGTAACAAAAATAATATAGAACAAGAAAAACTATGTATATTTAGATGTATGAAAATTTAGATACATTTTATTAAGTAAAATTTTAAAAGAATAATGGTTATAAACAATTACAAATAATCTTATTAAATAGTTATTTTAGATATATATTATTTATCAAAGGGGTCAATTCTTTTTTCACTCTAAAATAGGTTTGCATATCAAGACATTTGATCTCTCTTGGCTCTTGGTAGATCCAGGGTTAAGATTGATCTAGGCCATCTTAATTCCCCCCTTTAAATAAACTATATTCCACATGAATAACATGCATCAATACCATGGGTTATTTTTATAGTTTATTATAATTTTATTTTATTACCTAAATTGAATTTAACTTATTAAAAAAAGCAAATACTATAAAAAATATATATATAACTATTTATATTTACATATAAAAATATAACAAATTTTTAATAACAACATTTTAACTTAAAATTTACCAAAACTTAAATTCAATCTAACTTATTAAAAATAAAATAAACTAACATTATAAAAAATATGTATAAAACTATTTATTTGTGGATCTAATGGCCTAAAACATTTCAATCGTCCAAGAGTTGATCCAATGTCTTAGACATGGACACAGTGACAACTAGGGGAGTTGTTTTCAAATAGGAATGCCTTACACCATAAAAATATGGAAATAAAGAAATTGTACCCCTAATATAGGGGATGAATTTATTTAAATAACACATATTTTGAGTGTAAAAGTGAAAAAAAAATCCATTGAAAAATGTTACATGGTTATGTTGTGTAAATATATATATATCTATATATATCTATATATATATATATATATATATATATATATATATATATATATATATATATATATATATATATATATATATATTTTATCAAATTATTTAGATGGTTAGGCTGTCTAAATATATATTTAAAAGAAAAAAATGTTGGGAGTGGATTTAGCATTTTTTTTATTTTAATGAGTAGAGAATTAGGTAAATCATATTTTTATTATTTATAAATGATAAATATTTAGTATATTAAATATTTAAGAGTTACTCAAATTCAATATGGTATAATATGTTTATCCAAACTGAGCTTCTTAATACATGTATTAGTTGTATTGTAATTCCAAGGCCATATTCTAGATATAAAGTGATTTGAGTATTTATATTCTCTCAAAAATTATGGTTTAACAGTTTGTTGGTCCATGATTTTTATTTAAGGGCCATGTAGGGGCATGGCTAATGTTATGGTTTTTTTTTGCATAAACAAAATTGCCTCAAGTGGCTAGGTTGGCTAAGAAAGTGGATCTTCTCACTTGTAGCTTTTTTGAAGAACTTGAAAGTACTCTCATTATAGATTTTGATAAGGTACTATCATTAATGAAGGTGTTAATCTTGTATGGAATAACCTGGGATACCTTGATTTCCCAAAGAGTATCAAGTAATAATTAATGCAAGGAAAGAAGTCCTGTGACTTCAATAGATCCTTTCAAAAAATTTATTCTATCATCAACACCCTACGACACTCTAACATAGATCCTTTCAAAGTTTGAATTCTAGCATCAACATGTGACCACCCTCTAGCAAGAAAATCAAAGTACCATCAAGCTTGCCAAAGTTATAGTTCAACATGATCACTTTAAGCATATTGAGATAAAAATGATCTAAATTAGAAATCTCATTAATGATTGAGTTACAAGTGTTAATTTACTTTACATATTGTCCATCAAGATTACCAAATTTCTAGTTAAACATCATCACAATAAAAATATAGAGCTAAAAATGCACTTCATTAGAAAGTTCATTCATGATTGGGTTACAAGTGTTCATTTACTTTACATAATGTCCATCAAGGTTGCCAAAGTTCTAGTTAAACATCATCACATTAAACATATGGATCTAAAATGCACTTCATTGGAAAGATCATTCATGATTGGGTTACAAGCGCTCATTTATTCTACATATCATCAAGTTGTAAACATTTTAAAAAAATGTCTTACAAAATGCTTTTAAATTTAGATATTTATTAAGTGTTTAGTAAGTAATCAATAATTGGGGATAGAGTTTAATGTCTCATTTCTTATAATATTGTGTTAACTTTGTAAATTCTTCAATTTTATCTCAAAAATGTGTTTTTAATATGACTTAGTTACATTGTAATATCAAAATCTAAAATAATCCTATATAAAGTACGTAGATTTTTATATTTTAAATTTCATAATCTATAATTCAAAAATAAACCTTAAAATATATATAAATATGATTTTGTCATACAAATTTTAAAAGCCATATCTATTTAAAATATTTTTCAACATTTATTACATAAATAATACCTAGATTTAAAAAAAAACCAAAATATAAATTTTACTTATGCTTATGAAGATAAAAAGGCATATATATATATATATATATATATATATATATATATATATATATATATATATATATATATATATATATATATATTACTTATGCATATGAAGATAAAAAGACATTTTATATATATATAAATAATGAAAAAGATTATAATGTAAAAGATTTATAGAAATAAAAATACATATTAGATTAAGAAATAAATAGAAATATTATATATATAGATATCTAATGCAAATTAATTGAATTTAAATATAAATATTTCGATAAATAACTAAATTTTTTATTTTTTAATGTGATAATAATCTAGTTTATTAATAACAATAATCTATTTTATTAATAATAATAATTAATTAAATTTATCTTAAATTAATTAAAAGTTTAATAAATTAAAAATTAATATAATCGATTTTTTTTATTAATAACTAAGTATATGAGAAAAACATTTACTAATGTAACTTTTCTTTCACTGATTGAGGTTTTACGTGGTCAAATAGTAAAATTGTGTGGAAAAATAATAATTAAATCGAATAACAACGTTTGATACAATTATCTTATAAAGATGACACGATCATCTTCAAGTACAATATCATAATATTAACTCTTTATCGTGAAAACAAAATTTTATCAAAAAGGAGTAATAACTAACAATTTCATGCACATTTAATCGTAACAGGTTGTCATATCAAGATAGTACACTCGAACAAAGCATATTTATATAGTATTATTTACAAAAATTCTTTCATTATTGAAACAAGATGCCACCAAAAAATAGGGAAATTGTTTCAAAAAGATTTGTAGAATGCAAGTATTCAATGAAAAATGAACATCGTTGGGTACTTCAAATGAATTTCGAGGAACAAAGTGAACATCATCATAACATAAAATCGATTCGGATTGGTGATTAGGGAGGGATGAAAAATGAGTCTTTTATGACTAAAAATGGATGTATCTCACTTTGTTTACCATCAATATCAAAAAAATTATAAAAAATAATTTCAATCCAAAAAAAATTAGATTCATTAACATTTTCAAAAGCGTATGCAAATGAATATTCAAGAGATTTTGAACTCATATCCACGTGCAAATACTTTTCAACCTCACAATCTTGAATTAAGTTGAACGAAACTTCATGGAGTTTATTTTGTTGATTTACAAAAGTTTCGTTTTCACTAAAATTTGAACTAATTGAAATAGGAATCTCAACATAGGATGAACATAAGGATTAATACATACATTATTGTATGAATCAAAATGGTAAAACATATTTAGATGTTGGAAATCACAATAATACTAATACTAAGAAAGGGTGAATGAATATTATGACCAATTTCAAGATATTTCAACTTACTTAGTAAGTAATCATGTAAGAAAAATATAAATCACACAACAACACCAAAAGCAATGCACACATGAAACATATAGAGACACTAGATGTATGCGGAAACATATAAAAGGAGAAAACCTCTAATCTTGTTTTAGCTATTTATGAAAATGAAAGTTTCAACTTGTTCTTACATTATGTTTACTAGCACTGGCTAGAAGGAAACAACCACCCTTATTTGCAAGGAACCATTTCAAGGAGGAACCAACCCCCAATTTTTTTATAGATATTGGCCTATAGGAGGAACCAACTCCCTATGTTCTATTTTGTCTAGCAACAACAAACAGGAAGCTCCAACTCCCTAATTTGCAGGAACCCACTTGTAGGAGACACCAACCCTCTAATTATTTTATAGGCATTGACATGTAGGAAGCACCAATTGCTTTTGCTCTATTTTTTTATCACCAAATAGTAATTAATTCCAACTCTCTCATTTGTAGGCACCCACTTGTAGGAGGCATTGATCCCACGATCTACTTTTGAGGTATCCACTTGAAGGAAGCACCAACTTCCTTATGTACAGGGACCAACCTGTAGTGCCTAGCGTATTCCTATTTAATAACATTTCTAGACTCACATCCACACATACTCTATAATTTTAATCTTTATAATTGTATTTGGTGCACTATATATTGCGCTCTCAATCAACTCGGTATCTCATAATACAATCAACATACTCAAAGTTAGTATTTTTTCTACAAATCACTCCTCATTCTCAGATTTGATCACAACTTCTTCTAATATACTTACCTAAACTTTTCTCACATTCAATTTTGATCACAACATTCCAATTTTTCTCGTCAATTATTCTACACTTAGATCTATTATAAACACTTAGATCTATTATTTTTGCCAATATACAAAAACTCATATTGAAAATATTCATACATATCTAATTTAGAATATTCTTCCTAGATTAACCTTCTTCAACATCCTTCAGACTCTATGAGTCTCAACCCATTCACAAGCTTGTATTTCATAATGCATTCTTTAAACTCTTTCAACCTCTGATAGTATCGACCCATACACAAAGTCACCCCTCTCAACTCTTCACTGGAACAACAATTATTTTGTTTCCTCATTTTGGTGTTCCATCTCTATGCCTATTTTTCAATAGCACCACCAATAATATTTCAATCAAATGCATTATATTTTATAATTTATGTGCCCGAATTACCATGGGTATTAGCCATAATTTTTACTCCTCGTACATCCTTACTTCAAAGTATCAATCTGACTTAGTCCACACAAGTTCATTAGTGATATTTATGTTTAGTTACCTTTACCTAAATTTGGTGCTCAAAATCCCAAATCTCATTACCAACACACCTCAACCTTCAACGGTCTTTCTCATAAGAATGTGAGATATGATTGTGGACTAAAAAATCCTTATCCAAGTCCATTTGATTGTAACATATTATCGTACATATAGATTTATTTTGGCCTCTTTTACTTTTGAATCATCTCTAGAGACTTAAACATCTGATGAGCTAATGGGACGATAGCCTTATGTGCTCCCCACTCAAATTTTGGTTTCTACTAATAACACTTCAAAACCTTGTCCTTGACTAACCAAGTGCATATATTTTTTTGTTGACGTCATTAACCCCCCTACGCCAATGCCACTTAGTTTTCCACATGTGCTTTTGCTAGTCACTAGCACCTCTTACTTTGACTGATCATTGACTAAATTCATCTCCTCTTGATCAACGACTGTGGTTGATTATATATCCCCCCTTATTTCTTGATAACTAATTAACTACAGAATTACGGACAAGTGGGAACCATGAACTTGGAACCCTAAAAACTTTGAACTAAAATAACTATTGATCCTTCAGATGATTTTCCATTTGTCATATATCTTTGGAAGGGTCAGTAAGAGTACTATCCGAAAAAATGCGTAGTTTCCTTATTGGGGATAAGGAAGTAATCCAAATCAGCCCTTAAATACATGGCATCAAAACACATCCACATACTAACCAGTCCGATCTCCCTGAACTTGATACAACTAACTCTAGCTTCCAATAATCTCACTTCAACATGCTCCTTAATTGAAATTTTCATTGTTTGGCATCAATGAAAACACTTTTCTTAATAGTCACTGACCTTAACAATAATGACAATAGTTTTCTCAACAATCTCCCCCTTTTTGCATAGATGGAAACAAAACAAAACATTCATTTTCATTGATGAAAATACTTATTACAGGTCATTTTTTCGCATCTAAAAAAAATTCGCTAAACCTGGACCTATGATCATCCATCAACAATTTTCAATCATTCGCTACAAAGACAAAGGCATTCCCTTTCAAGATTTTACAATAATCTCATATTACATTGGCTAAAAACCCTAATTTTGTGTGTAATCAAACTTTCCTTTAAGACATACTGTGCCAACGTAGGTTGTAAACATAGAACCTGCGCTGGACAATGTAGGTTTATTTCCCAAAAAGTGCAATGATATATGGAAATGAGTAAGAAAATTAATTCAAAGTTTCTCGCTCTAGTGTTAGGGTCCTATAATAATAGGGTTCATAATTTTTGAATTGAAATTGATAGTCCTATAAATATGTACATACCTTGCTTTCTGCAAGTTGTTTTCCCATATTTTGAAAATAATAAAAAATGAAAAGAGGGTAAAAGTGCTAAAAGAAAGTTCAAAGGAATTTGAAAAGAAAAGATCAAAAAGAATAAAAATGGACCCCAGAAGAAAAAAGAGATTAAAAAAAGACATGAAAGTGAGCAACTCAAAATGCCACTACTATTTACTTTTATTGCAAGAATAATGATTACGTGCAGATTTTTCAAAATGCTACAATCCATGATCAGTTAAATAGCTTAATATTAACTTTTCATGCTTTTAATTTCATGTTTTAGATAGAGAATAAAGATATGTCAAATAGTTTAAAATTTAAAAATCAGTATATAGATAGAGAATAAATGAGGAGCTCCAAAGTTAAATCTGAGCCCTCTGATGAAATAAGGTTAGACTTAGATAGATTTATGCTTTAAAAGAAAAAAGGATTTAGGGTTGCAAGCTTAAATGCACCCATGTAAATGAAGTAAAAAATGTTAAAATAATGATGGGTAGGTAGAAGTCAGTTGTTAAAAGCATGCAATAAAGCATCATCAAGAAAATTACTAATTTCCCCTCCCCCACAATGATCCAGTATTCTAAAACCTTCAGTTAAAGAGGCCAAGAGCATTTCTCTGACTTCTGTTGGGACCAGACCCAAGGCTTCATAATTGATTGGTTAAAAATATTGGATTCCTTTTATAAAATCCATTTTCCTAAACATATTCACTCTTTTCCAAAACTATAATCCAATTTCCTAAGTAAATCAACTTTTTTGTTTAGTGAAAGTAAAATCCCTACTTCATTAATTCCATTTCATCCAAAAAACACTCAAGAACCCACAAAATACATCTTATCCTAATTTTATGTGTAAATATCAAAATGTGATAATTTCTATGCCAAATGCTTATTTTAGACACTTTACTTAGTTTATATTTATGTATTTTCATCTCATTACATTTTCATTTCATATTAATCATTAACATAATGTATTAAACCCTTATAATATCCATTCCTATATATTTAATAATTCATTTTATTTTAATATCCCAAAAAACCCATTATTTAATGTTAAAACCTATGTTTTTAAATTCCCCATGTGTCGAAATAAAGAGCTGCCCATTCCCCATAGGTTAAAAGAAATATATCCCACACCATTGGTTGTTAAACATTTGTTAATGTTTTATACTCCATGTCAATACATACCCCGCTAATAAAAAAAACATCGGTTTCACATTTTAAAACCATGTTTTAAATACATTTAATTAACCCTGCAAAAACATACAAAAGCCCGAGCCCCACGTCCGACCACTGAGCAACTCTTCAAATGATCATAGCCATTCACATCCCTATTCTCCAATCCGACGATCTAAAAGACATATCGTATTTTAAACTGCGCGATCCAAACTCATTTCAACATTTGCGAAATGGGTGTTTTAGCACCCTTCTCCCTCCTCCATGCAACAACATTAGATTGGATCACATTCAATCCTACAAAACCATTTACCGCCCAATTCTCGTGCGATAACCACCTATGGTTTTCTTCTTTTATACGCCAAACTGACCTCTGTTTTGACATGACCACCATTAAATGTATATCTCTTTATGTTAAGTCCCTATATTAATAGTGTAGCCCCTTATTATGTTAGTGTAGCCTCCCTTATTGTTATTATTGTACCCCTATAACCCCCATATTGTTATTATTGTTCCCTTACATTATTATTGTTAGGTCGGCTAGGATTACATTGTGGCCCACTAGGATTACATTATGGCCCCATGGACTCCTATATATAGAAGGAGGTTTTGTTCATTTGTAGCATCCAAGATTTGTTCATTAATGTAATTTATTGGAGGTTTCCCCCTCGAAGTGGCTTATTTCTAAGGCGTTGATATCTTTTTTCTTCTATTTTGGAGCTGGTTACATAACATTTGGTATCAGAGCTTTGGATTCTATGGTTTCGCTGCTCCAAACAAGTCATCCTGGAATTTGCGCTATAAATTTTTTTTCTACGAAGTTTCAGAAGCTGAAATTTTTAGGGTGTGAAGCCGAAATCCTGAGGAAGATTTTCTAAAAATTTCAGAGCCTGGTTCGCAATATTGTCGGAGATATGATCTGTGGAAGTTAGGTCTTATTTCAGGCTCCTAAACAGGTCATTGTGACATTTGCGCTATAAATTTTTTTCTACGAAGGTTCAGAACCTGAAATTCGTATGGTGGGAAGCTGAAATCCTGAGGAAATTCATCAAACCATTTCAGAGCTTGGTTTGCAATATTTTTGGAGATATGATTTGTGGAAGGTAGTGCTTTTGCAGGCTCCTGAATTGCATCTCAAAGAGGTGATCGTGGGAAAAGTTCAATAAATCTCTCTCTGGGCATCAGATTGAAGTGCCGTAAAAATTGGTCACAAGTACACAGACCATAGTTTCTTGACTATCAATTTCAGAGACAAACGACAAAACAGTGACACGTGGAAATTTGTACAAGTTCGCTCTACTGAACCAGTCCATAATTAGGTCATTGTGGGAGATTGGACACAACTTTGTCTTGGAGAATCCAAATTAGCTTAGACCTGTGGCATTCAAAAGATAATTCAGAGGGCTACTTCAGTGCTAAATTTCATATATTGAAGATCCACAATAACATATATAATACAATTTCAATGTCGAGCTCATCAAAGCAAGTAAAATGTGTGTATTTTTTTCCAAATTGCATAAGTCTTGTTTGAAGAATCAATTTGAATTGATTGAAAGGGCCTATTGTAGAATATATATAAATATTGGAGTCTAAAATGGCCCCTAAAAATAATTCAACACCCATTAAGCCCTCAGAAATCTATACTATGATGCATGAAGTGGAAGAATTGCAGTATGAGATATCAAAATTACGGTACCAAGTGCAACAAATTTCGATCTTACGAAGAGCAACCGAAGATGACATAGATGGTTTAAAAGAATAAATGGAGGCTAACTTGGATGGTTTGAAGGATCAAATAATAGCAAATATGGATGATAAATTAGTGGAAGATCACATCGAGCATCAACAACAAGTTCTCCAACTCTCAAAGGATAACCCAACTTTGGTGTAGAATCTAATGAAACAACAGGAAGATCAACATCACATCGAAAGAAGTTATGAAGCAGTCATAGAAACAAGAACTCGACAAGTACGATCAATTTCAGAGTATCTCAGCAAGTGGAAGAACTTTCTTGTAGAATATTTCACATGGGAGGATGAGAATTTTATACAGAAGCATCAAGAAATAATCAAGCGTTGAGGACAACACTTGTTTGAAGGAGAGGGGCATTTTAAGTCCCTATATTAATAGTGTAGCCCCTTATTATGTTAGTGTAGCCTCCCTTATTGTTATTATTGTACCCTTGTAACCCCCATATTGTTATTATTGTGCCCTTACATTATTATTGTTAGGTCGACTAGGATTACATTGTGGCCCACTAGGATTACATTATGGCCCCGTGGACTCCTATATATAGAAGGAGGTTTTGTTCATTTGTAGCATCCAATATTTGTTCATTAATGTAATGTATTGGAGGTTGCCCCCTCGAAGTGGCTTATTTCTAAGGCGTTGATATCTCTTTTCTTCTATTTTTGGAGCTGGTTACACAACACTTTAAAACCTAAAGCATTATATAAACTCCACATGCGCTCATTTAACCATTTTCATGCGTTTTTTGTATACATTTATATATTCTTACTGAAGAAAGAATCCTATACATAGTTTTACACCCAGAGAACCAGAGAAAGCCACTAGAATTACTGTTAAAACCACTGGAAGTGTCCATTTTGCTTCTAGATATCGTCAAAATCCACCAGGAACCTGTTCGACACCTCAGAAAATATTTTAAAGACTAGATACCTACACAAATAGGTATTTTCCAAAGAAAACAAACATGTTTATCATTTTAAAAGAAATTTCTAAGGAATTAAGCTTAGTGAAGCTCATTCACCCAAAGAAAACCCTGTAGTTTCCCAAAAAGAATGAACTAACTGTGAAATTTTTGATAAACCCCTATTTTCAATACTAAAAACTGGTTTTTAAAGAAAAATTAAATACTTTTAACCTTTGCAAACCCTGAAAAAACTCTAAATTTATCTAGAAATCCTTTGCAGGTAACCTCAACCCTTCTGTGCCCAATTTGAACAATTTTCAGTCCAGTATTTACTGAAAAAAGCATTGAAACACTTGTTTATCATTTTCTAAACCTGTAAAGAGTCTAAAGTCCAATTTAAAGCTAAAATTGAAGAGTTCAATTCAAGGAAAAGCTCGTTTTTGCATATTTTTATCCAAAGAACCTCTATCAAAGTCAAAAACACTTATGTAAACAATCTAATCTTACAGAAGAGTCCAAAAAAGTCTAAATACAGAGTTTTAGTTATCCAGAAAGTCTAAAAAATGTCAAAATCAAATCCAACAGTGTCTTCCAAGACTGCAATTATTGTAAATCCTCTACAACCTCCTGTTGTAGACATTGAACATACACCATTAGCAGCTATGGATTACAAAATAGCAGATCGATTCATAGAATTTAATTTGTTAGACCTCCATTGTTGGAGTTATGAAAATTTATTGGATCACTTTGAAGAAGTCCAAATTTGGGAGTCAAACCTACCCAAATATGGTGTCCCACTCACCCATCAGTGTCCAGAGGTTATTAGAATGTGTCAAACCTATTATTCACCTGAACAAAGAGTAATGATAAATAAAAATAAAGAAGTGTTATTCACAATTACTGTTGAGTTAATAAAACAGATGTTACAGCTCAAAACAGATCCCAAAGCAGTTCCCTTGTCAATAGAAGCACTCACCAAGCTTTACATTGGTGTTGATTTTCCAAATAAGTTTCAAATTTTCCAAGTAGTCATGCCTTTACATGTTGAAATTCCACAAATCAATCCTCCTTACTCTACTTCAAAATTTCTTGAAGGTTCTAGGCATGTCATATCCATGTTGTCCTTTATACTAGGGCATTTTACAGATGAGCATATAGATGAATAAATCCTAGGTTTTCTATTTACCTTTGCATAAGGACAAACTCCTCCTATCATTTTCAATTATGTTGAATATATAGCTGATAATATACATGATCAGCTTGTCAAATTTCCAGCTGAAGGAGTATTTAGGTATACATCCTTTCTTTTTCATATATTCTTATATTTCCAAGCAGACAAGTTTCCAATAACACTTCAGAAGCTTTATATTGAAGAGAAACCACTTTCAGTTATATTTTGGACATCTTTGATTAGAAAAGAGTCCAAAGAGTTTAGTTATGTATATTTTACATATTAATTTATTCATCCATTGATAAACATGTTAACAAACACAATCCAACCAAGAATCAGTGATGAAATAAATAAATTTCTACAACTATCATAGCAAACTAGAACTGAAGGCTGGTACTTATATCAGAACCATATAGAAATCAGAGTTTTTGGGTCTAATATTTTACCCTATAAACTACCCAAGTATGTGCCAATGAGAGTTTTGCCTTGGAGTACATCAGGAAAATCTTCAATTCAGATTCAATCAATTTTTTGGCAGCCAAGAAGAAGACACAATTTAAATTGAAAAATCAGATAAGGCCCTTCATTTGTAATCATACATATGCAACATTAGAAGCAGCAAAATAGTTTTTGGAGTAGAAATTTGAGTTTAGCCTCTTATGGAATTATGATCCACAAGGAATTCTCAATAAAATGAGGGTTAAAAGCAAACTGACACCTTATATTCATGACAAAAGACCAAAGATTGAGAAGTATGCTAATCAAATAGAGTGGCTAGAAAATACTTTGATTGAAGCAGTAAGACAGGGTGATACTAGTCACACCTTGGAAGTTGTAAATCAAGGAGAGAAAGCTACTAAGAGAGGTAGAGAAGAAGGTAATTACACTACTGAGACAACTATTGAGACTAGGTTTAAATTAAGGTATAAAAAAAAGCCTCAGCTCAATTCAGTTGATAGAAACAAAGAGACCATATAAGTTGAAGATACAGATGTTCCAAAGACAAACAAAGATGCAGCTACAGTCATTATAAATGAACCAACCACAAATATTCTTAATGAGGAACAACCAAATAATTCAAACACGCAGGTAATAGAAAAAAAAACAGAGTATGGAGGCATCCTCCTCATAGCCAGTAGAAGATAAAGACCTTGACATAAGGGAGAAATACAAAAATATAAAGACAAAGAATGAAGAAATAAAAAATTAGATCTACTCTCAGTATTTGAAACAAACACCAAGGATCCAGAACAAACTTATTTCTACTTTTGATTATTCAAACAAGAAGTTGATTATGTCAGTTCTTCAACCAATAGTTAAGACTCGCAAGACAGTGGTAGATTACAAGAGATTTTATCTTGAAGTGCCAACAGAAAGTATCCATCCACTAGATCAAATTGAATTTCACAGGCAAACTTCTGAGATGTTATATTCTACCATTACTACAAAGTGCATGAGTGTCCACAAGCTTTAGAATACAATAATAAATATGAGAGATCAAATGAAAGTTGACAAGGCTTCCTCATATGCTAAATATCTTAGGATTAAGTCTTTAGAAGAGTTGGTTATTCAAGTAGGATATGATCCTCCCAATTTCAAAGCAGCAGAAGAGCGAGTGAAGAAACAAAATGATGATATTGGAGCATTGAGGAAACAACTCAAGCTTCCATCAACTAAACATCCACAAGCCAAAGAAATAGTGCAAGAACAAAGCAAGAAATATGATATCATGAACATAGTTTTACAATTGATAGCACAGATAAAAGAAATGGAAATCCAAATGGACAAGCTTGTCCATCAAAGAGAAATTAAAAAATCACAGGAAAATCCTACAGTAATTCCCATGGTTACTACAGCTGTGCCTTCAACTCTTGCAGAAGAGTTGGCACCAAAATTACCACTGGTCACTGTAGTGCCAGTAACTTCATCCACTACTTCAGCTACAGAGTCATCTATATTAACAGTGCAGCCAACAGATGAGGCTAGTAAACTAGTTAAAGCCATGGAGAAAATGTCACTTCAAACCAATGAAATCCGTAGGTTGAAGAAAGTGATTGACAATCTTGAAGATACTAAGAAACTAGCCCAAATCAATGCCAAAACTCATGAACAAAGGGCTAAAAAGTTAAATATTGAGTTAAAGAATCTACAAAAGGATTTAACCTTGAAAGAGCCAATATCTTATGTAAATAATCATTTATGGAGTAAAATAATTGAAGCCATCAATGATGTGTGGCCATCAATACAGCTAATATAGGAGTAGAGGGATTTACTAAAGAAAGCACAAGTAGAAATTCAGAAAACAAAAGATGAGCTAGGTGACAAACATGAACAGGCCCTATAATTAATCAAATTTCTCAACAACAAGAATAATCAAGAACTTGAAGAAATATAAATTATTGATAGAACAGAGACAATTCTTGAGATAAGCAAAGTCATTTCAAGGAAGAATTTAATAAAGTAGTTAGAGGGAAAATGTGAAAACATGAACATAGCCATAACCAAGTTTATGGTTAAGTTTGAGATTTTGAGGCAAAGAGGTTTTCCAAACATTCTGGTTATTAATGATAAGATCATGCCACAAGAGGACTACAACCAAAATATAAGGGATTATGCAAAATAATAAGTTAACAAAACAAAAGGGCAAGGAATTCCTACAGGGAAGGTTTTACATAGAAGTTTTGAAGACTTGTTTTATCTACAACATGAGATAAACCACTTATTTGTTACAAAACCAACATTTGCTAGATACATTGAGGCAGATGAAACTTTAGGAAGCTAAAAAGGATAAAAATTCCTGATGATGAAGCTTGGAAATGACTCATTGATTTACTGTAGAAGTCAAAATGCAGATAAAAAGGATAAAACAGTTTGCTGATTTTTCATAGTCAAAACAGAATTTACAGCAGTAAGGCAATTTTATAGATGTTAAAGTGTATAAAGTGATTAAAGAGTATCAGAGATAAAGAGTTTTAGATATGAGGATAAATTTTCAAAACAGATTTGAAATATCATTGCTAGCAAAGAAGACACCAAGGTAGCCAGCTACACCCAATCCAAAACCAAATTTTCTATTTTATTTGGATAAATATGACAACTTGCAAAGTTGTTAAGCATCTATCACTATTTTGTTGTAAAAAATATTTTATTTCCTTTAAAAAATCCTACGATTATTCTAGGGTATTTTGTAAATTTTTTTGTATATATACTTCATCTTTTGAAGTATTAGTGTGGAATAAATTGCTGGAGATTTCTATAGTCATTTTTGTTGTACTTGAAGGCTTTTTGTTGCAAGTTCGAGTAGCAGACTGGATCAAATCATCTACCATCATATTTCAGGCTTCATGTCATGAGCCATTGAAGTGAACTGATTTCTAATGTCTTTGTTTATTTTCTTATGTTTACATGCATCCATATATGTTCTCTAAATTTTAATGATAAATCAAGAGTATTATGATAGGGTTTGTTAAAAGCACCTTGTCTTTAACTGTTTATCTTTTCTATGTTTTCTGCTAATTTATAGATTAGGGAACCATTAAGTTCTCCCTCTTTCAAATGACCTCTGTCTACTCCTTCCTTATCCGGATCAAATAATCCTTCATTACTCTTTATCCCGATTAAACCACTTAACCAAAAAACCTTCCAAGATCTTCAAAGACTTGTCTATCTTTCCCTAAAAAAATTTGACCTTTTGACCTTGATCCTAGTTTTGTTTGCTTGACTTTTGACTCCTTAGCCCAATGGACAAACATATCTCTCACTATCCATCTCATTAAGTAATTTTTTCCCACCAAACCAAACCAAACCAAACCAATTTGCACATCATAACTACCCTAATATCATAAAATTAAAAAAAGTTAAATTTTATAGAGAGAGCCCTCTTTGAACCCTAAGAAGGCTAGATCTTAGAGTTTAAAAGTTGGTTTTCGGTTACCTCTAATGTTCTTAGACATTAAATCAGAATTTCACAACATTAGAATTATTAGAGTGATAACATCTAGAAGCTTCAGAAATGGTTTTAACCATTTACTCTTGGATCATATCTCAAATTCCTAATATTGAGGTCTTATCTCTTATCTCCTAGAGCTTACCTCCCCCTTATGTCAATTTAATACCTACAATGGTAAATCCAAAAATACCTCATATACACTATAAATTCACTGCCTCCCATAGATAATGGGTTGAATTTTAGAGACTCTGAATTATGCCCTTATGCTCCTTAGTTGTGTCTAGAGGTCCATAGTCCATCCATGTTCTTGAAGTGTGATTGAAGGCTTACTATTAAGGAAATGAAGGATACGATAGTTGGGAAGGATTCACAAGGCCAAGGACTACAAGGGTTGTAATATTTTCCTTTGAATATTAATATATTCTTATTTAGAGTTGTTTGTATAGGTTATTTCTATTTTTTAGTTCTATTTCTTGTTTTGGATGATTTGTAGATGATTTGTAGGTTCCATTTATATAAATTTCACTAAGAGCTGGAGATAACAAGATAATATAATGAGAAATATTACATCATATTCCATGTACGTATTCCTTCCATATTTCAAACATATTTAAGGAATTCATTGCAATTTTGTCTTCGTTATCTCTAGATTAAGCCACTAGGTCTAGGGAGATTTATTCTATCCACGGAAGGAAATTATCCATAATATAATATTACTTTCAAACTTTTTTTCAATATCTCAGTAATATTAAATACATGACATGTCAACCTCAAAGTACTTAGAATCCAATGGAATGTATTTCTAAAGTGATATGATGTCAAAATTTTCTCATTATCCCCCTTCGTAATCAATGGAAAAGCACCTAGATACCATGTCTCTGACCATTACCCCCCTAAGAGAATATAATATGTTGCTGATAATACTACCTTGGATTGAAAAAAAATACCATATTTATCCTTTGATCACTCCTCAACTACTATTGTAAGCACATGCTCTCTGTTAGATTTTGGGAAATAAATGGATGATCACTCTCCATATTCCAATTCATCTTTCTTCCAATAATTATATTGCTTCTCTTCATTATTATTTCAATGTTTTATAACTCGTTGTTTTGGTGCTTCATTGGGATTCAAAGAGCCAATGAACATATTTCAAGTGCTAATGCTACTACTACTAGTGTGATGTTTCACACTTTAAATTTGCATACCTTCCATGACCTCCATTATTTAATATAAGGCTAGTTGCTCCATTGAATCTAATGTTTGGTAATTTTTCCCCTTAGGATTTTCACTCTCCATGGTTGCTTCTCTAGTGCATGGATTTAGAAGCTAATGACTCACTAATATGTTCCTTTGATCATGCTCCCTTTAAAATGGTTTCTTAGAATACATGAGGTTATTACAACTAAGATAAGAGGTATCAATTTGAAATAAAGTAACATGCAAGGTAACACATTTTCTCCCCCTAAACACTATACATTGTAAAGAAATACATCTACCAGGCATTAAAACACATATTTTGCTAATCTCAAACCTGCGCTTTGATACCAAAGAATTAATTACAATTTTTTACCAACCCACACTCATATATTTTATAAATTCTTCTCCCTCATTGTTCATGATATCAAATTTTTACTTATATTAATTATTGCCGATATTAGTCATATCTGCTACTTGAATGAAATGAGAAGAATTATGTAATGTGTGCAAACCTTTAATTTCTATCTTTACTTGAGAAATTAACTCTTTCTTAAACTAATGGATGTTGCTTGGTATTTTTGTTTGTGTAGCCCCCCCTCTACTTATCCACCATTTTTCTATTTGGTATTCTTACCTTGATATTACTTGATATCTACCTTCTTTTATTCCACTTGATAGTTTTTCCTGTGAACTTGTATTTACTTTTGGGTACTTCAACACACCATTATTCTACCACAACTCATATTCAATGATTATTTTATTCTTCATATAACTTGAGATTATATTGTGTACTCACTTTAAGACTATTTTGGCTTCATTCTCTCTTTCTTCTACAATGCACCTTCAAAGTTTTCATCTTCTATACCTGACTTGAGGTGTTGTTGTGCCTCTCTTTTATTTTGTAGATAGGAAGAGATATATATCATTGTCATGCTACAACATTTGATTCACCTTTATTAAGGACATATGCATTCCCTGTGGTCCTTATTTGTGTGTATACTATTCTTGTTTCTTCCTTCCTTATTTTGCAACCTTTAGAGATAAAGATGACCTTGTGTCCATTATCAACCATTTAACTCATACTTAAAATATATTTTTCTTTAAGCCTTCAACAAACAAGATATATTTATACTGCACTTTCTCATTGTGAAGGTCAACTAGTCCTTTTCCCATTATTTTGGTTGACATATCATTTCAAAGACTGACACTACCTCTTTTGACTTCCTTTAGTGAGATAAATTTTCTTATATGTCTTGTCATGTGATTCTAGCATGTGTTGTCTATATACCAATGGTCATTTGTTTCTTGAGAACACAGGGATATGCCACACTTCTCCTTTATTTATTTATTATTCTTCCATATGTTCTTTCTATCTTCATTATTGTTTCATTTGGGAGGATTGATTGGGTTGCTATTAATTTTAATTTATTGGAGTTTATTATTTTAATATTTGATACCTTTATGGAGATTCAATTTTTTTACCATTACTCCTATCATTTATCAGTCGTTACATTGCACAACTTCCAAAATAGAATGAAAATCCATACTTTTCTACCTTTGTATTCCTATTTTCCTTTAATGCATGAGTTACTTACATTACTTTCTCTTTTTGAGAGGTAGATTTGATCTTTCCATGTCTACACTCAGTTTATTTGTGACCTTAAATTTTACATTTATGGAACTAACCAAGATCTAAGAAAGGGGAAATAGAGTTGTAATTTCTAACAACATTCTCACCATATCCTATATTGTTTCTTACATAATAAATTCTTGAGAACTTAAATTCTCTCTTATTATTGTTACTTGACATAATTTTTTTTTTCTTTCATAATATTCGCACTCTATTGTTTTATATCCATAATTATTACAAGAAAAACAATAGCCATTAAAGATACTTTGATACATGGGGGTACTTTTGCTTTGATTATTTTTTCCTTTAGGGGGATATGATCTCTGCTAGTTTTCATTTGCTCAGTAGGTGTTTCAATTAATTATATGAATTTTCATTTTTTGCTACTAATATATATTTATGTTATTTATATTTGTTTTTTTTTTTTTTCCTTATGGTTGTTATCAATTTTTTGTTGTTGTTGTTTATTTTTTTACTGTTATTGATTTGTAACACTTCCTTTAACATTATTTCTAATAGTTCCTTCGACTAATTTAGTATGGATGACCGATTCTCTAAGTTATACTTTATTGGAGCTTTATTCTTCTATTTATCCAAGTCTAGTCTTGACGAGTGGAGATATTTGATTGTTGCGAATATCATCCATGATATTGGTAATATTTTGATATTGATTTAGTTGGTCATTATCCTTTTCTAAATCGTGTCTTAGTGAAACTATTTTATCTTCTAAACTCTCACCATGAGATTCCAATTCATTCAACTGACTTCTGAATTTGTCATTCATTTTTTTTACTTCTTATATATTTTTCCTCAGGGTAACAACAATTTTATTTAAATATTCAAGATCTTGATCCTCCTTCTAATAATCTTGCAACAATTCTTTCTATGTATGATTTGTTTTTGTCATATTGTCAATCTTCACTAGAGCAGAGATTTACTTCTTTTTAGATATTTTCTTCATCAAGATCTTCTTCCTTTTCTGAATCTAAAGATTATTCCATGGACATAACAGGTATTCCTTATTCATCACTAATAAAAATGCACCCTTTATCTTCTTCATATGAAAAGTCATGGGATATTTTATTATTTTCCTCATCACGGGTTTTATCAACTTCTTGAATAGTATCTTGATCTTGAATTACGATCAATGTGGGTACCTCCCCATTACTACTAGATGTATATCTCTCTATTTATTCTATAAATGATGATATGCAAATATATAAGATAAATGACCTATTCATCTACAATTATATAAGAAGAATAGTTTACGTTTCAGAATGCATTGCATCTTATGTACATCTTCTTCACCTTCACCTTCATCATCTAAACATGATTTTTCCTCTTAATGATTCACTATTTTCACATTACGAGAGTCATCCTCAATTTTCTAAGTATCTTTATTCTAGGATGTCTTCTGCTTGTTTTTTTTTCTTTTATTATTTTTATCTCCAACTTCATTTTTGGGATGATGATCAACGCCTTGAGAATTTATGAAAAAGGGGTATTCTTGAAGATATAACTCATTACATGAGAAAATAGGGTATTTAATATTTACTCGTGAATTTTATTTTCTCCTTCATATATACATTATATATTATCTAACATTTATTTTAAAGTATCACAATATATTTCTTTATCAGAGTCTGGATTTGATAACCCTTTAAAGATAAATTTATTTTCTTCAATATCACTTTAATCATTTATTCCATGCTCTATATATAGCCATACCTTTAAATTAGCATCCATTAAATAGGGTTCCATTCTTACCTTCTAAATTAGATACATAGATCCATTCAAAAATGGTACTCAATGCGGTGTAAGCTAATCCTAGTTAGAAATTATCTCGTTAGATATACCTTCGAATGGTTAAATTGTTTTTGAAGGAAATTGCTTTGAGAGAGATTTTTGGAAACCAAGATAATATTGAGGGGGGTCTAAATCAATACTATGACCAATTTTAACAATTATTCCCATTTTACAATATTTCAATTTACTTAGCAAGAACTCATGTAAGAAACACATAAATCATATGACAACAACATAAGAAACATAGACATATGAAGCTCATAGAGACATGAGATGTAAATGAAAAACCCATAAAGGGATAATACCACCAATATTTATTTTAGTTATTTATGCAAATGCAAGCTCCAAACTATTGTTACATTATGTTTACTAGCACCAATAAGAAGGAAGCAACCACTCCTTCATTTGTAAGTGACCACTTCCAAGAGGAACCAATCCCAATTTTTTTTAAAGGTGATAAGTTTTAGGAAACACCAACTCCATTAATTTTTTTATGATAGAAACAAACATTAGGAAGCTCCATATCCCTAATTTGTAAGCACTGACTTGTATGATGCACAAACACCTAATTATTTTACAAGCACACACCTGTAGGAAGAACTGATAACCTTTTTTTATATTTTGTTGATATTAACCAAGAGGAAGCTCAAACTCCTTGATTTGAAAGCATGCATGCAGGAGGAATTCCCCCCCCCCCCAAGCTATTTTTTAGGTAGCCACTTGAAGGAAGAAGTAGTTCCTTGATGTGTAGGAACAAACATACAATACCTAGCAGATCTGTTTTAAATAATAATTTTTGACTTAGATTCATAAGTAATCGATCATTTTAATATTCAAAATTATATTTGGTGCACCCTATGCTATAAATGGCACTCATACTTGTTAATGCATTGTTCAAACTCTCTGAGCTTGTAGAGTCCCATAATTGTTTTGTTTTGACACCCTTTTGCATCCATGTTTTCCTTCTTTTCTCATCACTATAAACCTAATAAAGGCAACGATCATATTATTTTGACAAGGTAAAACACTTATGTGTCCTATCTTTCGTATTTTCAAATATTCCCTATATTTTTGTTGAAGATTATATTCAACTACAAAATTAACATAATTCCACAAATATTTTATAGATCCATAGCTACCTCTATTGATAGCAGGGTTTCTGTGAGCGAGCTCAGCAAAGGAGTATATGGGTAGTTAGAGGATGATTCCTTCATGGATATCCTTCTGATTATCTAACCCAATTCATGAAGGAAATCACATAGTAATGCAGTTAATGACGGTCATCAACACATAGCAGCACTCAGAAATAAAGTTCGAGAATGTCACGACTTTGTGTATTTTATTTCCTAATAGAAAATCGACAATATAGAGATAGTTTTTTAAGTTTTAAATTTGTATAAGGATTAAAAAGAGACCTATAGGCATAGAGCTCGCGTATTATTTAAATGCACTCTTTAAAACCATGAAAACTCTCTGTATTTAGGGCAGACTCTCTTTATATTTTTCTGATTATTTTGTTTAAACTTTTCTCTTAATTCAAAGATCCTTTTTGTTCATTAACACGTTGTTAGTTTTAAGGAAACCTACTACATTGTGGAGGGACCCTGCATGTAGAACAGGTCATTTAATTTCAGTCTTTAGAATTAATTTTAATCTCATTGTCATTTCATAGTTAGAATTCGGTCAATGCTCTGTTTTGTATTTCATTTTCAAGCTCAGTTTTAATAGTTGAATACATTGTCTTTACTTGTTTTGTAGATTCATTCTTTAAATTAATTATTTCCATATATCCTAGTTCATATTTTTTTTTAGATTCTAGGTTAAAATTGTGCTTGATAAAATCTTAGTTTTTCATAGCATTTTGATTTAATATCGGTTAGTTTTTTAAATCCCGTGTTTCATATAACTAGTACTTGTAAAATATTTCATGCTTTCATAATTAATTTAGATTTAGTTATCTGTTTCACTTCAACATAAAATCTCAAAACAATTTAATAAAAAAAAAAGTAAAAGTTAATCTAACATATATTTTGAAAAGAGTTATCTCACAAATCATTTTTGATGACTCAATTCAATTGAAACTAACTATATGAATAAAATTTAATGTAGATGTTGATTTCTATAATAGTAACTTTATTTCAAAACTCACTAATCCATAGGAATTCAACACTAATCTAAAAATTCAAAAATTACCAAAATTAAAAATTCAATCATCACTCTAACGTAAAATCATTCTACCACATATAGTGCACTTTAAATTCATCGGTTTGCTAACTCTGGTCAATAATTTATGCTTGCAATTTAAGAAAATTAAATTGACTAAACATTTTGTCGTTGTTTCCAAGGAAGTGTAAATAGAAGTCTTATAAATAAAAACATTATATTCATAGGGAAAGAGAGTCTAAATATAGGTTTATAGGATGAGGAATAAGTGTGATTCCCACATCATAACACACTTCACCCTGAACTCAAAGTTCCACACCACCCACTCAAAAATGAATTCCATACATAGGAGGTCGACATAGACTTTGCGAAATCTTGAGATCTGAAATCCAACTCAGGGATTCACCTACTTCATCTACTGAAGCTATAATTGAAGAAGAAAATCCTACATACCTAACCACAAAAGTAATATTCTTATATTAAACAGGAGAACAACTTATGGTATAGGAACTATAAGTTTCCAGTGAAGAGGAAGAACAAAAAACTCATTCAAATTCTCCACTGATAGAGGAGCCAGAAGAATTATAAAATCCTGTTGTAGAACCTAATACATACATTAGCTCTGAGGAATCCATCATGGTTGAAGAGGTAGAAGCAGAAGTACACAATGTCAATGGTGAACAACCTGGGATTGGAGAAGGTAGAGGAGTAAATAGATGAGGTGGAAGAGGAGGTGGAAGGGGAGGTGGAAGAGGAGGAGGTAGAGGTATAGGTAGATGAGATCCAAAACCTTTTCGATTCCTTATTATCGATGATGATACAACGTACACGACGAAAAAAATCTCACCTTCTATGCTCCCTAATTTTCATGGAATAAGAAGTGAAGATAAAGAAACATTTCTCTTAGAATTAGAAGTATTATGTATATCATATGATTATCTACATGATGCTAAAAAATTGAAATTTTTCGCTACTACCTTAAAGGATTCATCATTAAAATGGTTTATTAGTTTAGGAACAAATTATATAGGAACATGGTCACAAATGAGGGTAGAATTATTACAGAAATATAAGGATTATTGTGTTAAAAAGGAAACTCCAAAAATAGAAGATATAGAGAGATCAACGCTTTAGAAATAGTCCACTTCGAGGGTGCAACCTCCTTTACATTACATAAATGAAAAATTATTGGATGATACAAATGAAAAAAACCTCCTTTCTATATATAGGATTCCATGGGGTCACAATATAATCCTAGCCGACCTAACAATAATAATGTAAGGGCACAACAATAACAATAGCAGCTTTTGTGGGGAACAATAATAACAATATAGGGGCTACAGGGGTACAACATTAACAATAAGGGGGCTACACTAAAAACAATATTGGGATACACTATTATTATAGGGACCTAACATGCCCACTCATTCAAACAAGTGTTGCCCTCAAAGCTTGATTATTTATGGATGCTTCTATATAAAATTATCATCCTCCCATGTGGAATATTTAACGAGTAGGTTATTCCACTTGCTGAGATACTCTGAAATTGATCAAATTGTTAGTTGTAGATTTCTTGTTTCTATGACTGCATCAGAACTTATTTCTCTACGATGTTGATCTTCCTTTTGTTTCATTCAATTATGCACCAAAGTTAGGTTATCCTTTGAGATTTGGAGAACTTGTTGTTGATGCTCGATGTGACCTTCCACTACTTTATCATCCTTATTAGCTTTAATTTGATCCTTCAGACCATCCAACTTAGCCTCCATTTTTTATTTTAAACCATCTATGCATATTTGTAAGATCAAAATTTTTTGCACTTGGTACCGTAATTTTGATATCTGATACTGCAATTATTCCTCTTCATGCGTCATAGTAGAACTTTCTGAGGGCTAAATGGGTGTGGAGTTATTTTTGGGGGCATTATAGAACCCAATAATGAAAAAAATTCTTCAATATGCCATTGGAATCACTTCAAACATCTTTTTCAAACAAATTTTATACAATTTTAAAAAACAAATACACACCTTTTTCTTTCTTTTTAGGAGTTCAATATTAAACCTGACTTATATATGTGATTTTAGTTCTTAAATATCTGAAATTTGGTCTTTTATTATCCCTCTGAATATTGTTTCCAATGCCATGGGTTAGACCTAATTTCAATTCTTCAAGGCAAATTTATATCGTATCTCCCACAATGAAAAAATTATGGAATGGTTTAATACAATGAACTTGTATGGCATGCCACGTGTCATTGTTTCTTCCTTCAGATATAAAATTGATATAAATGAAATCACTGCATGTGAAATTTCATCCATGTTTTTCATAATCCAAATTTTTATGGTCAGAGAGAGAGTTATGACGATTTTCCCAAGGTCACCTATTTTACATGAAATTCGGGAGCCTGCAAAAATCCTAACTTCCACAGATCATATCTCTGAAAATATTGCTAAACAAGATCTAAAAGTTTTACATGAAGTTCCTAAGGATCTTCCAAATGGGTTTTATTTTTTAGTGTTTGAACCCTCGGAGAAAAAATGTTATAGAGAAAATTCCACGATGACCTGTTCGAACCAGTGAAACCCTAGAATCGAAAGCTCTGATACCACATGTTATGAAAGTAGCTCCAAAAATAGAAGAAACAGAGAGATTAATGCCTTATAAATAAGTGATCTAGGTGGATATCGATGGCCACCCACCTATTCCATTTGGAACAACACCATCGATTCTTGTAGCTTTTCACATTCAGTGCAACTTACTATTTTTACCAGGTTTTTGGGTCCTCCACTCCCGGAGCCGTTTTGGGGACTTAATGATCTAGGTGGATATTGGTGGCCACCCACCTATTCCATTTGAACCTCCACCATCATTTATTTCAGTTTTTAAGTTGCAGCGTAACTTACTATTTTTAGCACTTTTTCGGGTCCTGAACATCCGAAGCTGTTTTGAGGCCCTAAATGACGTTTTTTGGGCATCGTTTGTTCGGAAAATATGATTTCATTCTAGAATTTATATTCTTGGGAATAGTTTTATTCCTCGAATATATATTTCTAACGATGTATTATATGCATCAAACAAAGATCGTATGCCGAAGATACGTCCCCAGGAAGTTGAAACACTAATTTACCCAAACGGGGCCCATAGTTTTTTCGCTTCTCCTAGGGTTAGGTTTTTGGACGTTTAGAGTTATCCATTATTTCTCAGTAATAAATAGGCCCTCAAGCCTCATTGTAACATAGTTCAAAGGTCTGTAGCCGCCACATCTCTTCTAAGATATTCGCTACTAGCACCCTAGATATTTTATTTACATTATGTTTGTAAGCATATTTCTATTATTCGATATTAATGAAATGAAGCATTATTTCCACTGCATCTCTATGTTCATGGTTATTTATGTATTATGTTGTGTTCCTGCATAAATCCGGATAAGTGGTATCAGAGGGGTCTGCTTTTTCTCGATATTTCTTTGTATGTCCCCAATGAGGCCGGGGTATAAGGAGTTAGGGCTCGATTTGGTGGAACCTTTGCAAGATCAGCCTCGAAAACCCCGACGGACGCCCATGGGGGATGAAAAGAAAGATGAGGGAGTAGGAGATCCTATCAAAATATTGCTCGGGGAGGTCCTTTAAAAATAAAGGAATGCGGTGATGGATAACTTTGCCCAGATCCTTCAACGACTACCCACCAATAGTGCATCTGCATCCAGCAACCACTCTAGAGGCGCGAATCCCTTTAAGGTACAAATAAGCTTTTAAATTCCCAATTTGAGTGTCAAAGAGTTGCAAATGCCATAGATAGATGGTTGAATCTATTAGAAGTATATTTCTCAGTTCGTGACTTTTTGGACCGGGAAAAGATTATTTTTACACTCCTCAAAGTCGCCCCCCATGTCAAAGATTGGTGGAAAACCTACTCTGAGCAAGAGGATGAAGGGGAACCCTCTCTGTTCTCTGCCACACCCACTTAGAATTCATTCCCACATGGCATCAAGGAACAATATTACCCTGTGAAGAGCTATGAAGACAAATACATCCAATGGACCACGCTGAGGCAACAAAGGGATCAAGATGTGCACGAACTGATGAATCTGTTCGATACCATACACACAAAGTTGGGCATTAAGGATTTAGAGAGACATTTTCTGCTCAAGTACCACGGTTGTCTGCACAAACACATTCAGGAGGAAATGGAGGTCCTCGACACTACATTTCTTGGCATAACATATCACTATTCCGCTAAGATCGAGCATAAATTTAAGCAGAAGAAGTGAGACTTTGGATCCGCGAATCCGAAAGTTGCCCCCGAAACAAAAAACAAGGGCCAAGGCCAAAGAGGCGCGACTGAGAAAAAAACCACAAATCAAAAGAAGGACATAGGGAAGTGGTGTGAATTTCATAATAGCCCCAATCATAGCATAAACAGTCATTGGTGGCCAAACTAAAGGCACCTAAATCAGATGCATTTTCCGATCCTGAGTCAAAACTAGAGAAAGGAAATGACAAAGGGAAGTAGATCATTGATGCAGATCCTAGTGCCATTGTTGCCACCACCAAGATACAGAGGGAGGATCTAGAGGATCCAGAGGAGGGGGAGCGCCTCTTCCATTTGCAGATGTGGGTGAAGGGTTTTCTGCTGCAATTTCTTGTCGATAGTGCAAGCTAAAAGAACCTCATTTCAGAAAAGTTCATGAAGCGGTTTGGCCTACTGACCATAGAAAACCGACAGCTGTATACCGTCGGGTGGCTCCACCCAGGGAGAGATCTCTGCATCTGCCAGCAGTGCCGCCTTCAGTATAGTCTCAATCCATTCACGGATGAGGTATTGTGTGATGTTGCTCCTCTTGATGTAGCTAATGTATTATTGGGCCAACCATAATTGTGGAGGTGTCATGATGTGTATGAGTCTAGGCCTTGTGATTTTCTTATTACTTTGGGAAATAACTTGTACAGGATACCAGAGGTAGTACCACCTCCTTTCATCTCTTTGACTACTGTCAAACAACGCAGTAAGATTTTTTCCCAAATGAGGAAATTTATTTTCCTTACAACTTGCTCACAGGGAAATAAAAATATTGTGACCACAACCTCAAAATAGGGGTCCCTTGCATGAATGCAAAAGATGAACAAAGTCATGGAGGAATATGAGGACATTTTCTCCTCACTCACAGAGGTTCCTCTACACTATCAGGACAAACACTCCATTGATCTGACTCCTAACGCACCACCACCTGATGTTGCCATACATCCTGCAAATACACATACAGAATCCACACATGTACTATTTGAGGCTGATAAGGAAAAAAAATTTACTAAACGCATCGAGCATGTGCACCCGTAGGTCCATGACATCTTCACCAAATCTAATACCTAGTTCAACAGAATTTGCCTCATCTCATGGAGGATCTCAACACAATAAGGACCATTGCTTTCTAAGGAGGGAGGAATTATCTAGGTGGATATCGGTGGCCACCCACCTGTTCCATTAGGACCAACACCATCAATTATTGAGGCTTTTCACATTCATCACAACTTACTATTTTTAGCAAGTTTTGGGGTCCCCCACTCCCGGAGCCATTTTGGGGCCTTAATAATCCAAGTGGATATTGGTGGCCACCCACCTATTCTATTTGAACCCCCACGATCAGTTCTTTCAGATTTTAAGTTGTAGAAAAAATTACTATTTTTAGAAATTTTTCGGGTCCTGAACTTCCGGAGCCGATTTGAGGCCCTAAAAGACGTTTTTTGGGCATCGTTTGTGCAACAGATATGATTTCATTTTAGATTTGACATTCACAAAAACAATTTTAATATTTAGATAGATCTTTCTAACGATGTATTATACGATTCAAATGGAGATCACATGCCAAATTTACGTCCCCAGGAAGTTGAAACACCAATTTACCCAAACGGGGCCAATAGTTTTGGTGCTTCATCTCCTAGGGTTAGGTTTTTGGGTATTTAGAGTTCTCTATTGTTTCTCAATAATAAATATTCCCTCGAGCCTCATTGTAACATAGTTCAAGGGTCTATAGCTACCAGATCTCTTTTGATAGATTCGCTACCATCACCCTAGCTATTTTATTTCCATTATGTCTGTAAGCATATTTATGTTATTCAATATTAATGAAATGAAGCATTATTTCCATTGCATCTCTATGTTCATGGTTATTTCTGTATTTTTTTGTGATCCTGCATAAATTTGGATTTGTGGTATCAGAGCAGTCTCCTTTTTCTCGATCTTTCTTTGCATGTCCCCAACAAGGCTGGGGTATAAGGAGTTAGGGCTCGATATGGTAGAACCTTTTCAATATCAACCTTGCAAACCCTGACAGACGCCCATGGGGGAAAAAAAGGAAGATGAGGGACTGGATATCCTATCAAAATATTACTCAAGGAGGCCCTTGAAAGACAAAGGAACGTGATGATGGATAAATTTTCCCATATCCTTCAATGACTACCCATCGACAGCGCATCTGCATCCAGCAACCACTCTGGAGGCATGACTCCCTTTAAGGTACAAGTAAACTTTGACATTCCCATAATTGAGGGTGAAATAGATGCAGATGTCATAGATAGATGGTTGAATATATTAGAAGGATATTTCTCAGTTCATGACTTTTCTAACCAGGAAAAGATTATTTTTGCACTCCTCAAAGCCACACCCCATGTCAAAGACTAGTGGGAAACCTATTGTGAGCAAGAGGACGAAGGGGAACCCTCTATGTTTTTAGCCACACCCACTTGGAATTCGTTTTGAGATGGCATCAAGGAAAAATATTACCCCATGGGGAGCTATGAGGACAAATACATAAAATGGACCACATTGCGGCAAAAAAGGGATGAAGATGTGCACAAAATGACGAATCTTTTCCATACCCTATGTAAAAAGTTGGGTATAAAATATTCAGAGAGACATTTGGTGCTTAAGTACCATGGCTGTCTGCACAAACAAATTTAGGAGGAAATGGAGTTCCTTGACATTACCTCGCTTGGCACAACATATCGCTATGCCGCCAAGATCGAGCATAAATTTAAGCAGAAGAAGCGAGACTTTGAATCTGCAAATCTGAAAGTTGCCCCCAAACCGAGGAAAAAGGGGCAAGGCCAAAGCGATGCGACTTAGAACAACACCACAAATTGAAAGAAGGACACAGGGAAGTGGTGTAAATTTCATAACAGCCCCACCCACAGGAAAAATGAGTGTCGGGCCAAACAGTCATTGGTGGCCAAACTAAAGGCACCCGAATCAGATGCATTTTCTGATCCTGAGTCAGAACTAGACAAAGGTAATGACAAAGGGAAGTAGATCATTGATGCAGATCCCAGTGTCATTTTTTCCACCACCAAGATCTAGAGGGAGGATCCATAGGATCCATAGGAGGGGGAGCGTCTGTTCCATTCGCAGATGTGGGTGAAGGGTTCTCCGTTGAAATTTTTTGTCGATAGAGGAAGAAAAAAGAACCTCATTTCAGTAGAGTTCGTGAAGCGATTCAGCCTACCGACCATAGCACACCCATAGCCATACACCATTGTGTGGCTCCACCCACGGAGAGATCTCCACATCCTCCAGTAGTGCTACCTTCCGTACAGTATCAAGCCATTCACGGATGAGGTATTGTATGATATTGCTTCTCTTGATGTAGATGACGTATTATTGGGCCAACCATACTTGTGGAGGAAACATGTTGTGTATGATTCCATGCCTCATTGTTTCGTTATTACTTTAGGAAATAACTTGTACAGGATACCGGAGGTAGTACTGCCTCTTGTCATCTCTTTGACTACTGAAAAACGACACAGTTAGATTGTTTCCCAAACGAGGAAATTTAATTTCCTTACAACTCACTCATTAGGAAGGAATAATATTGTGGCCAAAACCTTGAAACAGGGCTCCCTTGCACGGCTGCAGTAGATGGACAAAATCATGGAGGAATACGAGGACATTATCTCCTCACTCATAGAGGTTCCTCTGCACTATCATGACAAGCACTCCATTGATCTGACTCCCAACGTACCACTGCCTGATGTTGCCATACATCCTACAACTACACATACATAATCCACACATGTACTATCTGATCTTGATAAAGAAACCAAATTTATTAAATGCATCCAGCATGTCCACCCGGAGGTCCATGACATCTTCAACAAATCTAATACCTAGTTCAATAGAATTTGCCTCATCTCATGGAGGATCTCAATGGAATGGGGACCATTGATTCCTAAGGAGGGAGGAATTATCCAGGTGGATATCGGTGGCCACCCGCGTGTTCCATTTGGACCAGCACCATCAGTTCTTGAGGCTTTTCACATTCAGCACAACTTAATATTTTTAGCAAGTTTTCAAGTCCTCCACTCCTGGAGACGTTTTGGGGCCTTAATGATCCAGGTGGATATTGGTGGCCACCCACCTATTCCATTTGAATCCACACCATCAGTTCTTTCAGTTTTTATGTTGCAGCACAACTTACTATTTTTAGTGGTTTTTCGGGTCCTGAACCTCAAGATCCGTTTTGAGGCCCTAAACGACGTTTTTTGGGCAGCACTTGTCCAACGAATAATATTATTCTTTGGAAGTGATATTTATGGCAACAGTTTTAGTCCTTGGATAGATATTTCTAGTGATGTATTATACACATCAAACAGAGATCGTAAGCCAAAGTTATGTCCCTGGGAAGTTGAAACACCAATTTACCGAAATGTGGCCAATAACTTTGGTGCTTCATCTCCTAGGATTAGGTTTTTGGACTTTTAGATTTATCCATTGTTTCTAAATAATAAATAGGCCCTCGAACCTCATTGTAACATATTTCAGAGATCTGTAGCCGAAAAATTTCTTCTCACAGATTCGCTACCAGCACCCTAGCTATTTTATTTTCGTTATGTCTATAAGCATATTTATGTTATTCGATATTAATGAAATGAAGCATTATTTCCGTTGCATCTCTATGTTCATGGTTATTTCTATATTTTTTTGCATTCCTACATAAATCTAGATCGGTGGTATCAAAGAGGTATGCGTTTTCTTGATATTTCTTTGGATTTCCCCAACGAGGTTGGGGTATAAGGAGTTAGGGCTCGATCTGGTGGAACCTTTGCAAGATCAGCCTCACAAACCCTGACGGATGCCCATGGGGGATGAAAAGAAAGATGAGGGATAAGAAGATCTTATAATAGTATTGCCTGAGGAGGCCCTAAAAAAAAAAAGGAATGTGATGATGGATAACTTTGCCCAGATCCTTCAAGGACTGCCCACTAGTGTCGCATCTACATCCAGCAGCCACTCTGGAGGCAAGACTCCCTTTAAGGTATAATCAAAATTTGACATTCCCATATTTGAGGGTCAAATAGGTGTAGATGTTTTAGATAGATGGTTGAATCTATTAGAAAGATATTTCTCAGTTCATGAATTTTTTGACCAGAAAAGATTAATTTTGCACTCCTCAAAGCCACCCCCCATGTCAAAGATTGGTGGGAAACATACTAGGAGCAAGAGGATGAAGGTGAAACCTCTCTGTTCTCAGCCACACCCACTTGGAATTTTGTCTAAGATGGCATCAAGGAACAATATTACCCCGTGGGGAGCTATGAGGACAAATACATACAATGGACCACATTGCGACAACAAAGGGATCAAGATGTGCACGAACTGACGAATATACCCTATGCACAAAGTTGGGTATTAAAGATTCAGAGAGAGATTTGGTGCTCAAGTACCACAGTTTTCTACACAAACACATTTAGGAGGAAATGGATTTCCTTGACATTACATCGCTTGGCACAACATATCGCTATGCCGCCAAGATTGAGAAGAAATTTAAGCAGAAGAAGCGAGACTTTGGATCTGTGAATCCGAAAGGTGCCACAGAACCGAAGAACAAGGTGCAATGCCAAAGTGGTGTGACTCAGAACAACAACACAAATCAAAATAAGGACACAGGGAAGTGGTGTGAATTTCATGAAAGCCCCACTCACAACATGAATGAGTGTCGGGTAGAATAGTCATTGGTGGCCAAACTAAAGGCACCTAAATCAGAAGCATTTTTTGATCCTGAGTTAAAACTAGACAAAGGAAATGAAAAAGGGAAGAAGATCATTGATGCAGATCCCAGTGCCATTTTTTCCACCACCAATATCTAGAGGGAGGATCCAGAGGTTCCAGAGGAGGGTGAGCACCTCTTCCATTTGCAGATGTGGGTGAAGGGTTCTTTGCTGCAATTTCTTGTTGATAGCGGAAGCCAAAAGAACCTCATTTCAGTAGAGTTCTTGAAGTATCTTGGCCTACCGACCATAGCACACCCGCAGCCGTATACCATAGGGTGGCTCCACCTAGGGAGATATTTCCGCATTCGCCAGCAGTTTCGCCTTCTGGACAGTATCAAGCCACTCATGGATGAGGTATTTTGTGATGTTGCTCCTCTTGATGTGGCTAATGAATTATTAGGGCAACCATACTCTTGGAGGCAACATGCAATGTATGAGTCTAGGCCTCGTGTTGTTGTTATTACTTTAGGAAATAACTTGTACAGGATACCGAAGGTAGTACCACCTCTTGTAATCTCTTTGACTACTGCAAAACAACGCAGTAAGATTGTCTCCAAAACCAGGAAATTTATTTTCCTTACAACTCGCTCATAGGGAAGGAGGAATATTGTGGCCACAACCTCGATACAAGCCTCCCTTGCATGGCTGCAGTAGATGGACAAAGTCATGGAGGAATACGAGGACATTTTCTCCTCACTCACAGAGGTTCCTCTACACTGTGAGGGCAAGCACTCCATTGACCTAACTCCCAACACACCACTGCCTAATGTTGCCATACATCATGCAACTACACATAAATAATCCACACATGTACTGTCTGAGGCTGATAAAGAAACCAAATTTACTAAACGCATCCATCATTTCTACCCGCAGGTTCATGACATCTTCAACAAATCTAATACCTAGTTCAACAGAATTTTCCTCATCTGATGGAGGATCTCAACGCAATGGGGGAAATTTCTTCCTAAGGATAGAGGAATGATCCAGGTGGATATCAGTGGAAACCCACCTATTCCATTTGGACCAGCACCATCAATTCTTCCAGCTTTTTACGTTCAGCACAACTTACTAATTTTAGCAGGTTTTCAGGTCCTCCACTCCTAGAGCTATTTTTGGGCCTTAATGATCGAGGTGGATATTCGTGGCCACCCACCTATTCCATTTGAACCCCCACCATCAAATCTTTCAGTTTTTAAGTTGTAGCACAACTTGCTATTTTTAGCATTTTTTCGGGTCCTGAACTTTCGGAGCCGTTTTGAGGGTCTAAACGATGTTTTTTGGGCATTGTTTGTGCGTCAAGTGTTATTCTGTTCTAGAATTCATATTTGTGACAACAATTGTATTCCTTGGATAGATATTTATAATGATGTATTATACATTTCAAAAGGAGATCGTATGCCAAAGTTACATCCTCGAGAAATTGAAACACCAATTTACCCAAACGGGGCCCATAGTTTTGGCGCTTCATCTCCTAGGGTTAGGTTTTTGGATGTTTAGACTTCTCCATTGTTTCTAAACAATAAATAGGCCCTCGAGCCTCATTGTAACAGAGTTCAAAGGTTTGTAGCCACCACATATCTTCTCAGAGATTCACTACCAGCACCCTAGCTATTTTATTTCCCTTATGTCTGTAAGCATATTTATGTTATTCGATATTAATGACATGAAGTATTATTTCCACTGCATCTCTATGTTCATGGTTATTTCTATATTATGTTGCGTTCCTGCATAATTCCTAATTATTTGTATCAGAGCGGTCTGTTTTTTCTCGATCTTTCTTTGCATGTCCCCAACAAGGTTGGAGCATAAGGATTTAGGACTCAATCTGATGAAACCTTTGCAATATTAGCCTTGCAAACCCCGACAGACGTCGATGGGGGATGAAAATAAATATGAGGGAGTAGGAGATCCTATCAAAATATTTCTTGAGGAGGCCCTCGAAAAACAATGGAATGCAATGATGGATTACCTTACCCAGATCCTTCAACGACTACCCACCGGCAGTGCATCTGCATCCAGCAGCCACTCTGGAGGCACGAATCCCTTTAAGGTACGATTAAACTTTGAAATTCCTATATTTGAGGGTCAAATAGATACAAATTCCATATATAGATGGTTGAATATATTAGAATGATATTTCTCGGTTCATGACTTTTTCGACAGGAAAAATATTATTTTTTCACTCCTCAAATCCGCCCCCCATATCAAAGACTCATGGGAAACCTACTGTGAGCAAGAGGACGAAGGTGAACCCTCTCTGTTCTTGGCCATAACCACTTGGAATTCATTCCGAGATGGCATCAAGGAACAATGTTACCCTGTGGGGAGCTATTAGGAAAAATACATCCAATGGACCATGCTGTGGCAACAAAAGGGAACAAGATGTGCACGAACTAATGAATCTGTTGCATACCCTACGCACAAAGTTGGGTATTAAAGAGTCAAAGAGACATTTGGTGCTCAAGTATCGCGACTATTTGCACAAACACAGTGAGTAGGAATTGGAGTTCCTCGACATTACATCGCTTGGCACGACATATCGCTATGATGGCAAGATCAAGCAAAAATTTAAGCAGAAGAAGCGACACATTGGATCCGCGAATCCAAAAGGTGCCCCCAAACCAAAGAACAAGGGGTAAGGCCAAAGCAGTGTGAATTAGAACAACACCACAAATCAAAAGAAGGACACAGGGAAGTGGTGTGAATTTTCAAAATAGCCCCACTCACAACACAAATGAGTGTCGGGCCAAACAGTCATTGGTGGCCGAACTAAAGGCACTTGAATCAGATGCATTTTCTGATCCTGAGTTAGAACTAGACAAAGGCAATGACAAAGGGAAGCAAATAATTAATGCAGATCCTAGTGCCATTGTTTCCACCACCAAGATCCAGAGGGAGGATCCAGAGGAGGGGGAGCGTCTCTTCCATTCACAGATGTGGGTGAAGGGTTCTCTGTTGCAATTTATTGTCGATAACATAAGCCAAAAGAATCTCATTTCAACAGAGGTCATGAAGCGGCTCAGCCTACTGGCCATAGCACACCCGCAATCATATACCATCGAGTAGCTCCACCCAGGGTGAGATCTCTGCATCTGCCAATAGTGCCGCCTTCCGTACAGTATCAAGCCATTCATGGATGAGGTATTGTGTGATGTTGTTCCTCTTGGTGTAACTGATGTATTATTGTGCCAACCATACTTGTGGAGGTGACAAGTTGTGTATGAGTAAAGGCCTCATGTTCTTGTTATTACTTTGGGAAATAACTTGTAAAGGATACCAGAGGTAGTACTGCCTCCTGTCATCTCTTTGACTACTGCAAAACAACGCAGTAAGATTGTTTCCAAAAATAGGAAATTTATTTTCCTTACAACTCGCTCACAAGTAAAGAAGAATATTGTGGCCACAACCTTGAAATAGGGCTCTCTTTCATGGCTGCAGCAGATGGAAAAAGTCATGGAGGAATACGAGTACATTTTCTCCTCACTCACATAGGTTCCTCTACACTTTCAGGACAAACACTCCATTGATCTGACTCCCAATGCACCACTTCCTATTATTGCCATACATCCTGCAACTACACATACAAAATCCACACATGTACTATTTGAGGCTAATGAAGAAACCTAATTTACTAAACGCATCCAACATGTCCACCTGCAGGTCAATGATATCTTCAACAAATCTAATACCCGGTTCAACAGAATTTTCCTCATCTCATGAAGGATCTCAACGCAATGGGACCATTTCTTATTAAGAAGGGACAAATGATCCAGGTGGATATCAGTGGCCACCCACTTATTCCATTTGGACCAGCACCATCTATTCTTGTAGCTTTTCACATTCAGCACAACTTACTATTTTTAGCAGGTTTCTGGGTCCTCCACTCCCGGAGTAGTTTTGGGGCCTTAATGATCCAGGTGGATATTGGTGGCCACAAACCTATTCAATTTGAACCCCCACCATCAGTTCTTTTAGTTTTTAAGTTGCAGCACAACTTACTATTTTTATCAGTTTTCGGGTCTTGAACTTCTAGAGCCGTTTTGAGGCCCTAAACAACGTTTTTTGGGCATCGTTTCTTCGACTAATATGATTTCGTTCTGTAGTTGATATTCGTAGAAATAGTTGTATTCCTTAGATATATATTTCTAATGATGTATTACACGCGTCAAATGGAGATCGTATGCCGAAGTTACATCCTCGGGAAATTGAAACACCAATTTACCCAAACGGGGCCCATAGTTTTGGCGCTTCATCTACTAGGGTTAGGTTTTTGGACGTTTAGAGTTCTCTATTGTTTCTAAATAATAAATAGGCCCTTGAGCCTCATTGTAACATAATTCAGAGGTCTGTAGCTGCCACATCTCTTCTCAAAGATTCGCTACCAGCACCCTAGCAATTTTATTTCCGTTATGTCTGTAAGAATATTTTTGTTATTCGATATTAATGAAATGAAGGATTATTTCCACTGCATCTCTATGTTCATGGTTATTTCTATATTCTATTGTCTTCTTGTATAAATCCATATTAGTGGTATTAGACCGGTTTGCTTTTTCTCGACCTTTCTTTGCATGTCCCAAACGAGGTCGGGGTATAAGGAGTTAGGGCTCGATCTGGTGGAACCTTTCCAAGATCAGCCTTGCAAACCCAGATGGATGCCCATGGGGGAGAAAAAGAAAGATGATGGAGCAAGATATCTTATCAAAATATTGCTCGAGGAGGCCCTCGAAAAACAAAGGAATGCGATGACGGATAACTTTGCCCAGATCCTTCAACGTCTGCCCATCGGCGGCGCATTTGCATCCAAAAGCCACTCTAGAGGCACGAATCCCTTTAAGGTACAAGTAAACTTTGAAATTCCCATATGTGAGGGTCAAATATATGCAGATGCCATATATATATGGTTGAATATATTAGAAGGATATTTCTCGGTTCATGACATTTTCGACCAGAAAAATATTATTTTTTCACTCCTCAAAGCTGCCCCCCATGTCAAAGACTGGTGGGAAGCCTACTGTGAGAAAGAGGAAAAAGGGTAACCCTCTATATTCTCGACCAAACCCACTTGGAATTCATTCCAAGACAGCATCAAGGAATAATATTACCCCGTGGGAAGCTATGAGGACAAATACATCCAATGGACCATGTTGCGTCAACAAAGGGATGAAGATGTGCACGTACTGACAAATCTGTTCCATACCCTACATAAAGAGTTGGGTATTAAATATTCAGAGAGACATTTGGTGCTCAAGTACCATGGCTTTTGGCATAAACACATTGAGGAGGAAATGGAGTACCTAAAAATTACATCACTCGGCATGGAATCTTGTTATGCTGCCAAGATCAAGTAGAAATTTAAGCAGAAGAAGCGAGACTTTGGATCAGCGAATCCGAAAGGTGCCCTAGAACCGAAGAAAAATGGGCAAGGCCAAACTGGTGCAACTCAGAAAAAAACCACAAATCGAAAAAAGGACACAGGGAAGTGGTGTGAATTTTATAACAACCCCACTCACAGCACAAACGAGTGTCAGGACAAAGAGTTATTGGTGGGCGAACTTAAGGCACCTGAATCAGATGCATTTTTTTATCCTGAGTCAGAACTAGATAAAGGCAATGGCAAAGTGAAGCAGATCATTGATGTGGATCCCAGTGAAATTTTTTCGACCACCAAGATCCAAAGGGAGGATTCAAATGATCCAGAGGAGGGGGAGCGCCTCTTCCATTCGCAGATGTGGGTGAAGGGTTCTCGGCTGTAATTTCTTGTCGATAACGGAAGCCAAAAGAACCTCATTTTAGCAGAGGTCATGAAGCAGCTCAGCCTACCAACCATAGCACACTCGTAGCTAAATACCATCGAGTGGCTCCACCCAGGGAGAGATATCTGCATCCGCCATCAGTTCCGCCTTCCATACAATATCAAGCCATTCATGGATGAGGTATTGTGTGATGTTTCTCCTCTTGATGTAGCTCATGTATTATTGGGCCAACCATACTTGTGGAGGCGACATATTGTGTATGATTCTAGGCCTCATACTATTTTTATTAATTTGGGAAATAACTTGTATAGGATATCGGAGGTAGTATCGCCTCTTGTGATCTCTTTGACTACTGCAAAACAACGCAGTAAGATTGTTTCCCAAACTAGGAAATTTAATTTACTTACAACTCGCTCACAGGGAAAGAAGAATATTCTTGCCACAACCTTGAAATAGAGCTCCCTTGCATGGCTGCAGCAGATGTACAAAGTCATGGAGGAATACGAGGACATTTTCTCCTCACTCACAGAGGTTCCTCTACATTGTCAGGACAAGCACTCCATTGATCTGACTCCCAATGCACCACTACTTGATTTTTCCTTACATCCTGCAACTACACATACACTATCCACACATGTACTATCTGAGGTTGAAAAAGAAACCAAATTTACTAAATGCATCCAGCATGTCCACCCACAGGTCCATGACATCTTCAAAAAATATAATACCTAGTTCAACAGAAGTTGCCTCATCTCATGGAGGATATCAATGCAATGGGGACCATTAATTTTTAAGGAGAGAGGAATGATACAGGTGGATATTGGTGGCCACCCACCTATTCCATTTGGACCAGCACCATCAATTCTTGCAGCTTTTCACATTCAGCACAACATACTATTTTTAGCAGGCTTTCGGGTCCTCCACTCCCAGAGCCGTTTTGGGGCCTTAATGATCGAGGTGGATATTGGTGGCCACTCACTTATTCCATTTTAACCCCCATCATTACTTCTTTCAGTTTTTAAGTTGCAACACAACTTACTATTTTTAGCAGTTTTTCAGGTCCTAAACTTCTGAAGCCGTTTTGAGGCCCTAAACGACGTTTTTTGGGCATCGTTTATCCGACAAATATGATTCTATTCCAAAATGGATATTTGTGGCAACAGTTGTAGTCCTCGAATAGATATTTCTAATGATATATTATACATGTCAAACGGAGATCGTATGCCGAAATTACATCCTCAAGAAGTTGAAACACCAATTTACCCAAACAGGGCCCACAGTTTTTCTGCTTCATCTCCTAGGGTTAGGTTTTTGGATGTTTAGAGTTCTCCATTGTTTCTCAATAATAAATAGGCCCTAGAGCCTCATTGTAACACAGTTTAGAGGTCTCTAGCCGCCACATCTCTTCTCAAAGATTCACTACCAAAACCCTAGCTATTTTATTTCCATTATGTCTATAAGCATATTTCTGTTATTTGATATTAATGAAATGAAGCATTATTTCCACTCCATCACTATGTTCATGGTTATTTCTATATTCTATTGCTTTCCTGCATAAATCTAGATCAATAAGCCACTTCAAGGAGGCAACCTCCTTTACATTACATAAATGAACAATTCTTGGATGATACAAATGCAAAAAACCTCCTTTCTATATATAGGAGTCCATGGGGTCACAATATAATCCTAGCCGACCTAACAATAATAATGTATGGACACAACAATAACAATATTGTCTTTTATGGGACACAATAATAACAATATGGGGGCTACAGGGGTAATCCAATAAAAGTAAGGGGGATACACTAACAAAAATATGGGGATACACTAGTATTATAGGGATCTAACATACTATATGCCTCATAACATGAAAGATGATGTTTTTAAAATTGCATAAAGGGAACATGAAAATCTTCAAGATTTTGAAGAAAAAATTGTTTATAATATTAAAAAGGAAAAAATGCAAAATATGAATGAGGAAAATTTGAAATATCTCCTACTCAAATCTATTAGAGATGACTGGATTGATCTTCACAATCTACTAGGAAAAGGAGATATTTCTCAATTACTATTTGCAAAAAAAATTTAGTTATGTGTACATATTTCAAGGGGTAAATCATGAATCGAGAAAAGTCTGAGGGATCGTCTCTTATCAAGAATAAATAAATCTATAGCCATGATAGTTAGTAGGGAAGAATTAGGTAATTTTCTTGATAATTTTAATACAGATATCTTAGGGAGTCTGAGTGAGAAAATTGACACCCTTAAAATACAGATCAAGAAAAAGGCTGAAAATGTTGCATTATTTATCTTATGTCCTAGGTGTAGAAAGAAACTTGCTTTGAGAGAATGTCCTTTAGAATTAAAAACCATAGAAACCTGTGTAATATGTACAGAGAATCATGATAATAAATCATTTCCCTCTATACCAAGTCTTATGGATGTATAAACTGAAGAAGGAATGTCGAATCAAGTAGATCCTCTTTGCTCTATTTCCAGAAGACCATGGAAAATCCTAAATTTCAAAATCGAAATTTTAATCCTCAACAATTTGCAGAATCTTCACAAATTAATTGGAATCCACCTATGCCATGGCAACCTTGGGCTTTGTTATCACTTAGTAATTTATCGAGGTTAAAGAAATAACTCATTAAGGTAACCACAAACCTACTTTTGAGATTAGGATCTAGCATTCCTAATGCTCAGAGAGGGCTCTCTCTTTATGATTTAGCTTTGTTGTTTTTAGTTGATTTTAGGCTAGTTATGTAAGATTCAGTGGTTTTGATTTTGGTTTGGTTTGTGGTGGAATTACTGATTCAGATGGATAGATGCAGGTATATTTTCGATTGGGTTGTGGAGTCAATGTATCAAGAAACATGTTAGAATCAAGTTCTAAAGGAAGTGTTCATAGGGAAAGGTAGTTGAGTAACATCATATATTTTAGGCTGGATGGTGAAGTGGCTTCAATTGGGATCAAGGAGCAATTAAGGGTTCCATAGCTAGATAATGAAGGAAATGAAAGAGCTGAATCGAAACTAAGGAGAAATGAAGAATTCCCTAATCTAGATATCATAAGAAAACAACAAAATGAATAATAGTTCAAGACATAGCATATTTAAACAAGTTCTGAAATAAAATTCCTGTTATATCATTTAGATTCAAAGAACATACAAGTTTATGAAAAACCTGAGGAAAAACATCAACAATAGAAAGATGCTTCACTTAAGTGGCTCAACACATTAATCTTATAATTGAATGCATTTATTACTCAATTCTGTCTGCTGACTTGAAAATGGTATAATAAACCCTCAAATTTTTGATCAATTACCACTATAGAAATGTTCATAAATCCACACTTAATACTTCGGATGGATGAAGTCTTTATAGAAAAATTAATAAAAAATATCCTAAAACTAAATTAGGATTTATTTCTAGAAATAAAATATTTGGATGCTAAAAGGTCGTGACACCTTTCAATTGATTGAAAATTGTCCCTGTTTTATCTGATTCTTTGATCTTTTATTGTTTTATTTGTCACGTTGTTTGTCATTTGATTTGTCTTTTAACTCTATCTTTCATCTTTAAACTCTGTCTTTGCTGTCACTGTAAATTATTCTTTTATTTTACTACTTGTTGTGTTTAATCTTAGCCTAACTTTTATTTTATCTGCCATAGTAAACTTCATCATCTAAATCTTTATTTTCATCTTGATGTTTGTAAATTTCATATTGGAATAAACTTTCGCTGTTACTAGTAAAAGTGTTTTTATCCTTTGTTTTAACTTTTACTGTGTAAATGGTTTCCTTCTACACTGTTGCTACACATAATATTTTGTTAAATAAAGCCTTTGAATTCATACCGAGAGAATCTGGAATAAACAAGTTTTTGGAACTAGCATCTAAAATTGTTTATCCTATATTCTTGTATGCTAATCACCTGCAAAACAAAACAATGGTTAATGAAATATAGGTCTGTAGGGAAGCGAGTAATGAATTCGGGGATTAATTCAAGCAATGGTAGTTTTCATCACAAAATGGAATGGAATGGATGTATATCTGCAGAGTGTAGGGTGGAAGTTTCTATCACACAATGGAGGCGAAGATAGGTAGTTTTAACACATGTGCAGATGGGTGGGCGATATATCGCATCCACACAAGAGAATAGGAATTTTATCGCACCGTGGAACAGTATTTTAGTGGTTTTAGGATGTGGAGTGTGATGAGATGTAGGCTCGAAAAGTAGCAGGTAATGAAAGTAGATAAACGACTCATTTCGAAACCTAGAGTATTTTTAAACTTTGGGCTATCGAGGATTGTGAAATGGCTCGAGGGCTCTTGGATACGATCCAAGGAGATCAAACGGAGGTTAGGAGTGGCAGGTTAAAAGGTGGGGCTGGGAAGTAAATATGCGTAGGATTATGGAATATGTCAGAGGATTTGCTAATATAATGATGGCTCGGAGTTAATATAAAGTTAATGGTTTAATATATGAAGGTCGAGATATAATATATAATAGGAGGGTGAAATATACAAACTACATGATAGCGGAAGGGTTATTTAAAATGGTTCGGGATTAACAAAATGAATGTGGGGGAAACTTGAAACTATAGTTTATAATACAATGAGGATTTTGTACATATAAAATGGAAACTTAAAGGAATAAGGAGGGCTAGGAAAATGAATAATGGGCTAATTAAATTAAAATGGTGGGATGTTAGAAATTTATTAGGAATAATTTAAAATGATATCGCAGAGGGATATTTGCAGTGGGGCCCAATATCTTTTTAAACATTTAAAATTATGCAAAGTGGTATTTTTCATTGTTTTAATTGAAAATGGTAGTTAGTAAATGGGAATCGATTTTTAAGCTAGGGAAAGGGGTTTAGGAAGGGGAAATGGTTAAAATAATGGGAAAGGGGTAGTAGTAAAAGGGAAAAGGTTAAAATGAATGGAAAGGGATATTTTACAAGGGGGAAAGATTTTAGAAGGATGTTAGTAATATGAAATGAACCAAGAGTGCTTTCCATGACTTGAAAAAAGTGCTTCTTCCTACACTTTATTTACCCTAATATTTTTATTTCCTTTGTTGGGTGAACTTGAGGTTGTTGACCCTTTTATTTTCTTTTAACAAGAAAACTAATATACTTCTAACCTTATAACTTCCAATGGCTCATATTAAGCTAATGAGCTCATTTATTCTCTACCTAACTACTGATCTACCAAGATTAAATGGTTTGGCTATATCTTATTCACTAACTATGAACATAAAATTCAAAAGCATGAATAATCAAGATTAAACTATATGATTATCATGAATTGTGGCATTTTGGACAAGTTGCACACAATTTTATTTACATGAAGTAAACTAATAGTAGTGGCATTTGAATTTTCAACACTTTCATGATCTTATTTTTATACCTTTTTGTGGAGTTCATACTTGATAATTTTTTTTGTTCTTTGTTTCTTTTGGTCCTTTGATTGTTCTTTTAGTACTTACCCTCTTTCCATTTTTAAAATATGGGAAAACATTTGCAAAAGGAAAAGGTATGTACAATATTAGAATATTTTAACATAGCAACTTTAAAATTATGAATACCATTATTATAAGACCCTCACAGTGGTTTCACTTGGGGATGGCATATCCTTGTGAGATTTCAAGAACACCATCGACTAGTAGCCTAATCCATTGGGCTGAGCCCAAGCCTATGCATGCTTTGTTATATAATCTCTGTGACTAAAAATAGCAAACTGAAATCACAACCATTTCTGCAAACTGAAATCTGACACATGCTGAACTGGAATCTAATCTGAAACTAAAAAAAAAGGTACTACAACCCTCAAACCAAACTAATAGATCATCAAGACCTCAGGGCCTTCTCCTCAACTTTAAATCTTAATGAATTATGTCAACACATGTTGAAAACTAGAAACTAAGACTGAAATAAACTTGTTGCTGAAAACAAAATCCAATCAAACTGAAATTCTACCTACTGACTCTAATCAGATGTGCAACTATTAATTAGGTAAAATGAAATAACCAATGCAACCATTCAAGCATTATATACATAGATATATTTTGCTTTATGTGCTTGTTTGTGATCAAAACTGAAATTCTGCATCCTAATAGAAACTTCTTAACAAACGTAAAGATAAGGAAATACGCAATTTCCTTTGTTGACTCTAGAAACTGTACACAAGGATCTTCCAAGGTATATGCATATATGTTCAACTGATCCAAGCAACTGTACATCTGTTCTAGATGGCCTCCGTTCCATAAAACTAAAAATTTACTTCCTTGCAGATTTTCTGATAAGCTTTGTGATGATATTTCTAATTATAGAAATGTATATCTGATGAAACCTTTATCATCTTGATTCTTAAACTCATAGTTAATTAAAGGAGAAAATTTTTTATTGCATTCATCATCCGATAGATCAACTATTATATCATGGATAAATTGGAAGGATTGCTGCAACCTATTACATATAGGATTCAATGGGACTTCAAGGATTTCTGCAGGCTGCTCATCCTTTACTTTATAAAAATATTCTTTGAAAAATTGAAATGATTCAAAACATGGTGGTCTAGAATTTTCCTGTGTCATCTAATTAGGTATTTCAATGTAATTTAATAACTGTAATTATGAAACTAAATAATCCTGATCAAGTGTTTCATTGTCCTTTTTGTTATCAATAACAATACCTAAAGACTGTTGATTTTGATTTCATTAAAGTTGGCTCTAATGAATTGGAATGAAGAAAAACAAAGAGGCAAAGATCCTTCACTTATTTCCAAATTTTTTTCCCTTTCTTCTTCACTCTCATAGATGATATGTATTGGCTGATCATTGTATTCGAGCTGCTGAAACTAAATTTCCTCATCCCAAAAACTAGATATTGATTGCTCTATAAAGTTAGCATGAGTTTGGAGAACATAATTATCATCATAATGATCATATTTACGAAAATTATTAAAATAAGGAATGTCATCAAACATACACATTAGACTAGTATATTTCTCTTCCACACATTCATCTGTAAATCCTTTTTCTGATCTATGGTAGTTGGGATTGGCATGAAAGTGTTTATGAATAAAAAACTCTTCTTTTTTGCAATAAGTGGCTCATGGTGGTCTTGAACAAAATAAATCATCTTTCATGGTGATCTTCTGCATCATTTTTTCTATTTTACTTACCAAAATGTCAAATTTTACCTCTGAAAATGTCAGGTGTTCTACAATATTGTTCTTCTCTTCTTCTACTTTCAACTTTTCCCTTTTGATTAGTAGATTAATTTTTACATGTACTGCAATATTCTGCATCTGTTCAAGTGTTTAAGGGTTTCTTTCTCGTAACTGAAATTCTATTTCTCAATAAAATGTTTTTCGATAATGCAAGAGAGTTGAATCATGAGGAGGTCTTATATTTTCTGGCATGGAATAAAAAACTTGATTGAATCTGGCAGAAAATTGTTGTATTGTTTCATTTGGTTGTCTTTTCAACTGATTATGCTCTTCTATGATCACAAAAATATAAAATTTGATTATCCATCTATCAGGGATTTTTTTTTTCAAACTGTTGCAAATTTGAGATGCTTGCAATATGCATATTTTTGAACCAACTCTTTACTTTAATTTGTAAAGAAAGAGCAAAAAGTCTGATTCCAATATCATCTTCATCAATCTAAAGTAGATATCAATCTGAAGTAGATCCAAATAATTCTCAAAACCTTGAATATGTTGCTCAACAGTGATGTTACCATTTTCTCCATCAAACTTGGGTACATATTTGAAATAATTATCAGGGAAATCATGGAGTATAGGAGGTAAGATGAGGGGCTTATATCTATCAGGAACTTTACAAGGTACATGAATATGTATAGGGGTTGTAAGTTTAGTCTTGATTATTTGAGGCTTATCAATCAGAATATGATCATCATAGGTTTTAGAAGAAATCTGCTCAAATGGATAAGGAGATTTTATATTTACAAATTTCAAAGGAAAATAATTAAAAACTAATCTAAGATATTCTCTAAAATACAATATACTTTCGAAAACCTTTTTTACAAGAAAGAACATGATGTCTTAGATTATAATCTAAGTTAAAAGCTTGATCTTCCCATGATGTTCTTCTAGGTTCATTCCTCTAGAGGAGTCTTGATTTTGAATTTGATTTAGAGTTGTGGGGTGGATGATTTAAACCTTTTTTTGTTTGATTATTGTCCACCATCATGTATTATATCTGATATTTGTATAATATTTCTAAAGAAAATTTTTTTCCCTAGTGGAGTGGCCAATATGTTATCACTTAGTAACTTCTCAAGGTTAAAGAAAGAACTCACTGAGATAACCACAAACCTAGTTTTGATATTAGGTTATAGCCTTCCTAATGGTCAGAGAGGGCTCTCTCTTTATGATTTAAATTTGTTGGTTTTAGTTTCTTTTAGGCTAGTTATGTAAGATTGATTGGTTTTGATTTTGGTTTGGTTTGGTGGTGGAATTACTGATTCAGATGGATAGATGCAGGTCTATTTTCCATTGGGCTATGGAGTCAATATATCAATAAATAAATTAGAATCAAGTTCTAAAGGAAGTGTTCATAGGGAAATGTAGTTGAGTAACATCAGATATCCTAGATTGGATTTTAAAGTGGTTTCAATCGGGATCAAGGAGAAATTAAGGGTTCCTCAAACCAGATAATGAAGGAAATGAAAGAGGTCAATAGAAAATATGGAGAAATGAAGAATTCTCTAATCTGGATATCAGAAGAAAACATCAAAATGAATAACAGTTCAAGACAGAGTGTATTTAAACAAGTTTTGAAATAAAATTCCTGTTATATCATTTACATTCAAGAAACATACAAGTTTATGAAAAACTTAAGGAAAAACATGAACAATAGAAATATACTTCATTGAAGTGGCTCAGCACATGAATCCTATAATGCAATGCCTTTATTACTCAACTCTATCTGCTGATTTGAAAATGGTACAATCAACCCTCAATTTTTTGATGAATTACAACTATAGAAATGTTCAGAAACCCACACTTAATACTTTAGATGGATGAAGTATTTATACAAAAATTAATACAAAATATCCTAAAATTGATTTACGATTTATTACTGGAAATAAAATATTTGGATGCTAAAAGGTAGTGAAACCTTTCAACTGATTGAAAGCTGTCCCTATTTGATCTGATTCTTTAATCTTTTGTTGTTTTATCTCTCACGCTTCTTGTCATATGATTGGTCTTTTAACTCTATCTTTCATCTTTAAACTTTGTCTTGGTCGTCACTATGAATTCTTCTTTTATTTTACTACTTGCTCTATTTAATCTTAGCCTGGATTTTCTTTTACCTATGAAAATAAAATTCATCATCTAAATATTTATTTTCATCTTGATGTTTGTAAATTTGATCTTTGAATAAACTTTCACTATTGCCAGTGAAAGTGTTTTTATCCTCTGTTTTAACCTTTACTGTGTAAATGGTTTCCTTATGCTCTATTGCTGCACGTAATATTTTTTTGAATAAATATTTCAAATTCATACCCAGAGAATCTAGACTAAACAATTTTCTGGAACTAGTATCTAAAATTTCTTATCCTATCTTCTAGTATGCTAATCACCTACAAAACAAAAAAATGGTTAATGAAACACAGGTATGTAGGGAATCGAGTAATGGCTTCAGGGATTAATTCAAGAAATGGTATTTTTCATCACAAACCAGAGTGGAATGGTTGTGTATCTGCATAGTGCAGGGTGGCAGTTTGTATCGCACAATGGAGGGGCAGATAGGAAATTTTAACACAGGCGCAGATGGGTGGGCATTATATCGCATCCATTGAAGAAGATAGGAATTTTATCGCATCGTGGAAGGGTACTTTAGTGGTTTTAGGATGTGGTGGGCGATGAGATGTATGCTAGACACGTAGCAGGGAAGGATAGTAGATAAACCACTCATTTTGCAACCTCGAGTATTTTTAAACTTTGGGCTATTGGGGATGTTACGCCATTTTTTTGGTCATCTAACCTGTTACTATTAGATGGACCTAAGTACACCATGTAAGACCAATTTTACCCTAAGTAAAATTGCTTTCACTATGAAAAATAACTTAGTAAACCATCTTTTTTAAGTTGTTTATGGTCTAAACAGGAAACCCCGTGAGGAAATATTAAATAAATCCACATTTTTTTTTTCTCAAGGAATAATTAGTTAAAAAACAGTTTAGTGTATTCACGTGTATTTAACTTATTATGAAAATTACTTAGATAGAGGTATTATTTATCTTATTATTTTCTAGGAATAATTATTTAAACGTTATTTAAATAATATTCCTTATTAATTAATTAAATGTTAATTATTGATGAAAATTAGTATAATTAAATAAATCATTATTTATTTGATTATATCATGCATCATAAAATAATAAATAAATATTTATTTATTTATTATTAAATAAAAGGATTTTTGATCAATTATTTTCCCTCCAATAGATATTATAAAATATTCCATAAAAGTTGGATCTTGATTTGGTTGATAATATTTTAACTATGCACCAATACCTAGACTAACTCAATATGTTGTTATAACTAGAAGGGTTTTCCCATTCATTTACCACCTTTTGTTGCCTAAAGATCACTCTGGATCTATACTTTTGAAATTCGACTTTTGATCCTATCATTATGTATATTTTCTTAAGGGCTACTTTGATTATTTTTATCCTGGTTTTCTACACCATCAAGAGAGAGGAATTTTAGATCTGAAGTGCTGAGGACTTACAAGAACCCATCCCATTGAGGAGAACTGGTAACATCCTTCTATGTTTTCCTCCTAGGTGCCATTAATATAAAATTCATTCAACATATTCTTGTCTTGTCTACTGAATGCATGGAGCAACTCTTGTTTTTATTTACTGCTTAATGTCTTTTAACGCATCGATCTAAATTTTTGCAGCATTTATCTTAGTAAACTAATTTCAGATCTAAAGATATTGGCACCCACATTTGCTGTTAGGGTTGTTTCTTATACACAGCTAAAGTGGTCTTTTTTCGTATGCTTGTAATTAAGATTCATACTAACAGGGGATTGTGAAATGGCTTGGGGGTCGTTGGATACGATCCAAGGAGACCAGATAGAGGTCAGGAGTGGCAGGTTAAAAGGTGGGGTCGGGAACTAAAAATGCGGAGGCTTATGGAATATGTTGGAGGGTTTGTTAATATAATGATAGGTCAGAGTTAATATAAATTTAATGGTTTAATATATGAAGCTTGAGATATAATATATAATAGGAGGGTGAAATATATAAACTATATGATAGAAGAAGGGTTATGTAAAGTGGTTCGATATTAATGAAATTAAAGCGAGGAAATCTTAAAACTATAGGTTATAATATAATAAGTAGTTTGTACATATAAAACGGGAAGTTAAAGGAATAATGAGGGTTGGGAAATAAATAATGGGCTATGTAAATTAACATGGTGGGATGTTAGAAATGTATTAGGAATAATTTAAAATGATATCAGGGAGGGATATTTGTAGTGGGGCCTAATATATTTTTAAACATTTAAAATTATGCAAAGTGGTTTTTTGCATTGTTTTAATTGAAAATGGGAGTTAGTAAATGGGAATGGAGTTTTAAGCTAGGAAAGGGATTTAGGAAGAGGAAATGGTTAAAATAAAGGGAAAGGGGTATTAGTAAAAGGGAAAGGGTTAAAATTAATGGAAAGGGATATTTTACAAGGGGGAAAGTTAGAAGGATGTTAGTAATATGAGATGAACCAACATTGTTTTCCAAGACTTGCAAAAAGTGCTTCCTCCTACCCTTTATCTACCCTAACATTTTTATTTCCTTCGTTGGGTGCACTTGAGGTTGTTGACCTTTTTATTTTCTTTTAATAAGCAAACAAATCTAATTCTAACCTTATAACTTCCAATGTCTCGAATTAATGAGCTCATTTATTCTCTACCTAACTACTGATCTTCAAGATTAAATGGTTTGCCTGGATATTATTCACTAACTATCAACATAAAATTCAAAAGCATGAATAATAAAGATTAAATTGTATGATTATCATGAATTGTAGCATTTTGGACAAGCTGCACACAATTTTATTTACATAAAGTAAACTAATAGTAGTGGCATTTGAATTTACAACACTTTCATGATCTTATTTTTATCTCTTTTTGTGGGGTTTATACTTGATATTTTTTTGGTTCTTTGTTTATTTTGGTCCTTTGAGTGTTCTTTTCGGACTTTCCTTCTTTTCATTTTTAAAATATAAGAAAAAATTTGAAGAAAGCAAAGTTATGTACAATATTACAAGAGTTTAACAAAGGAAATTCAAAATTATGAATCCTATTATTATAGGACCCTAACAGTGGTTGTACTTGGGGATGACATCTCCTTGTGATATGTCAATAACACCATCGACTAGTAGCCTGATCCATTGGGTCGATCCCAAGCCTGCACATGCTTTGTTGTATAATCTCTGTGACTGAAAATATCAAACTAAAATCACAACCTTTTCTGCAAACTAAAATATAACACATGCTGAACTGAAATCTGATCTGAAATTAAAAAAAGGGTACTGCAACCCTAAAAAAATAATAATAGATAATAAATACCTTACGGCCTTCTACTCGGCTTTAAATCTTAATTAATTATGTCAACACTTGCTGAAAACTAAAAAATGAGTCTGAAATGAACTTGCTTTTGAAAAAAAAATCCAATCAAACTGAAATTCTACCTACTTACTCTAATTATTTGTACAACTGCTGATTAGGTAAAATGAAACAACCAGTGCAACCATCCAATCATTATATACATTGACGTATTTTGCTGCATGTGCTTGTTTGTGATCAAAACTAAAATTTTGCATCCTAATATAAACTTCTCAACAAATGTAAAGATAAGGAACTCCTCAATTTCCTTTGTTGACTCTAGAAACTGTACAAAAGCATCTTTCAAGGTATATGCACAAATTTTCAACTGATCAAAGTATTTGTACATCTGTTCTAGATGACCTCCATGCCATAAAACTAAAATTTTATTTCTTTGCATGTTTTCTGATAATATTTCTGATTATATCTCTACTGATAGAAATGTATATCTGATGAAACCTTTATCATCTTGATTTTGAAACTCATAGTTAATTAAAGGAGAAAAATTTGGTTTGCATTCATCATCAGATAGATCAACTATTAGATCATGAATAACTTGGAAGGATTGCTACAACCTATTACATATAGGTTTCAATGGGACTTCATAGATTTCTGCAAGTTCCTCATCCTTTACTTTATAAAAAAATTCCTTTAAAAACTAAAATGCTTCAAAAAATAATGTTATAGAATATTTTTGTGCTATATGATCAGGTATTTCAATGGAATTTGATAACTGCAATTGTGAAACTAAAGAATCCTGATCAAGGTTTTCATTGTCTTCTTTGTTATCAATAAGAATACCTAAAGACTATTGATTTCCTATTTCATTAAAGTTGGCTTTAATGAACTGGAATGAAACAAAACAAAGAGGCCAATATCCTTCACTTATTTCCAAATTTTCTGTACTTTCTTCTTCACTCTCATAGCTGATATTTATTGGCTCATCATTGTATTCAAGCTGTTGAAACTGAATTTCCTCATCCCACAAACTAGCTACTAATTTCTCTATAAAGTTAGCTTGAGTTTGGAGCACATAATTATCATTATAATGATCATATTTAGGAAGATTATTAAAATAAGAAATGTCATCAAACATACACATTAGACCAGTAGATTTCTCTTCCACACATTAATCTGTAAATCCATTTTCTAATTTATGGTAGTTGGGATTAGCAGGAAAGTGTTTATGACTAACAACCTCTTATTTTAGTGCAATAAGTGGGTCATGTGATCTTGAATGAAAAATTTATCTTTCATGGTGATATTCTGCATCATTTCTTCTAATTTTTTTTACCAAAATGTCGAGTTTTACCTTTGAAAATATCAGGTTTTCTGCAATGTTGTTCTTCTCTTCTTCTGCTTTCAACTTTTCCCTTCTGATTAGTAGACTAACTTGTACATCTACTACAATATTCTGCATCTACTCCAGTGTTGAAGGGTTTCTTTATCTTTGCTAAAATTCTATCTCTGGATCAAATGCTTTTGGATAATGCAAGAGAGTTGAATTAGGAGGAGGTCTTATATTTTCTCGCATTGAATAATAAACTTGATTGAATCTAGAAGAAAATTGTTGTATTGTTTCATTTGGTTGTCTTTTCAAGTGATTATACTCTTCTATGATCACAAAAATATTAAATTTTATTATCCATATATCAAGGAAAAATTTGACAAACTGTTGGAAATTTGAGATGCTCGCAATAGGTATTTTTTTGAACCAACTCTTTACTTTACTTTGCAAAGAAAAAGAAAAAAGTATGATTCCAATATCATCTTCATAAATCTAAAATAGATCGAAATAATTATCAAAACCTTGAATATGTTGTTCATCAGTGATGTTACCATTTTCTACTTCAAACTTGGGTAGATATTTGAAATAATTATCAGGGAAATCATGGAGTATAGGAGGTAAGATTAGGGGCTTATATCTATCAGGAACATTACAAGGTACAAGAATATGTATCGGGGTTGTAAGATTAGTATTTCTTATTTAAGGCTTATGGGTTGGAAGGTGATCATCATAAGGCTTAGAAGAAAGATGCTCAAATGGATAAGGAGATTTTATATTTACAATTTTCAAAGGAAAATAATTAAAAACTAATCTAAGATCTTCTCTAAAATACTATATACTTTGAAAAAACTTCTTGATAAGAAATAACATGATGTATTGGAATATAATCCAAGTTAAAATCCTGATCTTCCCATGATGTTATTCTAGGTTCATTCCTCCAGTGGTGTTTTGATTTTGAAATTGATTTGCAGTCGCTAGGTGGATGATTTTAACCTTTGTGTGTCTGATCACTGTCCACCGTCATAGATCAGATCTGATCTTTGTATAATATTTCTGAATAAGATGTTTCTCCCCAGTGGAGTCGCCAATATGTTATCACTCAGTAATATCTCAAGGTTAAAGAAATAACTCACTAAGGTAACCACAAACCTACTTTTGAGATTAGGATCTAGCCTTCCTAATGGTCAAAGAGGGCTCTCTCTTTATGATTTAAATTTCTTGTTTTTAGTTGATTTTAGGCTAGTTATGTAAGATTGATTGGGTTTGATTTTGGTTTGGTTTGGTGGTGGAATTACTGATTCATATGGATAGATGCACGTCTATTTTCCATTGGGCTATGGAGTCAATGTATCAACCAATAGGTCAGAATCAAGTTCTAAAGGAAGTGTTCACAGGGAAAGGCAGCTGAGTAACATCAGATCTTTTAGGCTGGATGGTAAAGTAGTTTCAATCAGGATCAATGAGAAATTAAGGGTCCCTAAAACCGGATAATGAAGGAAATGCAAGAGGTCAATTGAAAATAAGGAGCAATGACAAATTCAATAATCTGGATATCAGAAGAAAACATCAAAATGAATAACAATTCAAGACAGAGTGTATTTAAACAACTTCAGAAATAAAATTCATGTTATATCATTTATATTTCGAAAACATACAATTTTATGAAAAACTTAAGGTAAAACATGAACTATAGAAAGACACTTCACTGAAGTGGCTCAACACATGAATATTGTAATGCAATGCCTTTATTACTCAATTGTGTGTGATGACTTAAAAATGGTACAATAAACCCTCATGTTTTTGATAAATTACAACTATAGAAATGCCCAGAAATCCACACTTAATACCTCGGATGGATGAAGTATTTATAAAAAAATTAATACAAAATATCCTAAAACTAGTTTAGGATTTATTCCTGGAAATAAAATATTTGGATGCTAAAAGGTAGTGACACCTTTCAACTGATTGAAATTTGTCCCTATTTTATCTGATTCTTTCATATTTTTTTGTTTTATCTCTCACGCTGCTTATCATCTGATTTTTATTTTAACTCTATCATTCATATTTAAACTTTGTCTTTGTTGTCACTGTGAATTCTTCTTTTATTTTATTGCTTTCTCTTTTTACTCTTAGCCTAGATTTTGTTTTATCTGGCCCAGTGAAATTCATCATTTGAATCTTTATTTTCATCTTGATGGTTGTAATTTTCATCTTTGAATAAGCTTATGTTTTTGTTGGTCAAAGTCATTAGGGGAATTTTGAGGTCTAAACTGGGCCTCCTAAGAAAAATGTGCAAATAAAATAAAATTTATAAGAACCAGTAGGATTCAAGATTACAATGTCAACCATGGGGGATGATTCACCATCTTTTAAGTAAAAGGGTAAAAATATTAAAAAATAATAAAATAATAAAACTACTTTTTAAACTCGTATTTTCAACTTATCTCCCAAAGGTTTTACTCAAATTTCGAGCAGGAGTACTTGTTGGATGCAAAATTTAATTCTTCATCTAAGGAGTACCCATGTTGCATACTTTTGATGGACCCTACGACACGAAAAATGCGAAATACATGAAAAACATGATTGCAATCATGTTTTTTATTTATTTCTCATTGTTTGTGGAGAAGAATCCATCGAAAGTATGCAAGATGGGTAATCTTTGGATGAGGAGTTGTATTTTGCATCCAATGAGTACTCTCACTCGAAATTTGGGTAAAAACTTTGGGAGTTAAGCTTAAAATACTAGTTGAAAATATAGTTTTTTCTTTTTTCCCTCTAAAATTTGATGATATAATCAAATTTTATTTTAATATTTCCACTATTATTTAACAATTTCGTTAGGAGGCCCATTTTAGACCTAAAAATTCCCCTAATGGTTTTTGTCCTCTATTTTAACCTTACTGTTGTTAGTATGAATCTTAATTGCAAGTGTACGAAAAAAGACCACTTTAGCTGTTCATAACAAACAACCCTAACAACAAAGATGGCTGCCAATATCTTCATATCTGCAATTAGGTGATCAAGAGAATTGTTGCAAAAATCTAGATCTATGCATCGAAATACATTAAGCAGTAAATAAAAACAAGATTTACTCCATGCATCCAATAGACAAGGCAAGAATATGTTGAATGAATTTTATATTAAGGGCAATTGGGAGGAAAACATAGAAGGATGTTATGAGTTATCCTCAATGGGATAGGTTCTTGTAAGTCATCAACACTTCAGATCTAAATTTCCTCTCTCTTGATGGTGTAGAAAACCCAGACAAAAATGGAACTCAAAGGGAGCTCACAAGCAAAAGATAGAAAAATATGACAATGATGGTGGATCAAAGTCAGACCAAAAGTATAGATCCAGAGTGATATTTAGGCAAAAAAAATGTGATGAATGAATGGAAAAACCCTTCTATTTATAACAAAATATTGATTTACTCTAGATATTGTTGCATAGTTAAAATATTATTAACCAAATCAAGATCCAACTTTTATGGAATATTTTATTATATTTGTTGGAGGAAAAAAGAAGTTGACTTGGGTCAAATCCCTTTATTTGTAAATAATAAATAAATAAATGATTTATTTATCATTTAAAGGACGTGTTTGACTAAAAAAATCAAATAAATAATGATTTATTTAATTATTAATGGATGATTTAGTCAAATTTAACAAGGAATATTATTTAAATAATTTTTAAATAATTATTCCTAGAAAATAATAATTTATCTAATTAATTTTCCTATTTTGGGTTAAAGATGACCAGGAATATTAATTAAACTGTTTTTTTAACTAATTATTCTTTGAGGAAAATCAAACAAATGTAGATTCATTTAATATTTCCTCATGGGGTTTCCTGTTTAGACCATAAACAACTTAATAAAGGTGTTTTACTAAGTTATTTTTCATAGTGAAAGAAATTTTACTTAGGGTAAAATTGGTCTTATATGGTGTACTTAGGTCCATCTAAGAGTAATAGGTTAGATGACCAAAAAATGGTGTAACAGATTGCCCCCCAGCGTGCGAGCATTAGGAGCTAATCATATGACTGAAGTATTTTGTAAGAACTCAATCACTAGAAACCAAAGGGGAAGTCAAAGAGAGAGAAATATAAGGTAGACCAAAGAGCTAGAGGACTAGACCCTGAGGAGGCAAGACTTATAGGTGAGAAAAGTCTCTTTTATGGGTGAGTACATGTGGTATAGGTGGCAAGGGAGAAATACTTATGCCTGCCGAGACAAAGTACAAAGAATAGTGCATCTAGTAAACAAGGGACTGAACAATATAGTACATAATGGCATAAACAAGAGCCAGGTAAGAACAGGATAATGGATCCCACATACGTACTATGCCTGAGATAACAACCAGGACTTATACAATAATATCTGAGTACGTGAGATACAAATACAACCCAAATGCCCCTGTAAATAGGAAAGAGCTCTGAAAATCTGACTGATACATGCAAACAAAAAGGCGCTACAAGCGACTAAGGCCGACATCATCAAATATATGGAGTTGCATGAAAGGCTGTAATGAAGAGGTCATCCGGGCATGTGGGGGGCTACCTGTAGGGCCACGCCCTCATGAGGGCTGAGAAATCTCACACACACCCGAGAACTTCCAGTATCATCTTCTCCATCATTGTACCATCAAATATATAGATCTCGATCATGCTAAAAGGAACTGGAACTGAGAAACAATCAAGTCAAAGGGATGTAAGGAGTCCCTTTTCCTGATCTAAGACATCGAACAAGAGTGGAAGCTGGAAGCAAGGTACACTGCCCTCTAAACCTATCTTCTACAATTAATGATCTTGTGTCAACAGAAGGAGCTCCACCATAGGTGAGGTAATAGGGGATCCTCAACTAAGGCATGAGTAAAAATAGTAGAGTGACTGACAAACTAACACCAGGGATGATGATGAAATGGGGGGTATTGAGTAGCGGGCGAACGACTTCCCTTGTTAGAGCATAAAGGGCATGGATGACCTGGTAGTGACTGACACAATATCATGAGGGATATGAGACAGAAGGATTGAAGGCCATAATGTGAGACATGAGAGACGAACCACACAATGAAGGATGGAGTACTATAGTGGGATACAAAGGGACTCGAGATAGACTCCATGAATACAATGATGACTCAACTTGGATGCTCTAAAAAAGGGTGAATCGATGATGCTACCACATAGAAAAGTTCCAATGGGGACCATAAAAACATGAGTACATGATGGCTACTCATGACGAAAAATCAACATGACCATGGACAAGTATGAAGACAAAGTGGTGCCCCAAGTACAAGTGTTGCAGATGAAGAAATTTGATATTGAGGAGTGGTGAAGTGACCTTTCTTGGAAAAAATGTGTCCTGGTGAAGTATAAAATCACAAAATCATGAGGTGGCTACCGATAAGAAATAAAACATGCATTTCTGAAAGTAAATTATAAGCGTAATGTTTCTTAAGATAGAGTGCATTGCAAGGATTGGGAAGGGGATGGCCTTCGAAGTCCTCCAGGAGATGTACCCCCTTACCTAAATCCTTAGTTATGATGTAAGGTCCTAGCCATAATGAGTCAAACTTCCCATGATCGAGGACATCATGGGCCTAGTCATACACCAGAACAAGATCACCTTCGCGAAAATTATGAGGGTGGACTTTTCAGTCATACTGAGCTTTGGTGCATTTCTTAGCCGCTTCAATGGTTTGCAATGAAACATGATGGTATTCAGAAGCACACTCAAGCATGATAAGTAATTGTTCTAAATTTTGGGTGTCAGGGAGAAGTTTGATGGCTATACGAAGGGAAGGGATTTCACACTCGATCGGTAAGACTGCCTCCTCTCCAAAAACAAGGTGGAAAGGAGTAAACCTACTGGTGGTTTTAACAGAAGTTTTATAGGCCCACAATGCAGGGAAGAGCATAAGGTTCCAATTGGTTTTGTGCTTATCCACCGTCCGTTGAAGCATGGTTTTAAGGATTTTATTGACTGTTTCAACTTGGCCATTACCTTGGGGGTAATAGGAGGAGGAATATTAGTGCTCAAAGCCCAACGGTGAGGATATCTCACGCCATATCTCATATTCAAAATATTGACCATGGTCAGAGACCAATTGTTTTGAAACTTTGAATCGAGCGATCACATGGTTAAAGAAAAAGAGGGTTGTGGTAGCTACCGTGTTGTTAAACATTGGCATGGCATCAACCCATTTGGTGAAATAGTCAACCGCCATGATGATATACTTGTGGTTACTAGAAGATGACGGTCGACACTCCATAAAGTCTATGGCCCACTTACATAATGGACCAACTCAGATGACGGGATGGAGGGGAGCCGGAGGGGCTCGCACCTTAGGGGAAAAATGTTGGCAATTGGAACAATGTTTGACTGCCTCAATGCAATCGCTGAAGAGAGAAGGCCAAAAGTACCCAACGTGCATGATTTTCTGGGCAGTGGCCAGAATAGAGAGGTGGCCACCACAAGTGCCAGTATGACAGGCATTAAGGATTTCCTCTGCTTCAGTGTGTGTGAGACAATGATGAAGGATAGAATCTACATTACGACGATAAAGGTCTTCACCGATAAGAAGGTAGCGAGGGGCCTAGTGTCGTATATGTTGTCGAGCATCACAGTCAATATGGAGGGTGAAATTTTGGGTTCACAAATAAGTAACAATGTCACCATACCAAGGATCATCAGTGGTAATGGCAAACAAATGTTCATCGAAGAAATTATCATTAACTAGAGGAGCATGCTTACCAATAGGTAGTTTGGAAATGAGTTTAGTGAGGGCTAAACCTTTCTTACTTTTTGGTGTGACAAATTCAAGTTCTAATTCCTGGTGGATAATGATCCAACGAGCGTACTTCCCATTGATGATTCAACTACTCAATAGGAAGGCGATAGGGTTGGAATTATTCATGACCTTCGTGGAATGCATGAGGATGTAATGACAAAGTTTCTGGACCAAGAACACGATAGAAAATGCTAATTTATGTTCATGTGAGTAGGATATAGGAGGTCCTACCAGGTTCTTATTGACAAAATACATAACATGCTCAATTCCATTGTCATCTTCCTAAATGAGGACTCCATTGACTGAGTAGGTGGAAGCAGAGATGTACAAGATGAAATCTCTATCAAATTCAGGGGGAAGGATCAAGGGAGAGGACGTGAGAGCATGTTTCAGGGCATCAAAAGACTCTTGAGCATAGGCATCCCACACAAAAGGGATGTTAGAGCGGAGGAGTCTAAGGAACCCATGCATGGTGGTGGCATAGTCAAGTACGAACCAACGAAGGAAATTAGATTTGCCTTGGAGGTTTTCTAACTGGCATAAAGTACGAGGGATGGGAAGCTCAAGGAAGATGGGGTGACTATAGGAAGAGAGATGATCTGATGTGGTAGAGCTAATTGACTCATCATCATGTGAAGAAAGGCTCACATGCACAACATCATGGGGGATGACAGAAGAGTAAGCACATAAGGGATCTACCGATGTTGAGCCCAGGGTGATTTCTGAAGGGTGGTTAGGCGAAACATCAAGGGAATTCTCCAAGGGGACTTCCACCGAGGGTCTCATGGATGATGATAGGTAGAAAGTGGTGACTAAAGAATCCCTCATTTTGACATCGGGAGGGGGAATGTCAGTGGGAGTGGGTAAATCCTCAGGCTGGCCTGTAGTATACTACCCAAGTATGGGAGAGGCAGATTGGTTCTGTTCAATCTCATACTCCAGAACTACCTCCAAAAAGGTGTGGTAATGCGTGAGGTAGGGACAATGGTGGGAATAATGGCCATGGAGATCACACAAATCACAGGGTTTATTTGTGTGAATAGTCTTAGGGTTCTTGGTTGCAGTCGAGGAAGTAACAGAGGCTTCAGAGACCGTAGACTTGAGGAATGCAACATTAACCATGGGCATGATACATGGCAGGTCAGGACAGTTATGGGTGGCATGACTGATGACATCACACAAAGCCCAAGGCTTTGGAGGCGGAGGAGGAGTAGGGTTAGTTAGGGAATCCTTCTCTTTTTATGCCCTCTTTCGAGCTTTACCCTTCATACCCGAAGTGGTCGCAACAGGAGGTTCCTTTTGAGGTGGTTGAGGCATTGTAGCAGCGAGAGAAGTCATGGGGATTGGTTGAACTGGGGTCAAAGCAAGATAAGGTTTTGGATGACCAGGCGGGGTAGCAGCTGGAGGATTAAGGTACTAGATAGGAATCCCAAAGGTTAGGTTAGGAAGAGAGAGGGTAGCCATCACAGTTATCGTGTATACTCTAGGAGGGGGAGCTAGGAACGATATCTGACCGGAGGGGTAATGGCCAGGCGGGATGGCTCCGAGATGGTTAAGGCATAGAGGAGCCATTCCAGGAGGGTAAAAAGGCTCATGGATACTAGATGTAGGTGAAGGGACAGGAGGAGGGGGTCCATAAAGCTGAATCGAAGGGCTAGGAGTAGGCTGCGGAGGGCGAGGAGGCTGCTGACTAGCTGAAGCAGGCCGCCTGAGGGTAGCCCATGAAGATTGCATCATGAAAACATTCCATGAGCTAGGATTAGAGATAGGAGGAGGAAGACTAGGGAATGTACCAAGCAATGAGGAGTCTTTGTAGACTTCGGGTTAGACACTGGTCAAAGGATCGACGATTTGCTTATTGGCCACCAAAGAGATGATGGACTCAAGGGAGATCTGAGACTTCGGTTCATAAATTTCAACTGGTCAATGGTAACTATCTTTCTGTTATGAGGGAAGGAAATATTGCAGTGGAATACAGATGGGACAACATACATTGTATAGGTGTCGCTATGACCCAATAGAATTTTGTAATCTAAGGGGGCATATATGACTTCTACATCAATGCAAACAGTCTTACCCGCAAGAGTAATAGGATAATTGCGGAAGAAGCCAATGGGTTGGGAGGCATAGCCATCCCACACTCGAAGAGTGATCGTGGAAGGAGCTAGCTCAGGTGATCCGAGTTGCTTCCAAACCGAAGCAGACATCACACAGGTGGATTCCCCCTCATTAATGATGCACCGGGAAACATTGGCGCTCTAGATATTGATTGGGATTTGGAAAGGGCACGACTAGAGGAGTTCCAGCGTTGAAATGACATCACGAGATTGCACCAAATCATCTACTATACTATATGAATGGGCAGCTTTTCTAGAAGCGTCATTTCGACGTAGTGGTTCCTTAGAGATCTTGGTATGAACCTCTGCCTTAGGCTAAGGGATCTGCAAGCGACCATTAGGTGTCGAAAGAGGCTATGTAGGGACGAAAGGAGGCGGCTCGGTGATAAACGTAGCGGGAGGCTTTTTGTACTGACGAGACTGAGTCTAAGGATTGATGTCTATGGTTAGAGGTTGGTTAAAATTCATCATGAGAATATGGTAATCGGAGGTACCAAATGGAAGAGGTTGAGTGGCCACCTAAGCTTCATGTGGTTGTGTAGTCACAAATCCTTGCTAAGGGAAAGGATTAGTAACCACAAAAGGCTAACTAGGCATAGCACTGGGAGGGACAGAAGGGGAGGCTTGTTGTCCTCGCAATGTTGCTTGAGACTCCCAAATCTGCTTCATCTGTGGTAAAAGAGGACAATCATGCATGTAATGACCATAAACACCACAACAAGAACAAGGTTTGTTCATGCGAACAGGCCTGCCCTGCTTGGGTTGACTGCCCTGTTACTGGTTAATAGTGTTAGGTGCATTATTTTGAGGATTAGGTCCAGGATTACCGGGAGCAGATTTATTTTGATTTCCTTTCCTCTTATTTTTGGAAGAAGGAGGATTATTCGCACCCTGCTATGCATACACCTACCCCTAAGGGGGAGGTGGCTACAGTTGCGAGGGTTGATAAGGCAAGGGAGGAGGAGGTGCTAATGCTGGAGTAGCTGGAGCACCAGGTTGTGGATACAAATAATAAGGAGTTTGGGTAACAATGTGGTAAACAAGACGTTGGGAAAAAGGAGGAGGCATGCCATATCCTGGATACATGCTACCAGAACACTGTTACCGATGAAATAGGTAACCTGACCTCAAAACGGGAACTCTAGCCCAAAAACTTTCAAAAAACATGAAAAAACACCCCCCCCAAAAAAAGTGTGTCTTCTAGAATGCACTTGTTTTTTTTTGAAGGTCAAATTTCAACATTTTCTAAAATTATGCTAAAAACAAAATTGTTTGTTGAAAAAAGGATTGAAAAAACACCCCCCCAAAAAAAAGTGTGTCTTCCAGAACGCACTTGTTTTTTTAAGTTAATTTTAACATTTCTGAGTATGCTAAAAAACAAAATTGTTTGTTGAAAAAGTTAGAAAAAACACCTCAAAACAAAAACCCGATTGGAAGTCTTTGAATAACCAAAAAAATTGTGTCATAATTTTGTACCTTAACAAATAGATTAAAGACAACATATTAGGACATTTTTTAAAATCGTAAATTTCTAACATTTTTGATAGATGATGTTAAAGATAAACAAATACATGTCTGAAGGGTCTGGAGGGCTTATAATTTTGAACAATTTTCATCCATGTTGTTAAACATAAAATATCTTGACTTTAAACAACCCCAAATTTGTAATTATTTTCAACCATAACCTTAAAGATAAAATTTGGTAGCGCATAAAAACCTTAATGACAAGTTGTAAATCTAAAGTTTTTCAATCTTAAGTGTTCAACATACTTGAACAATGAAATTATGGAGAAATTATAAGACTTAACAATTTAAAAGAATGAACAAGTAAATGAAAAAATTATCATTGCACAGAAACAAGTAAGAGTAATTTTAATTTTAAAGAATAAAAACTTATCTTTTTTCAAATCTTAGCATAAGACAAATTTAAATATAATTTCAACCAAAACCTAAAAACCAAGCATCAAAACAAAGTGTTCTGTTTCAATGACGCATATAATTATTAAAACTTTTAAAAGTATCTTATACCAAATGGTAACAATACATAATATCATGGTAATATCATTGCATAATCTAAAAATTCAACATTAGTTTCTATTTTCTATTTTACTTATAATTAAAATATCAACATTGGTACATTGAATATAACATAAATTATTTTTGTAATTCATTGTTACATTGTCGATATTCTAAAGAAATGATTTCTTCATAATTAAAACGTATAATCCAACAAACATAGAAATGTCTCAGAACTTCATGAAAAATAAGATAGAAGTCAAAATTTTTATTTCAAGTTACCATGCAAACATCAATTACATAAAAGTGTCTTAGATAGTTATTCAAAATCAGCCATAGGTTCTAGCACACCATCATAATCTACATCTTCAGATGAATGGCTCGATGCAGATGAAGATGATCCATATTCTTCTCTTTCATCAACTAGTGCTCCATCTGAGTCAACATGCATGCCCACCATTTCAGAGTTCAAAAGTCTTGTAGATCTACGTCTACATTTTGGAGAGTCCCATTTCAACAGTACTTGTTCTGGTAGCAATTTCTTCAAAATATTTATGGTCTGCAACCGAAGAGTTCCTCTCTTTGTCAAATTGAAGTCATACACAAGTATGTCAACATCCTCCAATTTTAAGACATCTGTGTGGCGACGATTTATATTTGTGCCCTTTCTTTTTCTCTTTCTGCCAATTTTTTTTTCCACTACCATCTCTGGCTTGTACACACCATTGAAAGGGTGGGTACTTGTGGCATACCAATGTACATCAACAACTGTAATCTCTTCATTTTCATTAATGACTTTTATAACCTTGGCAATCCAGAATGGATAGCCAAGTGGATCTTCATCTGCTAACACTGCTATCATGCAACCCTCCTTAAGATCCTGCACAGAACCCCTGTAAAGGTCTTCCATGGCTTCATGTTGTGCACGTGATCTTCTAGAACCAATATAGATTTCTCTTTCCTCTACCCGTGGGAAATTAATAATAGCTTGAGGCTGTTGTTGTTCAACATTGTGTGTTTCTTGATGTTCATGTTCATTTGGCATATTTTGTGGCCAAAAAAAAGGAGTCTTCAAAAGCGTATCCTCATTTACTGATCTTGAAATCATATCACTTTGATTACTAAAAAAAGACTCCCACCAAACTGAATCAGCAACATCGAAGTATTCATATGTATCTCTAATACATCTTTTAATTTCCTCTAGACATTGAAAATAATTTATGTCTCTCTTCTGCCTTCGTGCATTATGGAGTTCGGAAACTGACTGTAATAACAATATCTTTGATGAAAACGTTGGACACTCTAGAATGAACTTCAAAAATGCTAAACCTGATGATGGTCCCCATTCTTCAATAGTTGAATACTTCTTGCCCCATATAAGTGTTATCCCATCAATTTTTTTGATACGAAATTGATGTTGGAAGCTAATGTCGTTAGGTTGTTCAATGTTTTTCTCCTCACCATGCGATCCAAAAATAAACCTTCACATGTCAATAGTTTCTTCCAACACATGAAAAACAGGCTCTGGAATGTACGATTTCTTAATACATTCAATTAATGATGGTAGGCTCCCAACACTTTTCCTCCTCAATGTTACTGAAAAACGACTGAACATTTGATCAATATGATCATGAGTATGCCCAACAAGAAGGAAACCAACCTTTATCTTTTTAATAATCCCCAATTCAACGAGCATGTTTAGATACCCAAAAAGAAATTGATTTTTGTTCTCACGACTTGTGTTGTCTAATTGTAAATACAAAACTTCAGGAAGAATCCCAGACCAATGAGTAACCACATCATGGATTATAGTTATGGTCATATTTGCATCATTGTGAATATTTGGAGTTGTGAAGAAACTCTTGGAAACATATTCTCATTAAATACCATACAACCAACCAAGTGAAACTGAATGAAATTTTCCTCCTGTAATTTTTTTGGCGTGCGGACAAAATGTGGAAGAAGTGTTTTCTTTTGGTCCATACCATCAATTATCAATCCCAGATATTTATTTGGATGATCATAACACTTCTTTCGATGTTTATACAACTTTTGTCTTTCACTTGTTTGCCGATTGCGATGGTCTTGAAGTTCTTTGACAACGGAATCTGTACATAAAATAAAAGAAACATATGAATAAATATATTTTCATAGTTGATAAGTATCAAATTTTAAAAAACAATGTTTTGAACACATACCTCTTTCTGCCCCTTGACATTTATCTCTTTTTTATTTAAGAGAAGCACATGTGCTGCAAATCCCCATCCTTGTCTTCTTAGGAATACGAACATTGTTGAATTCAGTTTTCCATATCCTTGTAAAATAAGAATATGTAATAAAATTACCAATTCCTTCAACAGCTTCTGCATAATCTTTGTATAACATGAATATTTCTCGTCTCGAGAAATTATCTAGAATATGTATTGTGTCTTTATTTGGCATACACTCTACATGATTTGAAAAGAAGTCTTTCATCCATGTCTTAGCAGTATTTGCAAACGGCCCCACCTCCAATTTATGACGTGCTTCTGAATAATATGTGGGATCCTTTTCCAATCTATCCTGGATTCTTGACAAATGACAATTACCAATTGAATACAACATTTTGAACGCCTTTCTACAAAGCAATACATTCCCAATATGATAATCATAACTTGCTACTGTAGATTGCATGCAACCCACTAAATATGAATTTTGCATGCTTTTATTCATTGACATATATGTTTTCATTTTCTGCAAAGAAAAGTTGAAATCCATATTTTTCAAGAAATCCCTTCGACAAAATGCACTTGAAATCAAATGAACGACAAAACTTTTTGTCGTGAGATATTTTGTCCTCGCCCTTGTATAACTGGAATGCTTTGGATTGATATGAAAAGGTCTACTCCTACTCCTAGTTGCAATATTTTCTTGCAACGGCTTCATCATTTCATCATCCTTTGTAAAAGTAGTTTCATCACCATTAGAAGGAATATTATCCCCACTATCATCATCCTCAACATAGTTAAGAAATTCATCAAAATCATTGCGTGGAAAATTTTCTTTACCATCATCAGTTGAAGAAAAACTTTCACAACAATCATCGACACTTTTGTAACCCTGACTCAAAAGAAATTCTTCACCATCTTGACCCATGCTTTCAAATTCTTCCCTGGGAGGATTCAATTCTTCATCACCATGAGTGTCTTTGAAATGGTCACTTGGAGAAAATGCAATATTCAGATCTGTGCCTCTAAAATTATCATTTGCAATAAACTCTTCATCCTCCTCTTCCTCAGTGGCGCTCTCATAATCCTTGGGATTAGGCATAAGTGGAAGCTTTGAATTTGTATTCACTAGAATTTCTTCATCCTGCCCCTCCCCTTCCTCACTAAAGCTCTCATAGTCCTTAGGATTGGGAATAAGTGAATGCCTTGAATCTATATTTATTGGAAATTCTTCATCCCCCTCTTCATCAGTGGTTAAATTATAATCTTTATGATTAGGATGAAGTGAAAATTTTAGCTTTGGAAATTCATCCCCGTCTTCATCAAATGTTGCTGGCATAATCCTTAGGATTAGGACGAAGTGGATATTTTGACGCTGCAAATTCTTCATTCCCCTCTTCCTCAGTGGTGCTGACATAATCCTTAGGATTAGGACGAAGTGCATATTTTGACTTTGCAAATTCTTCATTCCCCTCTTCATCTGTGGTGCTGACATAATCCTTAGGATTAAGATGAAGTGGAAATTTTGACTCTAGAATTTTTTCGTCCCTCTCTTCATCAGTGGTGCTTGCATAATCCTTAGGATTAGGGCGGAGTGGAAATTTTGACGCTGTAAATTTTTCATTTCCCTCTTCATCAGTGGTGCTGGCATAATCCTTAGGATTGGGACGAAATGGATTTTTTGACTCTGAAACATTATCATTCCCCTCTTCGTCAGTGGTGCTCGCATAATCCTTACGATTAGGACGAATTTGATATTTTGACTCTGGAAATTTTACATCCCCCTTTTCATCAGTGGTGCTGGCATACTCCTCAGGATTAGGACAAAGTGGATATTTTGACTCTACATATTCTTCATTCCCCTCTTCATTTGTTGTTCTCATATAATCCTTAGGATTAAGCTGAAGTGGATATTCTTCATCTCCCTCTTCATCAATGGTGTCCTCATAATCCTTGGAATTAGGACGAAGTGAAACTTTTGACTCTGTAATTTCTTCATCATGCCCTTCATCACTATTTATTTCATAATCCTTAGGATTAAGAGTAAGTGGTATAACTGGTGCTCGATTTTTTGACTCTTTATTCATGGTGAAAAAACTCTCGTTATATTCATCACTCTGAATAGAGTTGTTGCGTGACGAAGATGTTGATGTTCTAGAAAGAAAAACTTCGTTATCAGAAGAAACCATGGCTTTCAACAAGAATAGGTTGAATGATACAAATTCCTCTCCCACTTACAATATATAGCTTAAAGACTGAAAATTTCCCTCCAAATTTTCCCTCCAAAAAAATTTGCGAAAAAATATCCCTCCAAAAAAATTCGCGAAAAACTTTAACTATTTTAACTATAATGACTACATGTAAATATTTTAAATTTTTTATTTTAAACTTATGTTATATTCATCTAAAATTTATTTCAAAATTTATTAATACACTCTTGGTCTTCAAATATTTCACCATACTTTCTATTCAAAATATCCACAAAAGATTCCTTTCATGCATGTCTTCGAAACTAAAATAATTTTCTTATTTGAATGGTTTAAGATTGACTACATGTAAATATTTACAAAAATAACAACATGTAAATATTAACTATTTAAACTATAATTAACTACATGTACATATTTTAGATTTTAAAATTTAATCCCGTGATTTTAAACATTGATTACATATAAATATTAACTATGATAACTAAATACAAATATTAACTATTTTATCTATAATATTAAATATAATTAACTACATGTAAGTATTTCATATTTTAATTTTTAATCTGAGATTATATTTGAATTATTCAACATTCAATACATGTAAATATTAAATAAAATATTAATTATGATAACTACATGCAAATAATAAGTATTTTAACTATAGTATGAACTATAATAAATTAAATGTAAATATTTTAAATTTGAAATTTTAATTCCACATTCATTAAACAGTAAACCAATGAGACAATATACGCTATTTAAAAGGAATGATTGTTTCTATTCATCACATCACATCAAGTTTTCTGGTATTTGTTAGAGCAAATTTCTGGAGGTGTTGCGTTGGCATTGGTAACTTCGTGGAGGCATTGCATTGGCATTGGAAGCTTTGTGTCGCTATTGGTAATTTTGTGGAGGTGTTGCATTGGCATTGATAACTTCGTGAAGGCATTGCATTGGCATTGGAGGCATTGTGTTGCTATTCGTAATTTTGTGGAGGCGTTGTGTTGGCATTGGTGACATCAGCTTTTTGCATTTCAAAGGTTAGTTTTCCTTCTATTCTGTCAATTTAGAGACGATTTTGGGAAAAATCTGTTTTTCTATAGTTTTTTTGTGTTCAAAAACTACTTTTTTAAGGTTTTTAGGTTCAAAAACCTTGATTTTTTAATATTTTTTTAGTGAAGAAAATGAAAAAAAAACTGAATTTTTTAGGGTTTTAAGAACAAAAATTTAGATTTTTTTTCTTTTTTAAGACTTATAGGTTCATTTACACATAAAAATCCATAAAACGACCATGCACATAAAAAAAAAGTAATATTATAACATTTTTTATTTGTATTTTTTTTATCATAAATATATCAGTGATTTCGTTATTTAAATTTTTTTTTATTTGAGAATTTTTTTATTTTATATTTTATTTTATTTTTTTAATTTTAGATCTTTGTTTTATTTTTTTAATTTTAAATCTTTAATTTTTTTTTCTTTATTGTTTTGTTATATATATATATATATATATTGTATTGCGATATATATATATATATATATATATATATATATTAAAACAAATGTTTCTTTTTTATAATTTATTATATTGTTTTTTTTTTTAATTATATGTTCTTTAAAAATCAAACATTATTTTGATTTAATAAATTTTTTTTTTTTTTTTTTTTTATTAGTAATATTTTTTTTTAAATTGTAGAATTAAAAAAAAAAATAAAAAAAATTTAAAAAAAAACATTAAATTTTTTATTTTTATGGTGCCGGCCGGCCGGGCGGCGCCACGGGGGCGGCCCAGCCGCCTCCCAGCCCCCGCCTTGGCCGAGGGCCGATTCCCAGAATCGGCCCTCGGCCATGGGGGGGCGCCGGGAGGCTGTCTGGGCCGCCCTCGTGGCGCCGCCCGGCCGACCCGGCAAACAATTATAATGTTTTTTATTTTTTATTTTTATTTATTTTTTTAATTCTGTAATTTTGTTTTTTTAATTGTTTTTTTTTTATTTTTTTTTAAATTTTTAAAATTTTTAATTTGTGTTAACAATTTTGTTTTTAATTTTGTTTTTTTTTTTAATAATTTTGATTTTTAATTTTTTTGTTTTTTTTAATAATTTGTTTTAAGAAAACATTTTATAATTTTGATTTTTTTTAATTTTATTTTGTTCTTAAATTTTTTTTTTTTAAATAATTTGTTTTAATAAAACAATCATAGAAACATTGTTATATATAAATATAAAAAAAAAACTGTTATATAATATAATAAAAACATTATTAAATAATAATTGTTAAAAATTTCAAAATATAACAAATATATATATATATATATATATTAAAAAAAAAATACAATATAATAAATTAAAAAAAAAACATTTGTTTTAATATAACAATATAAATTAATTAAAAATATATATATAACAATACAATTAAAAAAATAAAAAATTATATAACATTATAATATTTTTTATAAATAGTTAATAACTTTTTTGTTTTTTTTTAAATATTAAACACAAACTGAAGTTTAAAAATACTAGTTTATTTTTTTTAAATTATTTTATACAATTTAAACACATTTTTAAATTTTTTATAAAATGTATTCAAAACATATTATATAGATATATATACATATGATTTATAATATTTTGTTTTTAAATGAAAATTTTTATAGTTAATTTTAATGCTTTAATTTCAAACTATTTAGTTTTAGAAATAAATTTTGTTTATTAAATTTATTTTATCCGCAATATTTTTCCATTAACTAATATATATATATCAGGAAAATGGCATCAAAAAATATTTCTGTGAATGTTTCTGCACCTAGGGCAGCAGCTCCCAAATCGACGGTAGCAGCTCCCAAATCTACGGCAGCAGCTCCCAAATCTACGGCAGCAGCTCCCAAATCTATAGTTGCAGCTCAACACACTATGGATACAACTCCCAAATCTAAAGTTGCAGCTGAACGCACTATGGACACTATTGGACACAATAAGGATATTGTTGCACACACTAATAAAAGTCAAGCAAGTGGGGCACCAGGTTCATTAAAGGTTATTTCTGATTGGAAGAACGACGAGGAAATAGATAAAACCGATTTCTCATGGTATCTTGAAGACAGTGAAACGGAGGTTGATATACACATCTATCTGGTTTGTGGTATGATTGGCTTAAATGAGAAATATGAGGTGATGGGCAGAGTACGAGACATATGTATGGTCTCGAATAAAAACACTATTTATGTTCTTGTAAGGGAGGCTCAGAAACGTGAGAAGGTTAGATATCATCTATCAATCGTCAAGTACGACACAGATGAAATAACTTCAAAATTTTCTGAAGAAATAGCAAACAACATTGCAAATAACATTGTAAGTATGCTTATTTTTATTTCCTCTATGCATTATTGTAAGGATGATTCAATTTTTTATAAATTATTGATCATTGACATGTTTTATTTTGTTTCATAGGATTTTGTTCCAAGTCTTTCAAACATGTTTGATGGTATTTATATGTTGGTGCCAAATGTTATGGATGTGATCAAAAATTTCCACAAAGACAAAGGAGAGGAAAGGAGATTGAAGAAAAGAGCAATAGCTCATGACACTGCAACAGTACAAAGAGGGGATCAACCAAGAGTCACTAAGGTGGGTCAATCTAGTAAACTTAAACATGTTTCTTTTGAAGGTGTCGAACATGAAACATAAAATTATGATAGAATCAGTGAGGAGGAGATGAGAACTATTGTGCAAAAGAAGAAAACAGATCAGACACCAAAAAGAAAAATTGCCAAAGATCTCTCTCTTGTACCTCATGAAGGAGAGCTTGTTTATAAAAAAACTGATATGTTATCCAATAAGACTAGGAAATCAAATATTGGTGAACCTGTAAAGGTCGTGAGCAGCAGTGAAGAACAAATTGAAAGTTCTTACAGAAGCAGAGAAATCATAACACCAGGTGCTGAGTTAGAGGATGGCATTATTAAAACAAAACAAAATGCTATTCGACAAGAGTTGAGGAAGAATAAATTAATTCTTGGTGGCCAAACATTTGAGCTCAATGTTAACCAATTTTATTGCTCAGATGAAGGAAAATCTCAATATCAAATTAGAAAGGCCCATCACCTACATGTACATAATCTGAAAACATTGTTCAGGTTCAATCCATATGCGCATGTGGTGGATTATGTGGTTCTTGTCGATCCATGTAAGGTTCCCAACAAACAAGCATTTGACAAGACAAAATGTTTTGACTATAAATATTATGTAATTGGAGGAAACCATTTAGTAGAGGCTAAAAGACAATTGATTGCAGAATATCCGAATAACAATCTTTTTCAAACAGTGAAATGCATCATTTACGCTGGCTTGACAGAAATGGAATCAAAGTTATTGGCATGGGATCATAATGCAGATACTGAGTACATAATGAAAATGACTTTCATCGAAAGGGTCAGATTTATTCATAATGAATTCATAGAAAAATGTCGTGGGGATAAGACACAAGTTAGTGTAGCATTTCGAAAGGAATTTTTAATGGAAACAGGTTATCAAATTGATGAAAAAAAAGCCAAAGATGGAAAATTGAATACAAATCTCTTCAGAGGCACAGATAACATTTTTCAGTTGGCATTTAGAACTGGGGAGGTATGGGATTTGATTGATGAGATTTTTTATCGTTGGGAGAATATTTCCATAAAAAATTAGAAAGTTAGAAAGAGTAAACCCATAATATGTACCAACAGTAAGGGGGGTCCTGAAATGAAGCAGCTTCTAGAGGATATGACTATTACACCTTGGAGAACAATGCAAGGTGTGAAGGATGATAAATTAGTCAAATCAGTATTAGCCCGTGTGAAGGTGGGTGAATTATCAATGGAAGAAATGTGTGCAGAATTTCAAAAGTAAATTTCTTGAATTATTTCTTTCATTATAATTTTATTTTAAATAAAACATAATGATGTTGGTAGAATTTGTTATACATGTCAATATATCAACGTTTTTAACTTGATTTATTCAGTCAGAAAATTTTTATGAAAATACAAGAACACATGGTTAAAATGTTGAATGAAGACAGTTGGGATGATGTTGTACGCAACTACCCAGAAGCAAGTTCTACATCAACACTAAAAGAGTTTTATATTGAATTCAATAAGGTATGTTGATTTATAAATTTATTTTATTCATATTTTAACTATTTTTATTTTATTACTTATATATATATATATATATATATATATATATATGTCATTAAAGATGTCGAAGAAGGATGGAAATGGTGTACCAGATACTTTCAAAAGCTTTATTGAAAAAATTAAGATGGAGAACATGAGAAGGAAGCGTCTTATGAATGTTGAACTAGATCCTACTCTTAATCATTACATTTGGAATGGGCTCGACAGTGTCCAATATCAAATAATACAAGGTGATTGTGAAGACATTGCATCACTAATACCTAAAAGGGAATATGGCTTAGTTATTGCAGATATTCCTCATGGTTTCAATTTCCCAGACATTGAATATGATAGAGAACCATATACTTATCAAGCTTTTAGTAAAGTGGTTAAGGGTTTTCAAGAAGTGACAACATCACCACTTTGGCGATTTGTGACATTTCATTCAGACACACAGTTTCCAATGTTATTAACAAGCTTCAAGGGTAAAGCAAACTCAAGGATGCAACTTACATGGTAAGATTTTGAAATTGTATGTTTGATTCCTCCTAAAAATTTTTATTCATGTAAAATTTAATTGAACTTTTACTATGTTATGTAACAGGCAAAAGTCAAATATTGTTTCTTCCAAAGATCAACCTATTATAAATGATTGTGAGTTCATCCATGTTGAATGCTGGACAAAAGAGGATAGCTATAAGCATATTATTATGAATCAAGTAGATGGGAAGAGTCATATTCAAGTATTGGTTTATGATGCAGTGGTAAGAAAACTAACATATGCGGATAAAGATGCAAAAGAAGATATAGTTAACATTTATCAAAAACCACAAGCATTGATTAACTATCTTATAGATCTATGTTCAAATGAAGGAGAATGGGTTTTGGATTTATTCTCAGGTTCAGGTAAGTTTTAATATACAAATTTAAATTTAAATATTGTCTTTTTACTTTTTATGTCTCTATACTAATTTTCTTACTTATTTTTTATGTGCTTGATGATTAGGTACAACACTAGCATGTTGCCTACTAAAAGGAAGAAATTGCATTTCCATTGAGAAAGATCCAGTTCAATGCAAATTTATTCAACAAAGAATTAACGCTCTTAAATTCCTTCCAGATGCGAAGCAAGAAATTGGTTTGAGGAAAGGAGATTTTAATGAATCACGTGTGGCAAAAAAAGCAAAGGAACCTCAACCACCATTATATCGAATGATTGGAAAGGGACACTTTGGAAGATTTTATGACATGAAAGATCCATTAGAAGACGGCGATGATCAAAATGAAGAAGCAAATGCTGCGGAAGAAGCCATCAATGCTGTTCTAGATGATGCTGAAGATGTATTAGTTGATATTGTTGATGATTTTTAAGTTATGCTTGCAAACAAAGCTTATTTTTTAGAACTACTAATCAGCTTTACTTGTAATGTTTAGACTTTGATATTTTATGAGAACAACCCCTTTTTTTTGCAAAAAACATGTGATTGCTATTATTTTTTGACATAAAATTCAATAAAAATGTTGTTTTCTTAAGTTTTTTTGTTAAAATTCTCCCAAAAAATTATTTTATTTAACATGTTTTTTTCAACAAATACTTTGTAAAAGTGTATTTTTTGCATTGTATTTATATTGAAAAATTGTATTTTTTTGTCATATGGTTCAAAATATTGGTTTTTTAGCGATAATTTTTTGATGTGCATTAAAAAATTATTTAACAATACATAAACATGTAGAAAATATAAACTTTAGAATATTGACCTTTTTTCCATCTTTTATGTATGTGAAAAAGTGAATATATCATTACAAGTTTTTATTTAAAAAAATATATATATTTTTTTATTTTTAAAACACAAGTACATAAATGCACTTAAAAATAAACATCTCACAGAAGAAGAAGACATTAAAAAATTTATAGTGTCAAAATCAATCCTATAAAAAAAACCGTTGGTGATGATACACCACCACTATTCAAAATCGACATAAAAAACACCACTTAAAAAAAAAAAAAAATCATTAAAAAAAAAACAAAATGAAAAAAAATTGAAGTGCCAAAAACATGCTCAAATTTTTTTTTCTTGATTCTACATCGCCACTTTTTCAAAATCAGGTGTTTTTCTTGATATTTCAAAAAGTAGGTAACATTAAGGTTACCTATTTCATCGGTAACATTGTTCCAGGAGGGGGAAAAGTGCAGGAGGTGCTACCCCCCCTGAGGAAAACCATAGCCCATGGGAGGCTGAGCATATGGATGAGAGAGAGCTCCGATGATATTGTCAGCAGCATGAGATGCCCCTGGTGCATTGGCACCACCGGGTCTAGGAAGATAAGGTAGAATAGTATAAACATAACTCGACTGAGCATAGAGTAGGTCATATTTTAATGCAATTTGGAGAGAGGCTTCTACGATTTGAGGGAAATTTGATGCGAAATATTTGCCGATAGCAGGCAAGAGAGATATAAGGAACCATTCCATGTAGACATGGTCTTCGAAGGTAGGGACTCGACATAGGGTCTTTCTTCTCTGCCAATCCTAGACATGATCGGATAAGCAGGTCACAGACGATTGACGGAAAGAATTCAAAAGTTCAGTACTAGTGTCATAACGAAGAGGAAGCAAGAAATAAGATAGAAAATTCCGAGCAAGAGTCACAAAGGTCGTATGAGAGGATGAGGCCTGATCAACATACCACTTAGAAGCTTCACCTATAAGCGTACGTTGGAAAAACCGAAGATGGATAGAGTCATCGGTAATGTAGTTAGATGAACACCACATGTGAAAATATCTAAAATGATTTGTAGGATCTTCTCCAGCAATGCCTTCAAACTTGGGGATGTCGGAAGGGAGCTTGGTCGACATAGCAGGTCAACTACCATCATGGTGTATAGGGTCATTAATCAACTGGTTAAAATCGAGAAGACTGAGGGTCGCCATATAGGGGAGCAGGGGAGTAGCCGGAGTAGTTCGTGTTGCGGTCCCACTAGTAGTATTCCCAGCATTGGGGTCGGGGCTACCACCAGCATTAGGTCCTGAACTAGATATGGTGAAGGTGACAGGAGGAGAATTGCGGGTGGAACCAAAAGGAGAACCCAATGAATTAGAAGAGGAGTCAGAGTGCAGACTCGGTGGAGGACTAACTCGAATCCTACGCGGAGTAGTAATTCTTCCTACTAGAAACTGAGAATGGAGGCCAAGAAGTCTCTAGGGTAAACGCCTTGGTGGCGCAATGATGATGGCACAAACATGGCACAAAGGGAAGAGATACCAACAAGGGCAGAGTGGTGTAGGATCAACTGATTACAATGTTGAAAAAAGGGAACGAGGTGCAGGATCAATTGATTTCAATGTTAAATTCTTTGCTTGGCAGTGTTAACCAAGATCTTCTTCACTTAGGGTGTGTGTGTAAAGTGTGTAAATGTTAATTTTTAAACCCAGAAATTTGTACAAAAAAAGAAAAAGTTTGTTGTATAACTGTAAATAAACCTATAGATAACAGTATATGAAACTGAAATAACAGAAAATAAATAGCTAATAATGCAATAATCTAAACCAAAGCAGGCAGGTCTCTCAACAACTAGTTTGTAGGTGGACAAAATACTAGTCAAAACATACCAAAATAGCCAATAGATATAAGGTCAGGAGGGACAGGGATCTAAAGGTTAGATTTGTTGGAAATAGGTGTAGACAAACAACAAAAAATCAAAGGAAAAATTGTTGTAAATGAGGTGGCGAAAGGCTATCTCCTGGAGGGAAATAGAGTGGACCCTAGAGGAAAAACCAAAAAAAAAACTGAAGGAGGTGATTTGGATGGATAAATATCCATTCTGAAGTGGATCTGAAGGTGAGGTATTAGATTTGAAAAATGGTTGAACATTCTAAAAATTTCAAGCAACCTGTAGTGGCCAAAACTCTTCCACAAAGTGTGGAGGGTACTGAGGCCCAAGAGGGATAGGTTCCCACTAAAATGAGTAAAACAAAACAATTATAGGGCCAAAATGAGCAGAGATAGAGGTTAGACAACCTTGAACAAAGTCCCACACAAACCCAAAAAAATTTATGAAAAACTCCTGCAAAAAAGTGAGGTCGCAGTTTCTCACCTATTTCTTGCTGAGGTCACAGGCTTTGAGAATATTTCCCTGTCCTGAAGCTCCAGGTCGTAGGTTTAGGGCCAAAAAGTGCAACGTGCACTTTTGGTGCTCTGGGGAGCAAGTTTAAGTAGAATGTGTCATCTTAGCTACGGCTGATGTCTGTCACCTACATAATATGTCCGAAAACACACGGAAGTAATAGTTTTTAATGTTTTAGGGTTTTATAGGTTAAAAACAACATCAAGAAAACAAAAACAAGAATTTGAAGATAAATCCTAGGGTTTGAAGCAGCTGGATATGCAGGGATCTAAAAAACGACAATGGTCATAATCGTAAACCCGTGTGGAGTCGCCAGTTGTTAGTATGAATCTTAATTGCAAGTGTATGAAAAAATACCACTTTAGTTGTGCATAAAAACAGCCCTAACAGGAAAGATAGCTACCAATATCTTCAGAATTGCAATTAGGTGATCAAGATAAATGTTTCAAAAATATTGATCTATGCATCAAAAGACATTAAGCAGTAAATAAAACGAGATTTACTCCATGCATCCAATAGACAAGGCAAGAATATGTTGAATGAATTTTATATTAAGGGAACCTGGGAGGAAAACATAGAAGGATGTTACCATTTCTCCTCAATGGGATGGGTTCTTGTAAGTCTTCAACACTTCAGATCTAACATTCCTCTCTCTTGAGGGTGTAGAAAACCCAAACAAAAATGGAACTCAAAGGGATCTCACAAGCAAAAGATAGAAAGATATGACAATGATGGTGGATCAAATTCAGACCAAACGTATATATCCAGAGTGATCTTTAGGCAACAAAAAGTGATGAATGAATGGAAAAACCCTTCTATCTATAACAAAATATTGTGTTAGTCTAGATATTGGTGCATAGTTAAAATATTATTAACCAAATCAAGATCTAACTTTTATGGAATATTTTATTATATTTGTTGGAGGGGAAAAGAATTTGACTTGGGTCAAATCCCTTTATTTGTAAATAATAAATAAATAAATGATTTATTTATCATTTTCAGGATGTGGTTGAGTAATAATCAAATAATAATGATTTATTTAATTATTAATGGATGATTTAGTCAAATTTAACAAGAAATGTTATTTAAATAAGGTTTAAGTAATTATTCCTAGAAAATAATAAGATAAATAATAATTTATCTAATCAATTTTCTTATTTTGGGTTAAATATGACCAGGAATATTAATTAAACTGTTCTTTAACTAATTATTCCTTGAGGAAAATCAATCAAATTTAGATTTATTTAATATTTCGTCATGGGTTTCCTGTTTAGACCATAAATAACTTAATAAAAGGTGTTTTACTAAGTTATTTTTCATAGTGAAAGAAATTTTACTTAGGGTAAAATTGGTCTTACATGGTGTACTTAGGTCCATTTAATAGTAACAGGTTAGATGACCAGAAAATGGTGTAACAACTGTGTAAATGGTTTCCTTCTGCCCTGTTGTTTCACGTAATGTTTTGTTGAATAAATATTTTGAATTCATACCCAGAGAATTTGGACTAAACAAGTTTTTGGAACTAGTATCTAAAATTGTTTATCCTATCTTCTCGTATGCTAATCACTTGAAAAACAAAACAATGGTTGATGAAACATAGGTGTATAGGGAAGAAAGTAATGGCTTCGGGAATTAATTCAAGCAAAGGTAGTTTTCATCACAACGCATAGTGGAATGGCTATATATCTACACAGTGTAGGGTGGCGGTTTGTATCGCACAATGGAGGGGCAGATAGGTAATTTTAACACATGTGCATACGGATGGGAAGTATATCACATGCATAGAAGCGGATAAGCATTTTATCAGACCGTGGAAGGGTATTTTAGCAGTTTTAGGATGTGGAGTGCGATGAGATGTAGGCTTGACACGTAGCATGGAAGGACAGTAGATAAACCACTCATTTCACAACCTCAAGTATTTTTAAACTTTGGGCTATCAAGGATTTCAAAATAGCTCGAGGGTCATTGGATATGATCCAAGGAGATCAAACAGAGGTCAGGAGTGGAGGGCTAAAAGGTGGGGCTAGAAGCTAAATATGCGGAGGCTTATGGAATATGTCGGAGGGTTTGTTAATACAATGATGGGTCGGAGTTAATATAAAGTTAATGGTTTAATATATGAAGGTCGAGATATAATATATAATACAAGGGTGAAATATAGCTATATGATAGTGGAAGGGTTATGTAAAGTTGTTCGAGATTAATGAAATAAAAGTGGGTAAAGCTTAAAACTATAGGTTATAATACAATATGGAGTTTGTACATATAAAACAGGAAGTTAAAGGAAAAAGGAGGGTTGGGAAAATAAATAATGGGCCAATTAAATTAACATGGTGGGACGTTAGAAATTTATTAGGAATAATTTAAAATGATATCGGGGAGGGATATTTGCAGTGTGGAGCAATATATTTTTAAACATTTAAAATTATGCAAAGTGGTTTTTTCCATTGTTTTAAATGAAAATGGGAGTTAGTAAATGGGAGTGGATTTTTAAGCTAGGGAAAGGGGTTTAGGAAGGGGAAATGGTTAAAATAAGGGGAAAGTGGTATTAGTAAAAGGGAAAGGGTAAAAATGAATGGAAAGGGATATTTTACAAGGGGGAAAGTGTTTAGAAGGATGTTAGTAATATGAGATGAACCAACAGTGATTTCCATGACTTGCAAAAAGTGCACATGCCTACCCTTTATTTACCCTAACTTTTTTATTTCCTTTGTTGGGTGCACTTGAGGTTGCTCACCCTTTTATTTTCTTTTAATAAGAAAACTAATCTACTTCTCACCTTATAACTTCGAATGGCTCATATTAAATTAATGATCTCATTTATTCTCTACCTAACTACTGATCTACGAAGATTAAATGGTTTGGATAGATCTTATTCTCTAACTATCAACATAAAATTCAAAAGCATGAATAATCAAGATTAAACTCTATGATTATCATGAATTGTGTCATTTTGCACAAGTTGCACACATTTTATTTACATAAAGTAAACTAATAGTAGTGGCATTTGAATTTGCAACACTTTCATGAACTTATTTTTATCTGTTTTTTTGGGGTTCATACTTGATATATACATATAGATATAGATATATATATATAGATATAGATATATTGTTCTTTGTTTCTTTTGGTACTTTGATTGTTCTTTTAGGACTTATCCTCTTTTCATTTTTTTAAATATGGGAAAAATTTTGAAGAAAGCAAAGGTATGTATAATATTACAATATTTTAACATAGAAAATCCAAAATTATGAATCATATTATTATAGGACCCTAACAGGCTCAACCACAACCACAATGTTGGAATAAGGGGTGGAAAAATACTCATGGAAGTTATGCTCAATATCAACAATATCCACCACAATATCAAAATTTTCCACCACAATTTTGTCCTCACAATAATCAATTACCTCAAACTCAAGTTCAAAATGCAAATCCACAACTCTATTTACCATTCGCATAAAATGAAAATAAATTACCTATTCAACCACTTCTAAATCCAAATAATAAATCTGTTTACAACATGGAATGACAAAATTCTCAAACTTATATAATAACTCCATTGGATCTAAAAAAAATTCAATTAAGATCTGGTAGAGTATTAGAAAAGAATAAAACCTCTGTTGTTATTCAGAAAACAAAGAGAAATTATCGAAAAAATAATAATAAATATGAAGAAGAAGAAATTTCTCTTCCTGAGAAAGAAAGTGATCAAAAAGAAAATATTACTATAATTTCTGATAATACTCCTATTATAGAACAACCCTCATTTCCTATTACAATACGACCTTTTCCTTAAAGGTTGAAAACTGATAAAGGAGTAGAAAAACAAATCATACTACCTCATTATGATATGTTGGATGAATTGAAAAATGTTTGTATAAAAATTTGTTTATTGCAAGGTATAAAAGAAATACCAATTTTTTAAAAAATAATTAAGGAATTAAGTACTCAAATATCAGGAAGAAAAATAAAGGATAAAAAGAATCCAATTAGTTGGGAGAATTTCAGACATCATGATGGGAAAGGAAACAATTCATAAATATTTAGACGCCAGAAGTTGCATTGTGAAAATTCACATCAATGGAATGGAAATACCAAACACACTGATTGATCTGGGAGCAAACATAAACATAATGAATAAAAAGATTATGGATCAACTAAAACTTCCTAATCCTCAATACACACCAACATTGTTACAATTAGCAGATAGGTCTGTAATCACACCTGATGGTGTGTTAGGAGATATTTTTGTATCCTTGTATTATCAAGAATATCCTGTCTATTTCATGGTTTTAACACCCAAGAACAATTTAGGAGGACATCCATTAATTTTAGGAAGAAATTGGTTAGATACATCTCATTCTCTCATCAGTTGTAGATAAAGAGACATGTTTATCTCAGATGGTAGTTCTACAAATAAAGTTACATTGTATCCGCCTACAAAAACAACAATAGATATAGAAAGTGAAGAATGGATAGATGACGATAATGATATACAACCTAATTTTACTATTGTACAAACAAATGAGAAAAAAAAATTAAATTCAATAGAAAGCAATGAACCATCCTTATATCATTACAATAGTCAAACTCTTCAAGAACAATGTAATATCAAATATCTATCAACTAGAAAAAATGGATTTACATTCTATAGAAAATTTTGGAAATCATTCGATAGAAATTTTCGTAGGAAAAACATTGAATATTAATGAAAATATGGAATAATTACAAACAATTCAACTGGTAGAGACCTTGCAAAAAAAATATTCTTCTTATGCATGGGGATATACAGACATAAAAGGAATTAATCCTAAAAATTGCATGCATCATATCTATATTGAAGAGAATGCTAGACTAGTTAGAAAACCCCAAAGAAGAATGAACCCAAACTTGAAAGACATCGTTAAGGAAGAGCTACAAAAACTATTGAATGTAAATTTTATCTATCCAATATTAGATATTCAATGGATTTCACCCCTGGTGATCGTTCTTAAGAAAAATGGAAAATCAAGAGTATGTATTGATTTTAAGGAGTTGAATAAAGCAACATTGAAATACCACTTTCCACTTCCTTTCATAGCTCTAGTTTTACACACATTAGCAGGGAATAAGCATTTTTCATTTCTTTATGGTTTTAGTGGGTATAATAAAATTCAGGTAGCTCCTTAAGATCAATAAAAAACAACATTTACCTGTCCATGGGGAACTTATTCTTACCAATTACTTCCTTTTGGATTGTGCAATGCTCCAGCAACATTCCATAGAGTAGTTCTCAGAATTTTCTCTGATCTTATTCATCACTACGTGGAAGTGTATATGGATGATTTCACAGTTTATGGAAATTCTTTTGAGGAGCCACTAGAAAATTTAGAAAAATTTCTAATAAGATGAAAAGAAGTAAATCTTTCATTAAGTCATGCAAAAAATTTTATGACGTATAATGAAGGAATTGTTTTAGGTCTCTATATTTCAGGAAATGGGATAAAGGTAGACTCATCTAAAGTAGAAGTTATTTCCAAATTATTAGTGCCAAATTGTCAATGAGATGTTAGAATTTTTATTGTTCTTACTGGATATTATAGAAGATTCATAGAAAACTTCACAAAAATAGCATCCCCACTTTTCAAGTTACTCACCAAAGATTGTGAATTCAGTTGGGACTCTAATTGTCAAAATTCCTTTGAAACTTTGAAAAAAAAGGTCTTTGAAGCGCCTATTTTGAAAGGACCTAATTGGAAATTTCCTTTTCACATATCCATTTATGCTTTAGATACAACCTTAGGGGCTATGTTAGGGCATACATATGTTACTCCTTATGCCATTTATTATACCAGTAAAAATTCAACTCCAGTAGAGCTAAATTTTACTGTAACTGAAAAAAAATAATTGTAATGCGTACCATTACTAAATTTAGACATTACATCACTAGATATGAAACTTTCATTCACACAGATCATTATGCCATTAGATATATAATGAAAAACCCAATCACTAATGGCAGAATAACCATATAACTATTACTATTGTGGGAATATAACAACATCATTCTAGATCGACCAAGAAAACAAAATACAATTGCTAACTTTTTATCGAGAATTCAAAATGATAACATTTATATGCATGTAGAGGATAAATTTCCTCATGCATTTATTTTCGTAGTATCTACTGAATCACCTTGGTATGTAAATGTTTCTAATTATTTGGCTACAGGAAAATTACCATCTAATTTGTTTCCCAGAGAAAAGAGGAGAATAATCAAAACAAGTGCTTCTTACTCATGGATTAATGAAGAATAGTACAAAACAAGACCATATATCATCATCAAAAGGTCTATACGAGAAGATGAGATACATGAGATACTTAAAGCTTGTCACAATGAACCATGTGGCGGCCATTTCTTTGAGAAAAGAACTTCTTGTAAAATCCTTCTCTTAGGATATGATGGGCCTTCCCTTTTCAAGGATGCCAAAGAATATGCTAAGATATGTGACAATTATCAAAGGATGGGGAAACCTATTCTTTCATGTGAAATGCCACTATAACCTCAAGTACTCATTGAAAATTTTGAGAAATGGGCTTTGGATTTTGTTGGTCCAATTAATCCACCTTCCAAACAAAAGAGGTATATTCTGGTATGTACTGATTATGTTCCTAAATGGGTAGAAGCTAAAGCGCTTTCTTTTTCTACTGAAAATTTTATAGTTTCATTTATTTTTTAGGATACATTCACTCGTTTTGGTGTCCCAATGGAAATTGTAACAAATCAGGGAACAAAATTCACATCCAGAGTAGTACAGAAGCTCGTGGAAGAATATAAAATCAGGCACTAGAAGTACACTCCATACCATCCACAAGATCTAGATGAATTGACAAATACATCAAGGAAAGAAAATTTCATCTAGGAGACTGGGCACTACTCTTCGATTAGAAATTCAATAATTTTCAAGGGAAGTTTCAAAATCACTGGCTTGAACCCTATGATATTGAAGAATTTTTTTAAAATGGAGCAGTTAGAATCAAGAATATTGATGAAGAGAAAATTCCTCGATTAGTAAATGGACACTGACTCAAGATCTATCAAAAGCCAATGACAAGAGAGGAATTTGCCAATATTTTTCAAAACAACTCTGATTTAAGGTTAGATAAGAAGAATTCTTCTTCTCAACCTTAATTTATTTTTCATTCCATTAAACATAAGAATAAAAAGATAAGAATAATAGTAAAAAAAATTGTATAAACATGAAAACCGACATATTGTTGGCATGTTTTATACAGAAAATTCAAGGTGAAAACCAAAATTATTTTGGAACCTTAAGTTTTCTCTTACCCATTTTTCTAAAAACATTCATTCTTCTAGCATCCTTTTCTTAAAATAATAAGTGAGCTACAGAATTGATGATGTTCTACAACTGGGACAAGTTTTTGCAACTTTGACCAATTTCTGCAGCCAATTTGATGTGAACATTTGATGATTAAAAAAGAAGAAATGATCGACTCATTATGATATAGAGCACCTGTAAGATGACAACCGAAGGTTATAAAGAAAATAAATCAAAGGTATGTAATAATTTAATTTAACAATAGGGGTCAAAATATTACAGTATGAATTATACGGACATAAAATTACCAAACAAATCAAAATCATTATTGTGAAAGGTAGTAGTGTCATGAAAAATCCCTCATAATTTTCCACTTCCCTTTTCTCCATCATATCACGATTCAAGTCCCAATTCATTGATTTGATCACCACCTAAATCATAGCTATAAATACCTAACTGCTAATTCATTTTCTTATATGCTCATTTCTTATCGGCCTACCCTCTCATTTTTCCATTACCATTAGCCTTTCCGATCCAAAGAAAAACCCTACCAAGCTGATTTTCCTCTCAAGTAAAATAATTTCTTGAGGAGAAACATCTTCCAACCATGGGTGTGATTGTATGAATAGAGCCAACAAGGAATAAATTCTTGGAATGATATCCACAAGCAAGGGAATTATTACAGAAAGCATAGTGGCTAGAATTTATGCAAAAATTCAATGCTTTCCACAAGGAAGTCACCAAAAATTTTGCAAGGGTTTTTGATGGCGTTGAAGTGGAAATAGGAGATATTAAATTTACAATGACAAAATCTCTAATTGCAAAAGCCACCAAATTACCTCATATATGAGAGAAATGGTTCAAGAACAGAGGAATCAAAGGAGATGACTGGAGGTTTTTCTTAAACAAACCAAACATGTATATTATTGTCTTCAGGAAAGGCATCCCGAGCTCTACACTAAAAATTAAGTGGAGGAATTTTCTCTTAATCGTCCAAAAATTTGTTACTTGTGAAGGTCGATTCGGATGTGTGTTTTTCTATCATATAAGGCTATTGATGAATTTTCTTGAAGAACATCAAATGACCCTTCCATATTTCTTGTTGAATAGTCTTAAAAAGATGTCAGGGAATGTTCAAAAGAAAATTCAGTTCATAGAAAACACAATATATCACCATGGGCTAGTTAAAATACTTGTTGAATTCTATCTTCAAAGTATAGGGGATTAATGGGAAACATTTCTAGTAATAAATCATTTTTAAGAAGAAAAAAATGAACAACCAAGTAGTACCAAAATTAAGAGGAAAAGGAAGGTTGAAACATCATTGGAACAAGAACCACAATAGCAAAAAAATTTGTTAGAATATGACATACCAATTGCAGAAATTTTAAAGAAAATAAATACAAAAGATGTTAGAAGAAAGAAATCCGACAACAAAACAAATATTTCACCTTACAAAGAAAAGCCTAAAACTTAAAAGAACCCTATCACAGGACTAAGAAGAAGTACTAGGCTAAACACAGTAAAAGAAGTACCCTAAAAATTTGTAGAACACATTGATTTGGAGGCAAAAGAAAATTGAGTAAACTCTCCAAGAGCATCATCACCTGCCTACATTTCACCTCCTCAAAGTCTAGGAAAAAGTTTAGGTATTGATCCTGTACTAAAAGAAATTTATGATTACATAGAATCATTGGAGAAAATACAAGTAGCCAAGGGACCAATTCCAAATAAAAAAAAAGAGAAGGACCAGTTTAATGAACCACAAAAACCTCCAGTACTCGATATCCTGAGACATGAAATATTCAAACTGGAGACATTAAACATGTATATTAAAGGTTAAAATCAAAATTTTAAAGCTACAAATGAAGTTCAAATTTCCAAAAATGATAACCTCCTAATACATTTAAGTCTATGGTACAAAAATAACAAGAAACTAAAGAAAGAAAATAGGGCCATGAAGATAAAAATCATTAATCTGAAATAAAAAATCCATATGAAGAAACCATGGATGGCAGTAACATAAAAGAGGGTGAAGTATATAAAATTGGATGTACTGGCAGAAGTGTCCAAGGATATGCAGTAACTTAATAGAGATGAAACATTTTGTGTTTGTATGAGGACATATGAAACCTTTAGTGTGGGGGAATGTAGATTCCCATAATTGTTTTGTTTTCACACCCTTTTGCATCCATGCTTTCCTTATTATCTCATCGCTATCAACCTAATAAAGGCAGAAATCATATGATTTTGACAAGGTAAAAGACTTATGTGTCCTATTTTTAATATTTTCTAATATGCCCTATTTTTTTTTTAAAGCTTACATTCAGCTACAGAATTAAAATAATTTTGCAGCTATTTCATTGATCCGCAGTTACCTCCATTGATAACAGAGTTCTGGTGCACCAACTCAGAAAAGGAGTATCTAGGTAGTTAGAGGGTGATTCCTTTATGGATCTCCTCTTGATTATCTGAGCCAATTCATCAAAGAAATCACACAGTATTGAGGTCAACGATGGAATTCAACATGTAGCAGCACTCAAAAACAGATTCTAGGAATGTCACAAGTTTGTAGATTTGATTTCCTAATAGAAAATCTATAGGATAGAAATATTTGTTTAAGTTTTTAAATTTGTATAAGGATTTTAAAGGGACCTGTAGGCATAGAGCTCGCGTACTGTTTAAACGCACTCTATAAAACCATGAAAATTGTGTGTATTCAGGGCGTGGCATCTTTATATTTTTTTGAGCATTTTGTTTAGAATTTTCTCTTAATTCAAATATCCTTTTTGTGCATTGACACATTTTTAGTTTCAAGGAAGCCTACTACGTTGTGGAGGGCCCTTGCATTCATATCAGGTCATTTACTTTCAATCTTTAGAATTCATTTTAATTGCATTGTCATTTCATAGTTATAATTTGGTCAATTCTCTATTTTGTATTCTATTTCCAAGCTCTCTTAATATTTCAATACTATATCTTTACTTATTTTGTAGTTTCATTATTTAAATTCATTCTTTCCATATATCTCAGTTCATTTCTTTTATTTTGTTTACATTCCAGGTTAAAATTGCAGTAGATAAAAGGTTAGCTCTTCATAGCATTTTGATTTAATCTCAATTAGTTTTTTAAATATCATGTTTTCGTAGAACTAGGACTTGTACAATATTTCATGATTTCATAATTATTTTAGATTTAGTTCTATGTTTCGCTGCGGCATAAAATCTCAAAACAATTTGATAAAAAAAAAACAAAGTAGAAGTTAATCTAACATATCTTTTGAAACGATTTATCTCACAAACCATTTTTAACGACTCAATTCAATTGAAAATAGATATAGAAATAACATTTAATGTATATGATAGACTTCTTTAACAATAACTTTACTTAAAAAATCATTTATCCATAGGAATTCAACACTAATCCAAAAATTCAAAAATTAGCAAAAGTCAAAATTCAATCATCCCTCTAACGATAAAGACTTCTACCACATATAGTGCACTTGAAATTCATAAATTTACTGACTCCGGTCGATAATTTATGCTTGCAAGTTAAGAACATTAAATTCACTAAACATAGCCTTTCACTGTTTGGACAACCTTATCTCTTCATTGGAGCACACGTATTTTATTTCCTCATTTTGGAACTTTATCTCTGTGTCTAATTTCTAACAAGGTAGACAACATTTTTTCAATCAAAAATTCTATATTTTATAGATTTTGATCCCATATTATCATAGGCATAGACCATATTTTTAACTCCTGGTAAAATCCTTTATTGAATGCATCAATTGGACTGAGTCCACATAGTCATATGAGTTATCTTTGTGTTTAACTTTATTTAACTAAATTTGGAACTTGGAATGTCAAATTTCATTAGAGGTGTGTCTGAATATTCAATGGTATTTCTCATAAGACCATGAGATTTGAATGTGGACTCCAAAATCCATATTTGGTTCCATTCGATCGTAACACAGTCCGATACATCCATATTCCTTTTGACCTAAAATACATTTAATCTAGTTATAAAAGTTTGAAAATATGAATAGCTAATGGGACTATAACCTTATGTGTTTCCATCTCCAAATTTGGTTGCTAGTCACATGTCACCAGAGCTTCAAAACCATGTCCTTGAATAAGCGAGTGAATTTCTATGTTGATGTCATTTTCTTGTTTCTTCAATTCCACCTACTTTTCTGCATATGCCTTCAGTATTCATTTGAACCTCTTACTTCGATTGATCATCGATTAACTTCACCTATGCTTGATAAATGGGTGTGGTTAATTCCAAAGACCTCTTAGCTTCTCAACACTTAACTGATGGGAGTGTGTATAAATTGATCATGATTTCCATTACACCAAAACCCACAGGAATCGATAAAATGAATGCATCACCATATTTATGGATCACTGATAGGTGGTTTAACCATGACATTTCATACAAAAAGAGTCATCGAGTTTTCTTCGTGCAAAAATATACCCCAAAACATGAGACGAGTGCATATTGAACCTGTGACCTAAGCTATGATACCATGCATAAATGGATCATGATTTTCATTACACTCAGACCCACAAAAATTGCTAAAAAAACACATCGCTAAGTTTAAGAATCACTTGGAGGTGGTTAAACCAAGTTGCAATCTACACGAAAAACCACTGACTTTTATTTGTGCAATACCAGATGCATAAAATAATTTCTTATACAGTATAAAAATTTCGATTATTCCTTATGAATTAAATGATTTTCATCACCAAGAGTTAAATAATCATCCATAATATTATTAAATGGAATTTGATTGAAAGATAAATGTTGTGTTGAAATAATAGAGAATAGCTCTAAATTAACCTATAAAGAAGAAATATTATTGACATGTCAATGAGATAGGTCTTGCATTTGAATTTCATTTACGAAATCAATTTCTTCCTCACAAAAAACACTAATATTAGTTTTAGGTGAGTTTTCAAATAAAGTATTTAAATGAATATAATCATCTTCTAATTCTTGAAAATGTGTAAAACCCACTCTTAAATGATGTGTTTTTTTGGAAACGTTTCAACTTCATTCATTGGATCAAAATTAACCAATGGTTGAATGTCATTAATATGAATGTCTAGAGAAATATATTTTATATGTTCATGATTATTTCATTCATATTGTGTATTAGTAGGATGAAGAAGAGTGAAAAACAATTCATTTATATCTTCCTCATAAGGTAGATCTCCAGTATGATATTTGCAACAAAGTAAAATAAAACTCATTAATATATTAACTTTCATGAATGAAAATACTATCCATTTTTATATACAATTTATCAAAATTATAATTTTGATGAGAAAGAAGAAATAATTCATAAATTGGTTCCATGAATGAATAGATTTCGTTGGTAATGGATTGAACCATCTTTCAATTCCTCCTTGGAAAGCAAGAGTAAATAATACACAATTAATCATGAATAGATATTTAAAAATATTTATATTTACAAATTAATTGGCATATATGTTCAATAGACAATACTAAATCATCACCATCGAATATTAATTTTGACAAGGAGTCAATTTTTATTTTAGAAATGATTCTAGTAGGTCAATCTAAACTAAGAGAATGTTCTTAAAAGAAATATGAATAGGATATATGAACAGTTGGATAATTGAGGTACAAAATCAAGAAGTGAAAATTGTCAGTATTCCCTCCTTGTGCCATAAATGTTAATTGGAAATGACAAAGCCAACAATAGGGAGATCGCCTAGTTAGAACCCAAATTAGACCATTTTAAGTTTGGTGTAGTGAATCTAAGTAGTATGTGGGCCTGATTTCCATCTAAAATATTTGATAAAAAATCAAAGTATTTATAATATGATCTAATAGTCTAAATTCAATCTAAAATAACATGCAAAGAATAAAAATAAATATGTAATCAATAGCCTAATACTGACTCTCTTAACCTAACCCAATCAAGAAATGGAATGGTCTATCTGCAACTAAGAGAAAGGTGAAATGGACTAGTATTGAATCTAAGACTAGGATGAATAAAAAATTCATTGAAACAATTTATATAACTTGTAGAAATTCAAGAACATATGTATATGTATTTATTTAGTAAGCAATTGCCAGATTCTTACACTGCATATGCATAGATTCAAGGTACAACAATTGAAATCAAGGTATGAAAGTACTTGTTATATTACAAAAATATTTCATTTAATATAATAATGAGTGAAGAAAATAAAAAAATGCAATTATATTGTTAAACAATTATCAACTAGCACACATACTTCTATTTGAATCCAACTTTCAATTCCGATTCAACACTAACCAAGTATGTATCCTTATATTAGTTTTAAATAAGCATAAATCGATATGAAATTAACAACAATGATAAAATCGTATAGTAAAATTTATGTGGAACAAAAGAGAAATCATAATTGAATGGGATGTTTATTCATTACCAAATCTAAGAAACAATGTTCATATTGATTGCAAAATGAATATTTTCCTTATAGTTTAGTTTTGCAGGTTCCCAATTTCCTCTCAGAGATAACTCTACAATAGTGCAAAGGTTTCCCAATTTTGATAGCCCCTAAATAATCCTCCTCATTCTAATTATTTAATTTATTTTATTACAATGAAAAATTCTTGAGAATTGGGACACATATTCCAGAGTTTGAGGAAGCAAATTGCTTGGGATTTGAAGGAAGCCCAAACTGTTCATGAAAATCATGGAAGGATAATACACATTTGATTAAGTGGATGGGTTATTCCATTAATTAAAATAAAGAATAAGGAAATAGGATCCAATATTTCCTTGGATAAATGTGCAAGGTAGAACAGACAAAAAATTAAAAGTGTATGTGTTGGGATGATAGGAAAGATAACTCGAAGTAGACCAACTAGAAATTGGAACAGGGAGTTGGCACAAAAACCTCCCCATAACCATGAAAACATATAAAACCACTGAAACCAAGATTAAATAAGGGTGAAAAAGAATTTTCCCAACATAACCAATGGACGGTTGTAATGACATAGTGGGAGGAATTATGGGAAATCAGATCACACTCTACACATGAGAACATAGTAGGGAAGGAACGTAAGGAATTATTGTGGTAAGGGATGACATTAATCCAGAAGGAAGAAAAAAAGAAATAAAATAAATAATGAATCATTTTGTTCTACCTAAGACCTAGCATAGATAAAAAAAAGGAAGCTAAGTGGAGCGGATTAAAAACGAAGCGTTATGTTGCTACAAGAAGAAAGAGGAGAGAAATCTTTAGGTTGATCATTGGAAGAATGGAAGAACATCTCTTAGGTGAGGGGTAGTAGTATCTATATTCCTTTATGGGATTGAGGGTGGAGATGGTTTATTCTATGGATTCCTTTAACAACTGGGGTAGATTCTTGCTCGTTGGATTCCTAGTAGGGAGTGTTCTGAAGTATTCCTTGATTGTTTTCTATTTTTATTATAGTGTTTTAAGGACATCCAAGTCTAGGTGGAATTGTTTTATGTAAGCTAATATAGGGTTGAGGTAAGAGGCCTCTAAAATCCCTTGTTTTATTGGGAGTAGAGGTGAGAATCCTTTTGATTCCATTTTTTTTTGTTGACAATGGAAGTGAGAAGTATCTAGATTCCCTTGTAGGTGAAGAACCTATGGATTCCATTATTTTGTTAGTGGGTGGATGTGGGGATTCCTATGGATTCCTTGCTTTATCCCATCGAAGGAATATCTATTGATTAGACTAAATAATTTTTTATTATGTTGTATAACTAGTGGGTGTATGTGTTTGGTCCTATTAGTTCCTTGTTTCAGCTAGGAAGATTGGTTTTATCCATTGAGAAATCCTTCTTAAGCTCTAGAATCTGGCTCAAAGATTATTATCTATAAGAAAGGAAATATTTCAAACCAATATAAGGTTGGGTGGAGAGTGGAAGCCACAATCCCAGTTTCAAGGTTCATATTATCAAAGATAAGTGTCTCCTTATATCATTATGCTTCAAATGTTATATATTTTTTAATATGTTGATCAGTAATGGCCTTGAATTATATTGATGAATGATAATTCCTATGTGAATGGGGAACGTTGATTTCTTACAATGTTCTAGAATGGATTAAATTCTTATGTTATTTGAGCATAAATTTTAGTTGAATTAATTGTATTTACTCAATATATATTCTTCCTATTGTTTCCGGAGTTAGAATGTTGTTTGTGATTTTTGAGTAGTGGGAGATGGATAGATATCTATTCAATGTAATTTTATACCAATCTTGCCTTAGATCTGAAATTGAAAATATAAGGAGAGATAGCTCTAATCAGTGTGTGTGTGTGTATATATATATATATATATATATATATATATATATATATATATATATATATATATATATATATATATACATTTTCATTGGTCGACTGAGGTCATTTAAACTTAAGAAAGATAACTAATTCATGATATATATATATATATACACACACACAGACACAGACACACTCACACATATATGTAGATTCATATATATATGTAGTTATAAGAATTTAACGGTCAGTCCAAGTTTGTGTAAATATCAGGAGGGATAGATTGAAGAACTTTCATATAAATTCATACATGTTATGCCAAAGCATCTGAGTGAAGGTGAGTAAATTCATACTTATAATATGGAGGCATTGGAAATCCTAAAGTCTTTGAAGGAATTGGTGTTAAGGCATTAAAAAACCATGTGAATGTGTGTTGTGAAAAAACTCACACGCAAATGATATCAAGGCCATTGATGGCCACAAGACATTTCCAGCGTTTGATGACCTTAGATTTTTGGTACCTCAGAGGTCTCAAAGGGAGCTCAAGAAGGAACTTCTAGGATTTTATCACCTACATGATGTGGCATAGTGGGGTTCGTTGACTAATGTTTTGTGTACCAAGGGAGGGGGACCCAAATTTATTTTATAATATAGAAAGTGTATTTTTCAAAGTTTGAGAGTTTGCAGGGGCCCATGACTAATGTGGAACATGAAGTGAAAAGGTGGGTGACTTTTCACCCTAAAGGAGGGACATATGCCATCGAAAATTATACCTTTGGTTGGCCAAGTTTCACGTGACTCAGTGACTCATGGGACTATAAGAGGAGGCCACGTGGTGGGTGAGACTTTAGCTTCACACCGCCTTGTAATGATCTAATGGTGATTTTTTCATGGTGATTAAAAGGGAAATACCTTATATATTTCAAATACAGTGAAAAGAAGAAGGTTAGGAAATTATTTCATAGCAACGGAAGTTCATTATCATATGAAGATGGAAAAATATTTCCTAGACCCTAGGAATAGAGAAGGGAGGTGCTCTATCACATTGGAAAATTACTGGGTTGGGGTTATGTGGCACTACAGTTAATGGGTGCCATTAATGTCCATATTATAGTTATGGCCATTGATTTCCAAGGGGGTGGGGCCCATGATATATGGCTTAGTTTGTTATATCTGTGTGGGTGTGTGTGTGTGTACGGTTAATGGGTGCCATTAATATCCATATGCTAGTTATGGACATCGATTTCCAAGGGGGTTGGGCCCATGATATATGGTTTAGTTTGTTATATTTGTGTGTGTGTGTGTGTCCCAAGGGGAAAATTTTATTATTATAGTTACAATATGTTATGTTCAATAAAAGGGGTTTCACATACAGTAACATGGTAAAGTCATTGTGGTATCCATGTGAGAATGACATGGAAGTGATTTGGAATGCCACATTGACACAACATGGGTGCCACATGGAAACATTTTTTCAAGGTATTAGTTTAATGGGAAAACCTTAAATGGCCATATCTTTCAATTTGTATCATATCGGGAAAAATTTTATACCATTGGAAAGGTCTCAATGAGAGGAATACAATAGTGATATCTATTTTGGATTTTTGAGAGTTCAAGAAAATTCAAAAAATTTAAATATCGTTTCCATAATTGGACCATAGAGGTAGATTCATAATAGTAACCACCTCCTTATACCTTTAGTGTGTTATAAAGGTTATAAGGTGGTGTGTTATATAGTGGCATTCGATCACAGGTTTAACACTGGACCTTTGGAGATCATATGAGGCTTTAGAGAAAATGTGATAGGGTTTAAGACTTGATTGTTATGTGGAATTTATTCTATGTACTTCTTGATGTGTTTCCATTATGATTTATACTTGTAGAATGGTATTGATAAATTTACATTAATACATTGAAATGGATGTTCTAACTTTAGATGTATTGTTTCAGCTAGCCTTACATCATCAAAATCCCAATAACAATCCAATGTGATGACTTATGTTTATGAATTTGATTTTTTTTAATCTAAAAACTATGCGTGTGTGTGTGTGTGATATCACACAAGAATACATTAAATGCTAAAATAGATGAGTATTGGAAGGGTGAAATATAGTACTAGAATGTCACAACATGGTTAATTAGAGGAGTGATTAGTTGGTCAGAGGAGAGAGGTAGGATCTTCTGACTGTATAGATACCTTGAGAATCTTAAGGGATGAAATAAAGATTTAAAAGGGTGACAATGAAATAATTTTTAGTTCATAAGAGAGGAAAGAAAATGTTAATTCATTCATATTGAAGAGCCTTTGAGACTTACAAAGGGAAAAAGAACATGAATTGGAAGTTATCCATATGAATATGAAGAGTTCCATAGAACAAGAAGAAAATACTAATGGAGAAGATGAGAACAAATCCAAAAAGATGCATAAGTTGACAAGTGAGGATACATTTGAAGGAGGTGATCTACTGGATACTCTAAAAAAAAAGGACAACCACCCATGAGAAACAATACAAAGACATTCATAGAAGATGTGATCATCATCAAAATCATGGTAAAAGGAGGGAGAATGGATATGTACTAGAGGAAGTTAAGAATTCTCAACCTCCTATTTTTTATGGTGAGGTAAAGAAATCAGAATATGTTGAAGCATGGTTAATTTGGATTAAACATTTCTTCAAAGTTAATCATTATTATCAGAACAATAAATCAAATTTTGCCACATTTATCTTGAAAGACAAGGGTGTCATTTAGTGGGAATATTTAAAGAATGTAAAATGCATAAGAGAATAAGAACCATATTGGAGTGAGTTTGAAGAGAAATTCAAGAATAAATAGATATCAAAAAAGTATTTTGTCAAAAAATCAAAGGAGTTATATGAACTTAGAATGGGGAAAATTTCAGATGAGGAGTATACCACTAAATGTTTAGATCTACTGAGGTGTATCCCCTACCTTAAGGAGGAAAAATAAAAGATTCAAAAGTGTGTTAGTGGGCTGCCATAATATTTCAAGGACAAATTCAAGTTCAATGATCCTGTGACATTAGAAAATGTAGTTTGAAAATTTAAGCTTTGTTATGAACAAGAAAAGTGCATGCCATAATTTAGGAATGACTGGAAAGCTAAAGGTGGCTTGGAATACAAAGGAAAAAGGAATACAAAATTATAGAGGGTAAAAGATATAGGAAGAAGGGAAATCATGACCACAACCGACCAAGGCTTACCACAACAATTTTATTTAGTGGATAAAGGCTAATTTAACCATGTTGTAGGATAATACAACATAAGTGATGAAACAAAGCCATTAAAGTGATGTACCTATGGGGAGAATCATCGAAAACGGGATTGTACCCAACATGGGAGGAATTTACCATGATTGTCTAATGCACGAGAAGCCTAGACCATGGGCGATATGGCTCATAGCATGCCTAATATTTATGCGATGGTGGAAAATAGGTCGATCAATCATCAAACATCGATAATTGAAATGAAAGGTACAAATTATGATCAAGATGTCTCTATTTTAATTAAATTGTGATCCAATTATAGTTAGATTATCCAAGAAAATATTGAGTATTTCCAATTGGTCAAAGAAGAAAATGATGAATCATGGTTAGTTTAGTTGGCTAGAGGGACCAAAAGGAGTCACAAAAATGGGTGTATTCTATTTGATCTCCAAATTATTAGTAGGACTGAAGCTACCAAAATTTTTAAGGATAATGTTTGTGATATTCTATTAAATTATCCCATATTAAACCAATTTCAAGATGTACTCCTGAATAAATCACAGGTTCACCTCATAATAGATAATTTTATTTCTCAATTGAATTATTATTTGGGGTAGCTCCAATATCTAACACTCCATATAAAACTATAACTCTAGAATTAACTGAGTTGAAGCTACAACTCAAGGTCATGTTGGACAAATGCTACATAAGGAAGAGTGTGTATCCATGTGGAGAAATTGTCTCATTTGTAAAGGAGAAGGATGGAACACTTAATTTTTTCATTGATTATATATAGTTGAATAAAGTTACTATTATGATAAAATACCCCTTTCCATGAATCAATGACTTATTTGAGAAATTTCAGGGAGAAAAAGTATTCTCCAAGATTGGGATACCATCAGGTGCACATTAAATATGAAGAAATCGATACGACAAAATTTTGGACAAGGTATGGACATTTTTAATTTTTGGTAGTTCCCTTTAGGCTAACCAATGCACCTTCCACCTTTACATGCTTAATAAACAATGTGTTTCACCCTTACCTGGATAATTTTCCAGTTTTTTTTGTTGAACACATATTGGTATATTCAAATATCAATGAGGACCATGAAGAGTGCCTGGATACGGTGGTAAAACTACTAAGATAACATAATATTTATGAAAATATTACCAAATCTTACTTATTTTAGCCAAAAATACATTACATGGGAAACATTGTCTCAAGGGAGGAAGTAGTTGCTAATCCAGAGAATATTAAGTCCAGCATGGAGTGGGAAACATTAAATAATGTCGTTGAAGTTAGATCGTCCATGGGGTTGGAAGGCTATTATAGAGGGTTCGTCAATAACTTATTCAAGGCTCGTTATCCAAAAATTGCATTGCAAAAGAATGGGAAAAAGTTGGAATGGGAATTTGAATTGGTATGGGTACCAATGTTAAGAATCTCATACTCAAATAAGGATTTTTTGGTTTGGAGAAATTCCTAGAATGAGGGAATTGGTGGAGTCTTGATGCAACAAGTCCAAGTGGTATGTTATGAGCCATAAAGTTGCACAAGCATGAGCATAAAATACAAAAGTCATTACTTAGAGTTGGTTGCCAATGTGGAGCCATTATCTCCTAGGTAGGAGACTCACCTTAATGAATGATTATGTATGGTTGAATTATTTGTTTGATTAGTCTAAATTGAATTCCAGACAATATATATGGATGTCCTAACTTAGTAAGTTTGATTTTGAGATTAATACTTTAAAGTAGAAGAAAATAGAGACGTTGATGCATTCAACATGATATTGAAATTAAAATATATATTGGCCATAATTTCCTATGGAATTTATCTTGTAAAAATAATAAAAAATTCAAGGTGGTATGATGCGAAATATTAACAATTCAAGGAAAAACCATAGAAAGACCTTAAGAGTGAAAGGGAAAAGTAATATTGTCTCATTAATAAGGGGCTAATTAGATTAAAAAATAAAATATATGTGCCAAATTATAGCACTTTAAAGAAGTTGACACTAAAAGTGTTTCACAAAAATCCATATTCTGGCCACCCACACTATTAAAAGACTCCAAAAATCATTAACAAGTTTTACTATTCACCTCATTTCAAAAAAGAAGTCTCTAATTTTATATTGAAGTGCAGAAATTCCAACAAGTGAAGGAAAAATTCAAGCACCTAGTTGGCTTATTGCATCCTATTTCCATTCCAAAATGGAAATGGGAAGTGATTTCCAAAGACTTTATTATATGGTTTCCAATGAAGTCTAGATAACATGATTCAATCACAGTGGTTGTTGACAAGTTGAGCAACATGGATCACTTTGAAGCTTTCAAATCCACTAATTCAACAAGATACCTAGCTCAATTTTTAATAAACGAGGTCATAATATTATGAGGACTTCCCAAGAAAATCATCTTGGATAGAGGTTCCAAAATTACTTCCAAGTTTTAGAAGGAATTATTTTCCAACTTGGGGGCAAAGTTGTCTTTTAGCACATCATATCATTCACAAAATTATGGGAAAATAGAGAGAAAAAATATAATCCTCGAGGGAATGTTGAGGATGTATGGAATGCACCATCCAAGGGAGTGGGAGGAATAAATTCCACTTTCATATTTTCCATACAATATAGGTACCAAGGATCACTATAAATGATCCCATTCAAAGTAGTTTATGGGACAAGTTGTAATAATTATATTAGATGTAATGATCCATTGAATAGGGTCCATTTTGGGCCTGATATGTTAACGGAAATGGAATGCAAAATTTAAACTATCAAACATAATTTGAAGATATATGTAGAGAAATATAGAGTGAATAAAGAGTTTAAATTTAGGGAGCATGTGTATTTGTGAGTTAGGACCAAGAAAATTTATTTGAAAAATTGATCATGTGCCTTGCTGGCACCATGTTTTTGTTGGCGATTTGAAAGCATTGAAAGGATAGGGATAGTGGCCTACAGGCTAGCCTTACCATCATTAATAAAATTTTATGATGCCTTCCATATTTCTTTACTTGAAAATATGCACATGGTGCTAATCATGTGACTATTTGTTTTTTCTATAAGATATAAAGGGATATTTCCAACGATAACCTCAATGCATCCTATATTAGAGGCAACTCACGCTTTGAAATAAAGCAGTGGAGTAAGTCAAAGTGCAGTGAAATTTGGGATGGAAGAACCCACACTGGAAATTATTGATGAGATGTGGGAAACATATACATTTTTTTTATTAATGAAGAAAATGTAAATTAATTTATAACCATTATATAAATATTTTCACATAAAAGCTCCAAATGGTTGTGCTTGATTTAGATCACATTTTTAGTGTATGTATGGTTATAAAACACTAAGGAAGATGTTATTATAAGGGGGAGAGGTGTGTGACAAGTCTTGGATAGTCCCTCTTATTGTAAATATTGCATCTATTTTGATTATAATGAAAAGTCTTGATAATTTTGGGAGACATTCCATAGATTGAGGATGGAGATTTCTTGGAATTTGAGGGAAGCTTAAATTTTTCATGAAAACCATGGAAGGGTAGTATGCATGTGAATAAATGAACTAGTTATGCCATTAATTCAATGAATTAAGTAGGAAAAATTATAGATGCTTTCCATGGATAAATCCACAAGGTAGAGAGGACAAAAATTTAAAAATGATGGGTTGTGCTAAAAGGAGATATAGCCTAAAGTAGTCAACCAACTAGGAAGTGGAATGGGGATATGGTACAAAATCCTCCTCATGAACATGTCCAAACATAGAACCATCATGACCAAGATAGAAGAAATTAAAAAAAGAGTGTACACCCATGAAACCACTAGACACTTGCAACAACTAGTGGGAGGAATTAAACGAAAGAGAGTAGGAAAGGAATGCTAGTAAGTGTTGAAAGAAGGTAAGGCGAGAATTTAGAAGGAAGAAAACGAAAAATAAATTACATAATGATCCATTATGAGCTACCCAATAAGTATCATAAAGAAGAAAATGAAGTTAAGCGCAACAAATAAAACAATGAAACTCTCTGTTACAACAAGAAGAAAGAGGAGAGAAATTTGTTGGTTGAGCATTGGAAGGATGAAAAAACCTCTCTCAGGTGAGGGGTAGTGGTATCTAGATTCTGTAATGGGTTAGAGGATGGAGATGATTTAATCTCTAGAATTCTTTCATAGTTAGGGTGTGGTATAGCTCATATTCCTGGTCAGGAAAGTTTTTAAGTCTTCCTTGCCTATTTTATAGTTTTATTATATTGTGTTATGGACTCCTAGGTATGGGTCGAACCACTATATGAAATCTCCCTGAGGGCGAAGGTAAGAGGCCTCTGGACTCCCTTGTTTAACTAAGCGTGGAGTTGAGAATCCTAAGGATTCCCTTGTTTTATTGAGGGTGGACATGAGAATCCTATGAATTCCAATATTTTCTTGAGTGGGGAGGTGAAGAACCTCTTTATTTCCATATTTTTTTGGTGGGTGGAGGTGGGATGCCTTAGAGTTCTGTTATTTCCTAAATCTACCTCAGACTGAAAAAGGTAGAATCTAGGGTAACATCAAACCACACTCAGCCTTGTAGCAGGCCCTACAAGGACGGGAGAGGGATCTCTCCGTGAAATAATATTCAATGGAACACAATAAATGAACTGGTATTAGGCTAGGTAAAATGATGGGAAAAGAGTTTAATAAAACGAATGAATGAATTTCAGGGATGTGTGGGATAAAGGGATAGTTGAAACCGGGAATTAAATCAGGACACAGGGTATTTCATGGGGCAATATAGGCAGGAAACTTAGAAAATAAAGCTAAATAAGGATGGGATGGAAAGACTGTTGAGAAGCTTAAAAGGGCACAGCAAATGGATCCTTTTCAAACAGAAGAAAAATACAGATGCATGAATGATTTCCCAAGGTAGAGCATATAAAATGGATTCTACCTTTGTATCTTGAAAGCATTCAAAAGGAAATTTTTATGGATGAATGGAACACATAACAATTCACATATGAAACAAAGGAGAAAAAAAAATTCTAAATCTCATACCAAATGGATCCCACAAATTAGAGCCACAACTCTTATTAATTCATGTCAAACTGTACAATGAGCGCAAGATGTTTCTTCCACACTATTTCCCCTACTTTCTGAGTTACTGACTACTTACAAATGATTTACAATTAAAATAAATAGACTCAAATGTGGGAACATAGATCCATGAAAAGGGATCTGTTCTAACAGCTCAAAAACTGAAATACAATCATAGAAAAGAAATACAATGATCTGCCCCTGAAAATAAGGGACAACATTGCATTTGACCACTTGAAGATTTTGCTGTTAGGATGTATGAAAGAAAATAGGTAATCTGATGAACAGATTTCCTATTTTGATGCTGCTATAACAATCTTTGTTTTATATAAGCTTTCGGCCCTTTGACTATTTTCTTTGCTTTATGTTTGGGTAAAACCGACTTTTAAATAAACATGCCTTTGAAATGAAACTTTGCCTTTAGTGAAGGGAAAAATAGTGAATAGAAGGGAAAGGAGAGGAGGCAAGACCCACATTATAATCTCAATCAGAGTGAGCCGAGCGGAGGGATATCATATTAATAAAACAGTGGTAATATAACAATCGGCGGTGCCATCGCAATCGGGAATCGGAGGTCAGGTGAAATTGGAGAAGGCCACACAAAGCTCTGATGCGATTGGGGTAAGCCCGATGGGGGATATAACTATAGAGCAGGGAAATCATATAAAGGGGTGGAATGATTTTTATTGTAAGACGGAGGGCTAAAGGTGGGACCCACATAATCGCAATCGCAATCGAGCTTGGTAGTGGGGCGGAGTGATTTATATAAAACCGCTGATGTGATTAGGGGAGGACTTTCATAAAAATGAAATGAAACCAAAATTAATTTTTAACAAAGGGGAAGACCCTTTATAATGCGTGGGTGGAAGTACTGTATGGTGGGCCCAGGGATTATAATCGCAATCGTAATATCGGAGGGGAGGAGGAATGCAACATATGTGAAACGCCGATGCGATTGGCCCGATTGAATTTGAGGCGTCGGATCAGCGGGAAGAGATCAACGATGGGGAAATCAATTGGAGGTTTTCCGTCGGGAGAGCGGATCGGGAGATTGGAAGAAGAGTTGTGATTGGAGGATCTTGTGATAAAAATGTTCCGATTGGTGGAGGGTCGTTGGATCAGAAGAAGAAGATCGACAGTTGTGGGTTAAAAGGGAGTGTTTCAATCGGGGGTCTGCAATCGGGAGGGAGTTCAATCAGAGAATGTTGCGATCAATCGAATCAAGGACTGTTGCGATTTATCGGAGGAGTGGCTGCGATTGCGATGGGAAGCGGCGGGGTTTTATAATATAACACTTCAAACTTTATTATAAAGTTTCTGAAGCATGGAGGGAAAGTAGTTTGGAACGGCAGGGACTTGGTATGAAACTCTTATTATAAAGTTTCTATGGCAATGGTGGGGAAGTGGTTATAAAATAAATCGCATATGTATTAAAATGAATTATAATGCGATTTTATAATCGGAAAGAGGAAAAAGGAATTTTATAAGGAAAATATAAAACTTTAAACATAACGTTTTAAGGGAAAGTTGGGAAATAGGGATTATTTGAGGATATAGGGGATTTTACTTTAGTTAAGCATAAATTTCAATCCAGAAGTCAGTTTTGAGAGTGTAGTATATCGTTGGAAAGATCTTTCTGGGCTCTTTTTGATGAAGCTTCTTGGAAGATGATTTTGTGCTGATCGTGCTACAGAAAACTTCTCTGAATGTAGGGTGATGACTTTGTGGAGATAACAGCTTCTGAATTGTGACTTATTACATATGATGATATAAAATTACATAATGAATAATAGTAATAAAGGTAAAATATCATGTTTTCACCTCAAAATGAAGTTTTGAGGTGAAAATTACATCAAGTCGAATAAAATGTCTCTTTTATCTTCCAGGTGCAATGACTTTGAATTTATTTGACTTCCTCATGACCTTGCTGATATTATTGACCTTTGACTCATTAATTCGACCATGGTGAGACCCTAGAAACTAATGAGACCCATCCTATGACCTAATGATATGATTTTGAGATTGAAAGTGACTAATGACCTAAAACCATAGGAAGGAAAATCAACAAGTACCTTCTGAGGGAAAGCTAATAAAAAATTACTACCATCAGTGAATCCATGACCTAGTGGAATGGTGAAATTTATTCGGTATGAGACACCTAATATGCAAATGCAAAAGAGAAGTTTTGATCACTGATGGCAGTATAAATAGACTGACACTAACATTGGCTCCAATGGGGATGGTAACTCCTTGGAGGTGCCAAGAACGGCAGATCTGCGGGAGAGTAGGCAGTGCCTTTGTCCATTGGGCTATGGAGTCAATAATTTCAACAAACCAACACAAGACTCTTGACTCATTTTATTGACTGAAATTTGACTCAAACCGACTCAATTTTGAAACCAAAAATGACTGAAAGACCTAACTCAAAAAAATTAAACCAAAGCTGAAATCAATCTTCAGAGTTATAGCCTTCACCTCGGGCCCCAAACTGAAGGAATGATGACAGCACACACTTGCAATGAAATTGAAATAAACCGGTATATACAGTGACAATGTAAAACATCAGAAAACATTTCAAAAATGATACCGCTTGAGTAGCCAACCATTGACCAGCCCTCCTAGACAATATTCCCCATTCATTTCCTTCAAAAGGAAAGCATTTTGGCCTTGATATGCAGCAATTCTGAAGGGTCCATTCCAGAGATTCTTGAACTTACCATGCTTACCTTTTTCTTCGTTTCTTGCATCCCATTTCAGCACCACTTCTTCTAATTGAAACTTGTCCATTTTTTCCTTTAGATCATATATTTTCTTAATTCTCTCTTGCAGCTTGAAAGTGTTTGGAGAAACCTCCTCTCTAGTCTATTGTGAATGGATCATTTGATTTATTCTCCTTTGCATATGATCATCTTCACTACCAGCTTCCTGCAGAAGTTTGACCACTGGAACTGCGAGAGAAGTAGGAAATACCATGTCAACTCCATATACTAGCTCAAAAGGGGACATGCCAATATATTTCTTCTGACTCACTCTATCTTCCCAAAGTGCATTGACCAACTTCTTATGCCAACTTTTCTTTCTTATTTCCATCAACGTTTTAATAATGTTGACCAAGGATTTATTCGAGGACTCGGCCAATCCGTTGCCTTGTGGATGATAAGTGGTTGAGTGTCCCAAAGTGATTTGATACATACCACAAAACTCAATCATTATTTTTTATTTGAAAGCTACTGCATTGTGAGTAATCAAATTATTTAGACAAACAAAACGAGACAAAATATTATTCTCAATAAATGAAATTATTACCGAATCTGTGGCCTGTCTAGTGGGAATTTCTTCAATCCATTTAGTGAAATAATCCATTGCTGTGAGGATCCACTTATGCTGAGCTGAAGAAGTAGGATGGGTCTTGCCAATGAAATCCAAACCCCACTGCTGAAAAGGAGCACTTACTTCAATAGGCTTAAGCGGCAAAGGCTGCAATTTTTTCCTCCCTTCAAAAATCTGACATTCATGACAGCTTTTAACAGTTTTGTATACATCAGCAAAGAGATTCGGCCAATAATATCCTACTCTCAAAATTTTATTGGTCGATGTTTTCCAAAAAAGGTGACCTCCGCAATCTCCCTTATGAAAATCCTCCATAACCTACTTTGCTTCTTCTTCCACCAAAAAATTTAGCAAAACACCATCGGGATCTTTCCAATAGAGTGCATTATTCATGATACAAAACTTGGCAGCTTTCAATTTCAGATTTATACTTTTGTTTTTAGCCATGCCTGGTGGTGGTGACAAATTTTGGAGCACATATACAATATCCGAATACCAAGGAGAAATAACAAAGATTTCTGATACCTGAATTAGCAGATTTTCTTCATTTTCCTCGGACATAGCAGCAATGAGATTAATTTCCAAGGCATGCAAATTTGACTCAGCCATTAGCTTAGCCAGCCCTTTTCCTTTGATAATCTTTGTAAGATTTATCTCCACATCATACTTCAACAAGGCAACAATCCATTTGCCTCGTCTCCCTTCTGGATCTGTTTGCACTAAAACATCCTTAACAACAGCATTAGGAACATAAGCAAGAATGTGAGAATGCAGAATATATACTCGAAAATATTTCAATGCTTTCACTAAGGCAAGAGATTTCTTTTCAATAATGTTATTCTTTAAGGCCGCATCCCTTATGGTTCGGCTAAAAAAAGCAATTGGTTTTTCATGCTGATCTCTTTTCTACATCAATACTGCTGCCATAGTATGCTTTGAGGCAAATGAAAACAAAATAAAATCCTGGGTATAGTTTGGGCTGATCAAAACCGGAGCTGAAGAAAGAGCCAACTTCACTAAATTGAAATATTTTATAGCCTCCTCAATCCACTTCACTACACTATCTTTCTTGAGCATGTTTGTGATTTCCGTTAAATGTTCTGCAAGATTGGGCACAAAACAGCGTAGGAAATTCATCTTACCATTGAATGATTGGATCTCCTTTTTGTTTCAGGGAAGATCAATTTGATGAAAAGCTTATACTTGAGCTGGATCAATACGGATGCCATCCTTTGATATAATATGACCAAGAAGTTTGCCCTCATCCATGGCAAACAAACTCTTCTTCGGATTGAGTGACACACCATATTTTCTACACCGCTGAAAAACAATCTTCAAATGGTAAAGGTGCTCATCATATGAATTAGAAAAAACTGTCAAATCGTCAAGATACACAACTAGAAAAAAATCCTTCTCATTTTCAAATGCCATATCCATTTCTCGCTGAAAGGTCGCACCAACATTCTTCAAACTGAAAGGAATTTTAGCATAATGGAAATTTCCCCAGGGAGTGGTGAACGTTGTTTTATCTCTATCATCCTCATGGCCCAGAATTTGGTTATAACCAGAATAACCATCGAGTAGTGACATACGATATGCTCCAACTACTCGCTGAAGTATGTGATCCATTTTGGGCAATGGATAATTATCTTTCAAAGAAACCTTATTTAGATTCCTAAAATCAATGCATAAGCGAATCTCACATGTTTTCTTGCGGACGGGCACCAAATTAGAAATCCAATCTGAAAATCTTATGGGAACGATGATACTAGCCTTGTACAACCAATTCACTTCCTTCTCTATTGAGAGCAGCAACTTTAGATTTATTCTTCTCAACTTCTGCCAAAAAGGATTTTGATTTGGCTTGATCGGAGTGGTGTACTGAATTATGTTTGTATCATGTGTCTTCAAATCTAAATAATCCCAAGGAAAAACATCAGCAAAGGAAGACAACAAACTGATATACTTTTCTTTTACTTGTGGGGGAAATTTTTTGGACAATTTCACCATTTTCGGATTTTCTGCTGATCCAATGTTCACATCCTCAACTCCTTTTTCGGTTGGCCGTAAGGTTGGTTTTCGAGCTACGTCATCTTGGTCGAAAAGCTCCTCTAAAGGTATTAAACCTTTAGGAATGATATTATCCTTCAGCTGCAAAACTTCCATATTATTTACTTGCACATCCGCCTCACCATCATCATGCTCCACATCAATAGAAGTGTCTTTGAATTTGCCTTCATTTTGCAAAAATTCATCAATTTCTTCATCATCTTGAAACACTTGCCAGGGATGGTCGGACGATGCTTCACATGAATTTTGAAATTTGTTACTTGAGTTCATCGGAATTTTCAAATTACTTGCTGCCTTTGCAAGTGCATCTGCAATACCATTCTGAATACAAGGGACACAAGTCAAAGTATAATCTAAAAACAATCTCAATATATCTAGTACTGCATTTATGTAAGCCCGCATTAGAGGATGCTTAGCTTGATATTCACCTTTCACTTGCTTGATAACCAACTCGGAGTCACCATACACTGCAATCCTTTTAGCATTCAACTTTCTAAGAATTTTCAGACCAGCAATTAAAGCTTCGTATTCAGCCTCATTATTTGAACAATCAAAAGCCAATTTATAAAAACAGACCCTTACATTACTCGGTACTTTGTTTGGGGTGGAAAAAGGGTTGCGTACCTAAATGCAAATTCCAGCATTGTCATTTCCTACTGCACCATCAAAATTAATGGTCCATAAACCATCTTCATCTTCTTCCAAGTGTTGAAATTCTATTTGCTCTATTATTTCTGCTTGTTGTCCATCAACTTTTTGCTGTTGTCGGAAGGCTGATTGCTTAGCGGTACTTTCAAGTTTTTGTCTCTCTTTCTTCAAGACTTCTCTGAAAATCTCAGTGATTTCCAGAATGTCTTCTACTTCAACTATTTATCTATTTACATCATTGAAACTATCTGAATACAAAACAAATGATTCTAAATATGTATGTACACAATTGATTGGATGATTTACCGGTTTCTCCTTGCTGGTGATCATATACTTCATCTTTTTCTCCTGATATAATTTCCTCATTTGACCAAACACAGGAATAGTATCATAGGATAAATCAAGCTGCAATGTTCCCTTAAGTTTCTCTCCCCAAGATCTGGAAAGAAGCATCCCAAATCTAGGAGGAATATCTGCCACAACCACGTCCATCAAAACATTTTTAGTAGGAATCTGATCCAAACTGACCACCAAATCTTTGATAAGACCAATGCATATTACTCTAATGGAATCAAAAGAATAAAGATCATGATACTTTATAGTGATATCCAATCCTAATTTCTCCATGATTTCCCTCGGCATGAGATTATCAGAGGCTCCGGAAGCAAACAGAGCATTGTGTAACACAAAATCATGCAATCTAAGGCTGATATAAAAAGGAGGCACATCACTATCTGGAGACTCACCATCCAATGCTAGACCAAAGATCAACTCAGGTTGATCATCTTCCACATTTACCATATCAGAAAATGTATCTAAATTCAAAATCTTAGACACTTGACCCTTATAGCTGCTATTTTTCATTAACTCAGTTAAAGGAATGGATACTTTTAACTTAGAAATTTCATTTTCTAAATTAAAAACTGAAATTTTCTCTACCTCTTTAGATGGAACATCCTTCTTTTTAGTTTTCTCTTTTGATGCAATTGGCTGATTGGATCTTTCATTTGTTGATGGTGATTTTCTAGTAGTGGGATCAGCTATCTCTTTTCCCTTCTTCTGTGCCACGGGTGAATCATTCTTTAGTGTTGAAACTTCATTTCTCTTTTGAATTGGATTAATAGGCACATATCTATTTCTGAGTGAATATTGTCGCTGCTGGGCAGCAGTCAAGGAATTCATGTATCCCCTCTGATACTCATCAGACTCTTCTTCAAGAGCTGTATCATTTGCCAAGATGAAATCTTCATCTTTTTGTACAGCTGAACTTTCTGAATACTCATCATCTTCAGTGATAAAAATTAGCATATCATCAGGCGCAAAGAAATGATTCTCTTCTCCAATTACATTCTCTTCATCATCTGATTATGGACCAACAAAATTATGTTGTAAGGGTGTCTTCACTTGATGTTGTACTGTCGGTTCTTGTGCTCGCTGCACTCTTTGCTTGATTCTGAATTGCAGTTGCTGTTGGCCAGGGAAGTTAGGATTTATGATCTGTGGTTCAGGCTTATCAAGTGTTAATATTTCGAACATCTTTTCCATCTTTCGAAGCATTTGATCTGATGTGGAAACATCTTCCTTTATTGTTACTTTCTTTTCATCTCTCATTCTGGCTCTCCTAGCATTCAAATTAGCTTCAACACTCACTGCAATTTTCTGCATATCCTCTAAAGTGGCCAGAATTCTTTCTCTCAATTGATAAGCCATATCAGGATCGAATCCATCTGGAAACTTAATCAAATACGATCCCCTAGGTGGCTTTATATCAATAGGAATTTCATTGTAAACAGAATTGAACCTAATACAATAATCTTGGACAGACTCACCAACATTCCGCTTGATATTGTCATATTCAGAAAGGATTGAAAGAGGATCTTTCTGCACTTCCCATCGATCCAAAAATTGTCTCTGAAGATTATCCAATGTAGCAATACTTCTAGGTGGCAAAGCTCTGAACCACTTTCTCACTTCTCCTTCAAAAGTTTGACCAAACAATCTCATTGTCACATTTTCGACATCAATCTCATGAAGGTCAAAGAAATCTGTCATTCTATCCACATGTTGCTGAGCAGTGACACTTTGAGGAGTGCCATCAAACAATGGAATTTTTCTTTGATAATCTGTGGGCATGTCATCTAAGTTTTGAGGCAATACAAGAGGTGAAAATCAGGCAGCCATTGCTCTAGGTGGATTTACAACCTGTCTTGGGGATATAGGAGGAGTCGGAGCAGTTGATGTATGAGGTGTATGTGGTGTGGATGGAGGAGATACTACTATAGATTGTTTATCAGAGATAGATGGTTGCACGAGAATGGTAGGAATGAAAGGAGGCTCGGTAGGAATTTGTGAACCAGATGTAACTACTGATGACCCAATAGTTACAGATGTAGACTCTATGAATTCAGGGATGTTTTTTACCACAATGGAATTCTGAATATTCAAAATGTAATTTTCAATGGATCTATTAGCCTGTTCAATTTCAAGATATTTGATAAACTCGGGATTTAGGACAATAGAACCAATAGCATTTTCAGACTTAGTCTCAAACAACGACAAGTCAAATTGTTCATCAAACTCAAGATCTTCAAGATACTCAAAAACAGTGGGACATGAATGAGATTTAAACATAGGAATCACAGGACTTTCTCGACGAAGGATTCTTGAAATAAGATTGGAATTTTCATACACAGGAGGTGGATCAAGATCCAGATTTGCTCTGGTATGTCGTCTGGAAGCCAGTGTGTTGAATTATTCTCAAAAATAAATTGGAAAAAACCAACTTATTCAACCTATCAAATTCTAAACTCATCATCCAAAGTCTAGAATGATCTGATGTACTAGGGAAATTTACAAGTCAGATGTTATGTTTAAAAACTAGACCGGAGATTGACTGAAGCAACGTTTATCTACTTTCGCTAATGCAAAGCAAGAGAGTTACGAAGGCTACCTTGCATAACTTCAGGCTCCGTTTGTAGCTTATAAAACAAATAACACTAACAAGAAAATCATTTTGTTTGTTCCCCAGTGTGGTCGCCACTATGTTATTTCCTAAATCTACCTTAGGCTGAAAAAGGCAGAATCTAAGGTAACATCAAACCATGCTCATCCTTGTAGCTAGCCCTACAAGGACAGGAGAGGGCTCTCTCCGTGAAAGAATATTCAATGGAACACAATAAATGAACTGATATTAGGCTAGGTAAAATTATGGGAAAAGAGTTTAATAAAATGAATGAATGAATTTTAGGGATGTGTGGGATAAAGGGACAGTTGAAACCGGGAATTAAATCAGGACATTGGGTATTTCATGGGGCAAGATAGGTAGGAAACTTAGCAAATAAAGCTAAATAAGGATGGGATGGAAAGACTGTTGAGAAGCTGAAAAGGGCACAACAAATGGATCCTTTTCAAACTGAAGAAAAATATAGATGCATGAATGATTTCCCAAGGCAGAGCATATAAAATGGATTCTACCTTTCTATCTTGAAAGCATTCAAAAGGAAATGTTTATGGATGAATGGAACACATAAAAATTGACATATGAAACAAAGCAGAAAAAAAAATGCTAAATATCATACCACATGGATCCCACAAATTAGAGCCGCATCTATTATTAATTCCTATCTAACTGTAAAATGAGCATAAGATGTTTCTTCCACACTATTTCCCCTACTTTCTGAGTTACTGACTTCTTACAAATGATTTACAATTACAATAAATAGGCTCAAATGTGGGAACATAGATCCGTGAAAAGGGAGTTGTTCTAACAGCTCAAAAACTGAAATACAATCATAGAAAAGAAATACAACGACCTGCCCCTGAAAATAAGGGACAACATTGCATTTGACCACTTGGAGATTTTGTTGTTAGGCTGTATGAAAGAAAATAGGTAATCCAATGAACATATTTCCTATTTTGCTGCTGTAACAATCTTTTTTATATATAAGCTTTTGACCCTTTGACTGTTTCCTTTGCTTTCCGTTTGGGTAAAACCAAATTTTAAATAAACATGCCTTTGAAATGAAACTTTGCCTTTAGTGAAGGGAAAAATAGTGAATAGGAGGGAAGGGAGAGGAGGTGGGACATGCATTATAATCGCAATCGGAGTGAGCCAGGTGAAGGGATATCATATTAATAAAACAGTCGTAATATAACAATCGGCGGTGCCATCACAATCGAGAGTCGGAGGTCAGGTGAAATTGGAGAAGGCCACACAAAGCTTCGATGTGATTGGGGTAAGCCCGATGGGGGATATAAGTATAGAGAAGGGAAATCATATAAAGGGGTGGAATGATTTTTATTGTAAGATGGAGGGCTAAAGGTGGGACCCACATAATCGCAATCGCAATCGGGCTTGGTAGTGGGGCAGAGTGATTTACATAAAACCGCTAATGCGATTAGGGGAGGTCTTTCATAAAAATGAAATGAAACCAAAATTCTTTTTTAACAAAGGGGAAGACCCTTTATAATGCGCAGGTGGAAGTACTATATGGTGGGCCTGGGGATTATAATCGCAATCGCAATATCGGAGGGGAGGAGGAATGCAACATATGTTAAATGCAGAAGCAATTGGCCCGATTGAATTTGAGCTGTCAGATCAGTGGGAAGAGATCAACGATGGGGAAATCAATTGGAGGTTTTCCGTCAGGAGAGCGGATGAGGAGATTGAAAGAAGAGTTGCGATTGAAATATCTTACAATCGAAATGTTCCAATTGGTGGAGGACGATCGGATCGGAAGAAGAAGATCGACGGTTGTGGGTTAATCGGGGGTCTGCAATCGGGAGAGAGTTCAATCGAAGAATGTTGCGATCAATCGAATCGGGGACTGTTGCGATTGATTGGAGGAGGGGATACAATTGTGATGGGAAGCGACAGGTTTTTATAATATAAAACTTCAAACTTTATTATAAAATTTTCGAAGCATGAAGGGAAAGTGGTTTGGAACAGCGGGGACTTGGTATGAAACTCTTATTATAAAGTTTCTATGGAAATGATGGGGAAGTGGTTATAAACTAAAAAGCATATGTATTAAAATGACTTATAGTTTTATTTTATAATCGAAAAGAGGAAAAAGGAATTTTATAAGGAAAATATAAAACTTTAAACATAACGTTTTAAGGGAAAGTTGGGAAATAGGGATTATTTGAGGATATAGGGGATTTTACTTCAGTTAAGTATAAATTTCAATCCAGAAGTCAGTTTTGAGAGTGTAGTATACCGTTGGAAAGCTCTTTCCGAGATCTTTTTGATGGATCTTCTTGGAAGATGATTTGGCACTGACCATGCTATGGAAAACTTCTCTGAAGGCAGGGTGATGACTTTGTGGAGATAGCAGCTTCTGAATTGTGACTTATTACATATGATGATATAAAATTACACAATGAATAATAGTAATAAAGGAAAAATATCATGTTTTCACCTCAATACGGAGTTTTGAGGTGAAAATTACATCAAGTCGAATAAAATGTCTCTTTGATCTTCTAGGTGCTGTGACTTTGAATTTATTTGACTTCCTCATGAGCTTGCTGATATTATTGACCTTTGACTCATTAATTCGACCATGGTGAGACCCTCGAAACTAATGAGACCCATCCTATGACCTACTGATTGATTTTGATAATGAAAGTGACTAATGACCTAAAACCATAGGAAGGAAAATCAGCAAGTACCTTCTGAGGGAAAGCTAATAAAAAATTACTACCATCAGTGAATCCATGACCTAGTGGAATGGTGAAATTTATTTGGTATGAGACACCTAATATGCAAATGCAAAAGAGCAGTTTTGATCACTGATGGCAGTATGACTAGACTGACACTAACAGGTTCCTTATTTCAATGTATGGAAAGAATAACTAAAAATTACATTAATATATGTTAATTAAATTGAATAGTTAGTGTGTAGAGGTGTATTTCCTTTTGGATTCCCCATTTCAGCTAACAAAATTGGTTTTATCGTTTAAGAAATCCTCCTCAAGCTTTGGAATATTTCCTAGGGGTGGTTGGCTACAAGAAGGGATAGAATGTATGCCAATATAATGTTGGGTGGAGAGTGGAATTCCCAATCTAAGTTGCAAGGTTAATACTATAAAATATAATTTTATCCTTATGTCCTTATGCTATAACTGCTATATACTTGTTAATATAATGATCAATAATATTTGTGAATAATTTTGACGAATGAGAAAATTCTTGTGTGGATGAGGAATGTTTATTTCTTGCATGGTTTTGGAATGGATTAAAATTGTGTTTTATTTTATCATAAATTTTAATTGAATGGTTTGTATACAATGGTTATATGATCTTCCTGTTGTTCGTTGAATTAGAATTTTTTTTTTTGTTTTTTATGTATTGGGAGATGGATAGATCTCTATTTTTTGTAATGTTTTTGTATATTTCCTTAGATATTAGATTGAAAATATTAGGAATGATAGATTTTCTTAATATACTCACACACACACACACACATTTGGATTGATAGATTGAGGTCCTTTAAGCTAAGGATGGATAGTTGGTTTACGATTTGTGTGTGGTTCGAGTCGAGATGATATAAATATTAGGAGGCATAACCCTGGGTTATGGTTATGTATGCATGACTAGGAAAACAAAATATTTGGAGTGTCACTTTGTGTACACACTACAAACACTGTAAAATTCCAAAAATTTAGCCTTCAAGTTAAATGGAATATTAAAGTTGTTTTATCACTAGGTAGGTGAATAAATGGGTAGGGAGGCCCACTAACCTCTTTAGAAGGATAAATAACACTCCTAATGTGAAAGCAGGAACAATAAGAAGCTAATTTGAGCACCCTTGTGTGTGAATAGAAATTGGATCATGTTGATTCAATCTACTTTGACCAAGTCAACAAAGTTGTCTAGATACATTGAATCTCCTTGATGAACAATGTAGTTTTGGTGGAGGACAACTTGCATGAGATTTATGGCACATATGGATGGGATCCAATGTGAGGAGGTTCAATTGATATATATGGAGATGATGGGAGCATTTTTTATTCATGCTTTGATATGATCATTTGATCTTGGTCTGTTTAGACTTGGCTTCCTCTTTCTATTTAGTAGGGTTGTAGTGTTGTTTAGCACCGGGTGTTCCCGAGCGGAAACCCCACCTCTTCCCTTGAGAGGCCTCTTGGGAGAGAATTTTTCTGTATTTATCCACATATAGACATGAGGCCAAGCACCATTCTCCATCCTTAGCATTATTTCTGTAGCCAAATATTGTTGTGTTGCAAGGTGTTGAAGTGGAGGTTTGATAACACCACTTCCGAGTCTGTTTCTTAGTAGAGGGTGCCTTCCTTCTCTTGAGAGATCATCTAGGAATATTTTTTGGCTCATTTCACATCTTAGAAGTAGGCCAAACTATTCCTCATCTCCTACAATACATTCCCTTGCCGGAACTATGTCATTTTGCATAGAGTTACTGCAGCAAGGTTCCAGCCCTTGTTTTTGAGCTAGTTTCCTTGGAAAAGGGTCAACCCTTCTCCTGGAAAGCTAGAAGAAGGGATCTTCATCCATATTTTGTATTATTCAGCTATATTTCTGTAATTTTGCAGTAATACTACATTTTTTAGAGCTGGATATTCATATATGCACTTCTGTACATCAAGCTTTCAAGAAACCCTTGCCAGGTTATCTTTATAATGTATTAAGTATGAAAGATCTTTATTTTCTTAGCATATTGTTCAATAAAACTCCATATACACGATTATCTATCATTATTTTTTAGAAACACTCTAAAACCACGTTGTGCATGCTTCATTAATTTCTTCATTTCTTAAGTCTTGGGGTTTGGCCACTTTTAAGTCATTTTAAGGCCAGGAGATCTACTTAACTTATCAAAAGAGATTTTTTATTGTTTCTCTTTTGTATGTGAGGGCCTTAATACATATGCTAAGGGATCCAACAATTATTTTCCCCTGTTACAACTCAATATTCAGTACATAACGTTTTTAGGGCCATAATTACTGCATTTTCCCCACTTGGGAGGATGTAGAAGTACTTCCTTTTGTTGTTGATACATTCATTTCATGGATATGTGTTTCTCAAAAAAATTTATAACTTAATTTCACCTTGATATTCCATTATTGTGCTTATGCACTGCTGCATTCCCATTTTGGGATATTACAGTGGTATCAGAGCATAGTCTTGGCTCAACCTGTGGAACTCAACCATGACGTTATCAAGAGAAGGAGAGATGAAAAGGAGGAAGACTCTATTATGTGGAGGTAGAAAGGAAGAGAGGCTCTCAAAGCTTCTTCCAAAATCTATGCAGAGCATCAATGAAGATCTTAAGAAGATGAGAGAGGAGATGGAATCTCCAAAGAAGTTTGAATCTAGAGCCAGATCTAGATTGGCACATGATAGGTGTGAGCATCCAGCTACAAAATATTATGCACAGCACAGTAAAATTCCCAGATATACTATTAAAGAGATGAAGGAAGAGGAAATTCCAAGGAGGGAAAATCTTAATAATTTTCTGCAAGAGTATGAATCTCAAACTGAAAAGTTTAGAGATCATATCACTTTCCAAGAGTTTTGCAAGATCAAGATGGAGAGGAGCAGGAAGCATGACATGGATATATTTTCTCTATATATTTTTGATGGATCACCAACATGTTCACCGAGAGCTTAGGTGGAGGAGTTGCACACTTATTTGTAGTAGCACCAAGTTTCTAAAGATGAAGCCATCAAAGTTGCAGTGCTGCACTTTGAAGGTAAGGCCTATGCTTGGTGGATGTTTGAGTCATTTTCATTGAAAATTTTCAATACTTATTAGTTTCCAAATTTCACTAAGATATTGGTAGAAAGGTTTGATAAAAAACATGAAACAATCAAACCAATGAGACTTTTCCATAAGTTGGAAGAACCTACAAACTCAAAACCACTTCAGAAAAATGTTGGAGAAGCTCACATCTTGCATGATACCTTGCTAGAGGAAAAATCCTTGTTTCATAACCTTGGACAAGAGGGCATAAAGGATGCTTTTGCAAAAGAGGATCCTCTTATTGAGAAGTTACCACCTATTCATATTGAAGAGGAAGATAAGGATGGGGGTTACAGCGCTATCACATCTAGAGCATATCTAGTACCTCATGTAGAGGAAGGAGGAGCACATGCTCCAATAGGAGGAATTCTTGTATCATTGCAAGATATCCCCTAGGATCTCATATATGGAAGACAAAGCACAATCAATGAGCAGCATGATTGTGAGATATTACTAATGGAAGGAGAAGGTAGGGAGGAAGGACATCATCATTTGATGAGGAGCACACACCCCTATCTATTTCAGAGATCTGGTGCAAAGAAGAGGTAGACTAGTTTGCGCTGTGAGGGCAGGGGCAAATTTTCCCAACCATATGTACAGTCTACTTTTGACATTGATGTCTCACTACATGGAGGAATTCCACCTAGGAGGCCACCAGAACTTGATTTGGTAAGAGGCATCTTGACATCTGGTTCACCCCTCTTAGATTTTGGAGAGGCGAAAGTTGTGGAGGAGTCTAGTACAACGCAGAGAGCTTGGGAGAGTCTCAAGAAGGAGGGAGACATTCTTCCATTTTCAGCACCACCCACTCTCACTATATGTACTGCGCTAACATAATTTGTTGCAGTGATGGAGGATGGCACCTTCATGGTGCAAGGGAGATGCTCCATGGATTTGGAGAAACAAAGGGTACTTTACATTGGAGTAGATGGAGGCCACTCATGCTTACATTGGCCAAGATTGGGAGATTCTCTTTGGATGGGAGCTTCTCATGGGAGGCTAACTTCCAAAAATTGCTACTTATTTTTTAGCATGAGCAGTTACATGATGGGCATGGCAGTAATTTGGAGGATGAATTTGGAATGAGGGATGTCAAAGGGAAAGACAACAACATGTGGGGAGCTTCACATTTCATATCATCAACGATGTCTCTTAGGAGGATTTATCCATATTGGAGGTCTCAACTCTTGGTAGAGTACTCCAAGGATCTTGGTGCTTGCATTATTATTGATGACCCAGATGGAGATGATAGATATATGGTGGATGATGTGGTCATATATTCTTATGGAAGAGTCTTCTTGACTAGAGCTTCTAAGCTCAAGGAGAAGCTGCTACATGCAACACATGAGGACTTCTTTTCCATGCACTTTGATGCATATCTTTCCTTGGTAGAGGAGTTCATTTTTGAGGGCATCCATCATGAAATATTTCGGCATATGGAGAGATGCATAGCCCAGATGGTGATAGAGAGGATTTCACAGCCACTTCCCTACTCTTTGGAGGTGAGGGAGAATTTTTAGTTGAGCCATTTCAGCTGAAGGTCCCAAGTACAGGGTGGAGAATGTATAATTCCACATTATGTTTTATACTTCTTTACTTTATATGAGAAGCATGTTGTAATAAGGAGGATTATCCTTTCTTTCATATTGTATGATGATGTACTTGAAGCTATTTGTAGCATTGAGATTGGCTATCTTATTGGTGGTTTGTGGGGAAGCCACATAATTTTTTGTCTGAACCATTGACACCGCTTTGTACTTTCATGTTTTTATCTTGTAAAATTATTGTGGCAACAAACAAGTGGCTGGAAAAGCACTTGTTAATGTTTGATTTGATGCAGGCAAAGGATTCACTACGCTGGTTCCATGTGTGGGACCTTGATCCACTTTCCGGTTATCATATGACAACTTGTCTCTATTGGCTTTTGCTTCCATGTATTGCTGATATTTTTATGTTCATGGGGAGCTTTGTTTTGAGAGTGGAATATGAGTTGGAGATGCCCATTGGGAGTATGATTCTCCCTAATTTTCATGATGCATGTTTCAGGAGAAGAAGTGGGCAGCTCATGATTTCCAAATTACATCTCTTTTCTTCATGTGGGAGGAGCCATTTGAAGAACTTGATTTTTTGGAGGAGGCACTTCATGGTTTATTTGTTTTATGGGGTAGCTTGGGCCACTCTTGGATGTCATAAAATTTCATCCCAAGATCATTAGAAGCCCCATACTTACCAGAAATGGAGAGATAAACCATTTGGATGAGAGGATCCAATCTCTTCATGCAGCCCCAACACATTGTATGAACCGGGAGTTGAAGATCTTTTTCATCTACCTAGAATGACTCATTTCATTTGGATGATACCATGGATGTGGGAGTCACTCATTGGGAATAAGATTCCCCATGTTTTTCACCACTCCTACCTTGAGGAGGCCATTGGACAGCAAGGGAGTTTCCACTTACACCTTCCACCTTTCTCTGATGTGAGCCACATGGTTTTGCATGCTTGGGAGGAAACATTGGAGGGCAGATTTGTAGCAGATCATTTTCAGCAGTGGTGCATACTTTGGTGCAGACTTTTGATGAGGAGGCCACAAGAAGATGAGGGGAGGACTTTTGCTCTCCTTTTACATTTTCTTGAGGAAAAGCAACATTTTGGAGGGCAGGACTATAATATTCCAAAAATTTAGCCTTCAAGCTAAATGGAATATTAGAGTTGTTTTATCACTAGGTAGGTGAATAAATGGGTAGGGAGGCCCATTAACCTCTTTAGAAGAATCAATAACACTCCTAATGTGAAATGAGGAAGAATAAGCAGCTAATTTGAGCACCCTTGGGTGTGAACATAGATGGGATCATGTTGATTCAGTCAACTTTGACCAAGTCAAGAGTGTTGTCTAGATACATTGAATCTCCTTGATGAACAATGTAGTTTTGGTGGAGGACAACTTGCGTGAGCTCGATGGCACATATGGATGGGAACCAATGTGAAGAGGTTCACTTGATATATATGGAGAGGATGGGAGACTTTGGTATTCATGCTTTGATATGATCATTTGATCTTGGTCTATTTAGACTTGGCTTCCTCTTACTGTTTAGCACGATTGTAGTGTTGTTTAGCACCAGGTGTTCCCGAGCGGGAATCCCACCTCTTCCCTTGAGAGGCCTCTTGGGAGATATTTTTTATGTGTTTCTCCACATCTAGGCCTTAGGCCAAGCACCATTCTCTAGCCTCAACATTATTTATATAGCAGAATATTGTTGTGTTGTAGGGTGTTGCAGTGGAGGTTTGATAACACCACTTCCAGGTCTGTTTCTTAGTAGAGGATGCCTTCCTTCTCTTGAGAGATCAGCTAGGAAGATTTTTGGGCTCATTTCACATCTTGGTAGTAGGCCAGAATATTCCTCATCTCCTACAGCAAAGTCCCTTGCAGGAACTACATCATTTTGCATAGAGTTGTAGCAACAAGGTTCCAACCCTTGTTTTTGAGCTAGTTTCCTTGGAAAAGGGCCAACCCTTCTCCCAGAAATCTGGAAGAAGGGATCTTCATCCCTATTTTTTATTATTCATATATATTTCTATAATTTTGTAGTAATACTACATTTTTTAGAGATGAATATTCATATCTACACTTTTTTACATCAAGCTTTCAAGAAACCCTTGCCGAGTTATCTTTATAATGTATTAAGTAGGCTAGATCTTCATTTTCTTAGAATATTGTTCAATAAAACTCTAGATCCATGATTATATATCATTATTTTTCATAAACCCTCTAAAATCATGCTGTGCATGCTTCAGTAATTTCTTCATTGCTTAAGTCATGGGGTTTGGCCACTTTTAAGTCATTTTAAGGCCGAGAGATCTATTTAACTTATCAAAAGAGATTTTTTTATGCTTCTATTTTGTATGTGAGGGCCTTAATACATATTATAATGGATAAAACCATTATTTTCCCTTGTTATAACTCAATCTTTAGGAAATAACTTTTTTAGGGCCCAATTGCTGCATTTTCCCCACTTGGGAGGATGTAGAAGTAATTCCTTTTGTTGTTGATCCATTCATTTTATGGCTATGTGTTTCTCAACAAATTTTATAACTTAATTTCACCTTGATATTCCATTATTGTGCTTATGCACTGTTGCATTCCCATTTTAGGTTATTACAAACACACACATATGTGTTTATATTTCACAAGGACCGATTCGGGGTGAAGCCTAGAAGATATAGTGAGGTGAATATATGTGTATATGCAAACACACATATATATGCAGTTATAAGAAGTTAGGACATGGGTAGGGTTTATGTAAATCTCATGTGGGATAACTTGATTGCATTTCTTGTATATTCATACATGTTGTTGCAGTAGAGGATTTGGGAAAAGGTGAGTAAATGCATACTTATATTGTGTTGGATCTAGAAATATTTAAGGATTTGGAGGAATTGGAATTAATTCCTTATGAAACCATGTGAATGGGAACTCTAAAAAAACACACAAGAAGAGGATATCAAGGTCATTTATGGCTCCAAGGAATTTATATCATTATATTATCCTATAGGTTTGGTACACCAAAATTATCAATGCAAGTTCAAGGATGAAATCATAGGATTTTACCCCCCGGGCCGATGTGGAACAGTTGGGTAGTTTGACTAATTCTTTGTGTAATAAAGTGAACAGACCCCAATTTAATTTATAATTTATAAAGTTCATTTTTCAAAGGAAAAGAGACTTGGGGGGGCATGGGCAACGTTGTGTATGACATGAGAATGAGGGTGACTTGGCGCCCTTGACACAGGATATGTGTCACCAAAAAATAGACCTTTGGCAGGACAAGTGACATGTGGCACTATAGGAGGGGTCTTGTGGTGAATGACATGTCATCTTGACACCACCCTTGCAAGATCTAATGGTGACGTCATCCCGAAATGTATAAGGGAGATGCACCATATATTTCAAATAGAGCGCAAATGATAAGGGCCATGGAAATTTCATCCCACTATGAGAAGTTTCCACTAATGTCACGATGGAAATTTCCATCCTAGACCTCATGCATATAGTAGAGAGGTGCTCGATCGTGTTGAAAACGGATAGGGTTAGGGTTACGTGGCACTGCGAATATTGTAGACCTTTCATTCCTATATTCTAGTTATGGCTATAAATTTCCAAGGGGATGGGGATTGTGATATATGGATTAGTTGTTATATATATGTGCATGTGTGTGCATGTGTGTGTGTGTGTGTGTGTCTCAAGGGGGCAATCCTCTTATTGTATTCATGTATGCTATGTTGAGGAAAGGGGGTTTCACATATAGTTATGTGGAAAAGTTGCAATGGTAGCCACATGAGGATGACCTAAGAGTGATTTGGCATGCCGTGTGGACACCAAGTGGGGTCCACATGGGATCCACATGGAAAGGTTGGGTGAAAGTAGGAGATTAATTCTGAATGATCTAATGGCCATATCTTTCAATATATGAATGGGGAAAATTTATACCGTTGGTAAGGTTTTGATGAGACAATGACAATGGCAAGGTATATTTTGGGTTTTGAAGAGTTAGAGTAAAGTTGAAAAATTTAGACTCTTAGATGATCCAAAATACATAAATATTAGTTTCAAAGCTAGAATATAATATTTAGTGATTTATGATATTTAATTAAATATTGGATACATTTTAGATATAGTGAATTGTTGTAAAATATATGGCATCTAGAAAGGTGTTTTTTCCTAGGCTAGAATTTAGGAAAATAGTTAGTAGATTTGTTACAATAACATTTAATGTAAATGGACACTTTTTAATTAAATAAGTGATCCATAACTAAAATAGGTTAGGACATGTAGCTTATTTAAAGCACATTTTCCTACTTTCAAGAGTGTTGACATTTTGTATGTAAACTGTTGCAAACATTCTATGTAATTCTATTTTCCTGATTAATAAAATTTGTGTGTCTGAGGACACTTTTGTTATTATAGACCTTGTGTTGTGGAAACATCCACACACAAGGATCTATTTATCTATAACCCTATGGCCCCTTAAATGTTACCAAACAAAAAACAAGTGACCAATGCAATCACAAATATAAATTCCAATCTATATGTTCAAGCAGTGAGTCATGTATGTAGCCCCTACACTAATGCTTTCAGCTCACATTTGTATCCCTCCTAGTTTTGTGCACTCCCACCAAGAGATATTCCATCCTACAATAGATCTACTACCTACACAAATGCATCTCCAAACAGGTACCACAAATATCCTTCCGCAGAAGAAGGTTAGCTCAAATAAACATAAACATGTATAAGAAACCAAAGCCATAGATAAAAAATAAAGGTAGCATGTAATTTCATTAATCATGAACAATATGGTAGAGTTCTACCTTCAAGAATAATTTTTCCTCTTCATAATATAGAAGATTCACCCCCTCTCTGAGTTGTATGACCTCAAAACAAATGGATCACAAAATCAGTATCAACGTAGTCACATAACAATACAATTCTCTCTCTTATAGTATAACTCCTTATCCTCTTGGTGAGATTATAAAGGTTTATTATATCCTTTAGGAGAATGTATTTAGACACCTAGGGGATTAAGAATTTAGGAAATTTATAAAATAGTGGACCCCTAGCCAACTCATAGACAAGTGGATCAAGTTGATCTCCTTGGGAAAATAAGCCTTTAAAAATGTTTTTCTCAATTATTGTATTTTTCTTAATTGTTGACAATTATTATCACATAATTATAATATTTTGTAAAAATAATTATGATAAGTTTATAAATTATGTAATTTCACCTTTTCATCATGGAATAAATCCCACATAAATAAAAGAAAAGGTGAAATGGAAATCATACTAGTGAGTAACCGAGGTAAGTTGATATTGGGTTTCTCTCACTATAATGGAGTGGAAAATAGGGTTATAACATATGCCCCTTAATGAATAAGTTCAAAATAGAAAATGATGGATAAAATGCATTATAATGAAGCTCAGAGGTCAAAATGGGAGGAAGGAGACAAAGGAAAGAACCCAAATTAGAAGAAACCAAATGCTGAAGTCTCATTTGTTTTGATAACATCCATGAGGAGGGCACACCCATGCTTGGTCATAAATAAATATTGAACATGGTTGCGAGAACATACATTGTGGATCTATGACATGAAATGATAAGACATGGTGACAAAAAATACATAATGGATCCATGTGACTCATCAAATAGATCATAGCCAGAAACAAATACAATGTGGCTCTAAGTCACTGTATACATCAATAGGACTATGGACACATGAAAATTAGGAGGTGCACCAAAGTAGTCCTCAAAGTACATAAATCATATGTAAATCTAATGCAACCTGGGAAGGGTGTCATATAAGAGTGACATGTCCCTAAACCAGGGTCTTCGACATAACCCTCATGGTAAAAATATACAAGATGCAAATAGATGTGTTGATGTCAAGCACGGGAGAAACCGTATGATTACTAGTCAATGAAGTAAACCAATAACAGACGTGAGGGGATCCACCAATGATGAAAAGGGATCCCAAGGTACCTAGTACCATCTAGTATGTATGAATAAATGATTTTATGTTGAACACTTGTATACTAGACCGATTAGGATTCACTGATGCAAACCCATTTTCAATCGTGAGGAAGCCTTCCACTAATATATAAAAGCTCCAACGTACTAATAGTTCCTATATCAAACTCTTGTATAATGAGTTGAAGTAAAAAAGAGAATACTTGTCAAAGGAGGGCCTTTATGTATCCCCCATCAATCAACACATAACCGATCGAGACAATGTACTTGATGAATGAAGTCATGATATCATGAAGTACAACTGACATAGGGATGGCTAACTCAAAAGGTTTAACAAGAAACTGCATATGTTTGACATAGAATAAGAATTCCCTTGAAAACATAGTGGCATGACACAAAAGTTACTTGGTAGAATGACTAATGAGCACCTTTTTATAACATGTAACAACAAAACAGGAATTGAAGCACACGCCATATGACTGGAAGACTCATATGTATAGCATGGAACCTAGGCAAGCTAAAATCCATCTATGAGACAATGATGCAGACAAGCGCCAAGTTCAAGAGCGAAGTAAGTAGTGCTATAATTTTAACGACTAACAGAAATAATTGGTTCCTTCCCATTTTTATTTCGCAATAAAAAATACACCCTATCATGTAAAAACCGTCCACAAGGACTATACCCATGATTAAATCACATAATGAAAGAAATAAACATTGATGGGGTAAAAACAAGACCATATTTTTTAGTTTTTTCGTTTTTATATTTTTTTTGGATTTTTGGCATATACAAGATACTAGAAAAATGCTCACATCACAAACCAAACCAAAAATAAATAAAATCATCATACACAACCGATGTAAAAAAAAAAAAACTCAATCTAATAGGCCACATCAAATTGTTCCCATCATCGGGTGTTATCCGCCTATTTTGCTACCTGTGTGTCACTGGCCCTTAGCCCTCATAGTCAGATTCCTTTTTGACATGGGGTGATATTTCTTGCATGTCTTACCCCTAATCGTAGGCAGGAACATTTGTACATATGGCCTAAGGCCTCTAGCCACTATCTAGCCCTCTTGTGCCTACGGCTAAGTCCCTAATCCTTCCTTTTTTTGCCTGCAACCAAGGGAATCTTCCAAAATCACTTAGTCCCTAGGAGATTAGTTTGATTACTCATATATTCGAGCTAGAAAAGACTCATCCATTAGAATATTTTGTAACTTCTCATCATCGTGAGCATCCATATTCATCCTCCTATGACCTGACATTTACCTATTTATACTGGATCATTTTAGAGAGTCATGATAGTTTTGGAGAGCCATGATATTTTGGAGAGCCAGTGTTTTGATAAGCTGGGATCTTGATCTTACACTGCCACTTTGCTGGCATATTGAGAGCTTGTGTGGTATTAGTCTTATGTGAGTTTTCTTCATGCTCATTCATTAGATCTAGTGGGGAAAATTTGTCATATTATGGAGAGGAGATGCGAGAGAAAACATATAGAAGCGTTGTATCATTTTTTTGAGATTAATGATGATATATGTTCCCTCCATTACATAATTATGTTTCAAATCTTCTGATTGGTTTATATTTTTATTTATCTAATGATATCCTAAGGAAGATCTCATTTCATCCATGAATGTTTGTAATTGTGTGCAATTGTTGATATTGATAGCAGATGGATTTTCTCGTGTGGAGCATAAGAATTCTGCTATGAACTCAAGGTCCGTCCCCAAATTACGAGGATTCAAGTTACCATTATTTTCCTCATAGTGTAAATCCAATTGCACCCTACTTGTTGAGTCATATGGGATTGGGATATTTTGTATCTTCTTAATTGTGCCTTTGTCTGCCTCGTGATCTATTAGACACTAGATCACAGAGAAAAAACTCATTGTAATTTCTAATGCAACATAACTTGTTCTTTCAATGAGAGAATACTAACTTTTGTGTCCTCTTTTCCTTAGATTTTGATCGGATACTCTTTTTTTCAATTTGCTTGGTTTCCTTTCATTTTTCCGATTGTTTTCTGCTATTTTTCAGGGGTTTTAACTCTATGCTTGATTCTTTGTTGGTCACTACATGAAAAAATGGGGATTTTTCTCTTTTGAACCCTAGCTGAGACCTTGTATGGTTGTGCCTGTGGCCATGGATCCCTTAGCCGTTGGGTGACAAGCTTATGCTCGCAACCAACCCATTCTAGGAAGTTTTGTGCCCATGACTAAGGATTTTTTCCCTTTGAAACCCCTTTCTTTCAATATAAAACTTTTGTTTTTACATTTGTATAGTTTGGGTTTATTGTGTACCTTCTGGATCTGTTCCAGATATTTCTTGTTTATCATTTTTTTCTTTTGTTTAATTAAGTAACTTTTTATAGGAATTGTTCTCTTTCATTAGACATCAATCTTGTCATTTATTTTTTATCTATTGAAAACATATTTGGATCCATCATTTTCTCTAGCTGATCAGTTGTCTTATGTCCTTGATCTAATATATATGTGTCAGTTTATTCGAGGTCTTCCCTTGATTTATTGTTTGTTGTCTTGACTATATCCAATGATTGGTTGGATTTGATTTACATTTGACCTTCATATTTTGGGCTTGCTTCTCATTTTCATTCCTTCTTGTTGAGTGATATCTATGATTTTTTGGTCATTGGTGTCACAAAATGTGGTTTTGTGACCATTTTTGAAGTTTTTATCTAATCAAGTTATTTCGAAATTTTTTTGTCATATTGTATCGCTTTCATTAAGATCTTGTTTAGGCCTCTTTTCCTCAAGGGTTCAATTTAATCCTTTGTAGAACATTGGCCCTGGTTGAGCCATTTTACTGTAGCCCTAGATTGATGGACATTGCCTTCTTTTACTTCCACTTTGGCTTTCAGCGTGTTTGATTTCTTTGAATGTAATTGATTGGGCTTTATTTCCCTAGTTGTTTCGCTTTTGGAGTGCTTTGCATTCTTACAATGGAAACTTTCTTTGGTCTCTCTTTTTGGTTTTCTTTCTATTTTTTTTTGGGTCATTAATTCACAAATTCTTGGGATATTTTTCATTTAGAAAGATCTAGAAAAATTGCATTATCGTATGCATTGTTTTATTTTGAAAACTCTTACCCTCTTGTAGCTAGCATTCATTGAAGTGAAAATGAAAATTTCATATACTTGCATTAGGGTGACTAACTAAGAGTCTTACACATCATCTCAGTTTCATGCCACTTCCTACTTGTGTAAACAACAACCACTAAAATCAACATGATAATAAAATCAACTAGATTCATCTTTTATTTTTATTGGTAGTACACCAAGATTAGATCAGGCTAGGGTCTTGGGGATAGGACTGTGAGTTAAGTACTGCAATACAAAAAAATTAACTTAGAATTATGTGGTAGGGAGTAAAATCCATTTGCATTAGTGTAGCCTAGGAATCCCTTCTCACAATAGGGTTAAGCACAAGGTAACACTTGGACTAGGTGGGGTGACATGACCCATTTTTCTTAGTTTCGGGTGGCATGACATAGCATAATTTGCTTACATAAAAACAATGTTTGTATCACTTGGGGACCACTTGGGAGGTAACTTTGAAGGGAGTTTTTTGTCTTGGACCCTTTTTGGGGTTATGTTTCATACCCTTGCATGTTTATTTGTCATGTGATTGTCCCCCCAGGTTGAGATATTATACGTGGTGACCATCGTGGCATTTCTTTCTAGGGCTCATATGCAAGTTTAGGGTCAGGGTCATCTTCTTTGTATCTGGTACAAATATTAGTCATACTCTCTCAGTCCTCTCGCCACATTAGGGTAATTTTGAGGTAAAAAATGGACCTCCTAAGAAAAATGTACGACAAAAATAAACTTTTTGAGAACCAATAGGATTCAAGATGATGATGTCAACCATGGTGGATGATTCACCATTCTTTAAGTAAAACGGTATAAATATTAAAAAAATAATAAAATAATAAAACTACTTTTTGAACTCATATTTTCAACTTATCTCCCAAAGTTTTTACTCAAATTTCGAGCGAGATTACTCATTGGATGCATAATTTAATTCCTCATCCAAGGAGTACCCATGTTGCATACTTTCGATGGACCTTACTACAAAAAAAATAGAAATACATAAAAAACATGATTACAATAACATTTTTCATGTATTTTTCATTTTTCATGTAGCAGGATCCATTCAAAATATGCAACATGGGTACTCCTTGGATGAGGAATTAAATTTTGCATCCGATGAGTACCACCACTCGAAATTTGAGTAAAACTTTGGGAGACAAGTTGAAAATATGAGTTGAAAAAATAGTTTTTTATTTTTTTCCCTCTACAATTTGATGACGTAATCAAATATTATTTTATTATTTCCACTATTATTTTTATAATTTCCTTAGGAGGCCAATTTTAGACGTCAAAATTCCACTAATGGGGGGGTTTTCCATGTCTTGTGGGGGAATTTGAGCCAAGTTTGTAGCTAAAAGGGTTGGGAATCAATTCATTAGTATAATTGTTCGACCGCCAACTACTTTGTATTATCTTTGTGTGTTCTATATTTTAGGATGTTTCTAGAGTGTGTTGTTTGGTCTCATTCCATAGTTTTGGCCCTAGGTTTTTGCACTAATGGAATTGTTTTTTAATTATTAACATTCTGGCTGAATTGTTTCATCAACAGTCACGTCATCTTTAAGGTTTACTTCCTGAACAAAGTAGACTCATTTCTTCTGCGCAGAGATTGCCTTTTGGCACTTGAGACTTAGACCATCACATAGTATTGGAATATTTTCCTAGTCCCAAAGATAGTGATCTGGTCTCGATCGAGACTTTGGAGGATGATTCTAACGCTCCTTCCAATCTACCTTTGATTGATCCTTTAGGGCCTACCTTATTATGCCTGAACCCACACAGTTCTACACTAGCCTACACTTATGTTCATTTTTCTAACCTTTACCATATGGTAGATTCTGAGACCTCATTACCGTCTGCATCATTAGTCTCGATTTCCATGTTAGTCTTTCCACCTCTTAGTGTAGCTATTCCTACTCCTTTTCCCACACCTTTTACATCTTCCTGGGGCATTCCACCAGTCTCATCTATGGCTCCCACTATTTTCCCTAAGGTTTATTCTACCACCGTTGTCCTCTATGTCGACTATGGTACCCCAACCTAGCCAACCTGTAGGTCCAAGAATTTATTCCCTACCTATTTCCAGCCAATCATTATTGTTACTTACTTAGGAAAGGTTACTTAAGAGAATACATGGGGGGGATCCCCAGTTATCCCTAGTCAGCCTGGGGGCAATGTAGATTCTAGTATGACTAAGCTTTGAATAGTTCACTCTTTCGAGGGGCGCCACCTACCAATACTTTTACTAGAGGGGCTAGTTTACCTTGGGGCAACCCCGCTGCTAGTAACGTCTCCCACCTAGGTCATTATCCCTATGTCAGTCTTACTGTGCAGAATGATCCTTCTTTTCACCCTAGATACAACCCCATAATAAGTCATGCTCCTAGGAGTCCATTGCTCTTCTGGGGTTTTTACCCTAAGGGAAACATCCATCTACCAGTTACATTGACCTGGAGAACACTTCTGCTAGGGAAAACCCTTTTCTTCACCAAAAATCCTATCTATCTAATCTGTATATGGGGCGGTTGCAAGGGTGGTCAGAGGTTCTCCTGTCTATGACCCATTTAGTCAAATCCATAATCCATTTTTATCTTCTATCGATTTACTGGATTTATCCAATTGACTAATGACCCCATCCATCATCATCCTTGGTGTCTACCCATGTTTGCCAAGTTAACATCAAATATTCCCAAGTTTTAATGGAAGCCTAGGGATAATCCATACACTCAATTACCACATATCATTTATGGTGCTCATCAAATTATTTGGTGGATGATTTTATTAAACTTATATTTTTCCAACGTACGGTAACCTCAGATGCCGCAAAATGGTATATCAAGGTATATACTACATCCTACGGTGAATTTGCCTCCCTAGCTCAAACTTTCTTGACACACTTCCAATTGCCTACTCAGTATGATCTTGAATCTGAAATTTACTCCCACTTTAAAGAAGATGATGCCAAATTATTTTTTTTATCACATTCATGAGTGGCATCGTCATAAGAGGTTAGTGAGAACCAAATTACCTGATGAAATTTTACGTAAATGGTTCATTTGATCTCTCTGACCTCATATTTCCAAGGATGTGTCTATGTTTTGAGCCATCACTAAGGAAAAAGTCATTTTAGTTTCCCAACAGTTGGATATTTTCTATTCCCAGTTGGGTACACTATACAAAGTGTTGGTGAATTTCCCTAGGCCTTTATTAACCCTCCTGATCCTGTTCCTACCCACATACCGATGGAGTGTTCAGGTTTGTTCATGATTCCATGAGCCAAATTTCTTCCCAGCATGGAAAATCTATTGTTACATCTCAAGCCCCAGGAAGTGCATATGGATTTGCTAAAGCACCCTCTCTAGATCAGTCCATTGATGTTCTTATGCTGAATTCCATTCAACCAAAGAAAAATTCTCAATCTGATGGTAAGAAAAACAAGAATAGTAAGGGAAATAAAAAATAGAATCAAACTTCTCGGGAGTCCCAAATTAATCCTTAGAGTGAAGGAGGGGGCACCAATGAGCATTGCTCGAAAATCAAGTTTCCCTGTAAAATTTGTCAAGGAAAACACCTTACTCATGAGTGTCCTTGGATGGATGAAGTCCATAGGCTTACTTTACCATCATCTACTTAGCAACATTTTGTTTTGACTCATCCACTCCCATCACAACAACAACAAAACATGGTTTCTCAACCTTCTTGACCTCCAAAAGGGGGCAACGAGGGGTATTCTTCCCATCCCCCTCATATTTCATCCATCCTCATGTGCAAGGAATATGTCAATGTCACTACATGAGCCAAATATTATGACGTAACTAAGTCGACTTCTCCTTAAAAGGACTTACTAGCTCCACCTAGTTCCATTGGACCTATCACTTTGGATGATCCTCTAGAATTTGTGTATCTCCCCCCAAGGGTGTTCTCCCTAAGATGACACACAACCCTTCTTCTAGGGCCAATAAGCATTATCATATTGTTGAAGATCTTTCCTAGGTGGATTCTGTCATGTTTTCCTTGGAGGCCTTTCAAATCTTTCCTCAAAAGAGAAAAGCCTTGTTCTCTACCATTGGTGGAGTTGATTTATCTAAGTCTAGTCTTAATGCTTTCATTACTGAGAAAGTTCTTCCTCGCCTTTCCCATCATATTTCTTTCTAGATTATTGTGCAGATATTTCATAAGAATATCCATCACACTCTGGTGGATGAGGGCTCTTCCACATGTGTCATTCCTATATCCTATTAGAAAGCTCTTTTCTCTCCGACACTCGCCATGTCCAATACTACTCTCAAAGACTTTGATGATTGAAATTTTGTACCCAAAGGACTCCTTCAAAATTCATCCATTGAGTTAGGAAGAAAATATTTCTATGTTGACGTTGAAGTTGTCGATGCTCCTTTGGACTATAGTATGCTCCTTGGTCATAGTTGGTTCTATGCCGTGACTGCAATTGTCTCTTCCATGTTCTGTGTAATTTTCTTTCCTCATGAAGGAAATATTGTCACTATCGATAAACTTGACTACTATGTGTAATCAACTCAAATATCCACTACAGGGAATTCGGTCCCACTTGTGGGAGACCACCTTGCTCAATTTAAGAGCGTTGAAGCTGGACCTTTTAAAATTTATACTCTTATGGGGTTTTTTCTCAACTCACTTCACCCACCACTCCTTCAACTCCTACTGATAATCCTATGCATATGATCTCCTAAGGAACTTTTGGACCTGATAGACCTCCTGATCTGCGGGTGGATTCATTTGATTCTATGTAATTTTATCAAGCTAGTGAGCACCCTGCGCCACCTATTACGGAAGAGATTACCTCTCTAATAGTCTCGTCAGTACCTCCTCATGCTGGTCAAAAAATCCATCTAAATATAGAATATCATCAGGTTCTTTGACCCAAATGGGCCACCCCTCTACTTGTTCCACATGAATCCCTTGATGATGAGCCTCCCCTAGCTAATCAACTTGGAGGTCATGGATCTATCCATTGATAACTATACAGAGGTTATGCATTTTTCTGCCTCTAGTTTCCTCGATTCAGAAAAAGCAGACCTTGGAAACATAAATCTTGAATTGACCTAGGGGGCACCTTTTCGGTGTTCCTTGGAAGTGCCACCCTTGGATTGAGTCAAGTCTTGGGCTTCTACTACTAAAATCCCGAACAAATTATTTCTACCACTTATTGACGAGCATCTTGTACCCCCTTTATGTCTTGATCCTCCCTTATGTCCACAATTTAATTTTGAGAGTGTGAGTATGTTAGACTCTCCTTGGCATGGTCAACCTTTCTAGATTGGGAAGCTTGAATTAATTTTTCATGGCCCAATATTGGTCAATAATATGGTTCCCTTGACCTCCGTGAGGTTGGATATAAAAACCCTTGGCCCATGTCATGTTGTGGGCACACCTTAGCATGAATTAATGGACTATGTAATGCTTGTACATATTGTACATAGGAGTTTGATGAATTTTATCTTCTTCTTTTTTCTATGTGATTGTTACATAGTATTTTGTCACCGTCCCTGCAATCCCTCTCTTCGCATATTGGAGGGTCTTTCCTGTGACCTGTGAGCAGTGTCATACTCTGAAAACACCTTTGTTGTATCCTTCTGCATAAGGACATCATTTCTCCCCATTGAACATTTCCTAAAAAAGCACACAAAAACCTATGTTTTGGCCTTGGCATGGGTAGCTAGTTCACCCAACACGCAAATGTGGAAGATGCACACTAGAGCTCATGCCACCTAGTGCTTTGTCTCTTTGTTGTGCCCGCGCCAACCTTTTTGGGAATTTTTTTTAACAAATTAGAGGTGGAAGTTTCCTTTAACCACCTCAAGGATGAGTCACAGCAAGTGGTTAAACTTGATAAGCCACAGATCTCTTCCTTTAGGTAGTGGTTTTTACCTCCCATGGAACATTCTTTGAAGATAGGACTTCCCTCCATGATTATAGTGATCCTACCCTCTCCCTCTTCCTCTATATAAACAGGCCTTATCCCATTACAAAATCTAGCTGAACATATAGCCAAGAAGCTGAACTTGGAGTAGAGATACTATAGCTGAGTAATTTCTATAGAGAAGGTAGAACCAAGGATAATTCCATAGAGAGAGCCCCATCCGAATTCTCGATGAGCCTTTGTGAGACACAATCTGCCGGAACCCCGTTGGAGGAGTCTGCAACGTCAAAGCTTGGTTGTACTCTTCCTTCCTTTCATTAATATAATCGACTATGGTATTGGTTCCATCATTGTGTTATGTTTATTGATGCAATTGATTTAGTATTCTTCGAATGAATAATAGTTACGAATATGACATAGTATGTTGTGTGTCATCTTTGTTTCTTGTGTATGTGTAGGTATCCGAGTGTGAGAAAGAGTAGATTGTGATATGTTAAACCAGGAGCGAGAGGCAGCCACTCTTTCCGATGACACAATAGTGTAGGACCTATGGTAAGCTATCTATCAATTCTCCATCCATTCGTTAACTAGGAATTGATGTTATAGTGTGTCTTGTTTGCGGCTAGACCCACTCTAGGGCTAGTGGGATCGCCTTTGTCCACAGAGGGGATTTACCTCACCAACAAGTTGGCGATCATACTAGGGATCAGTGTGAGTTTGTCTTCCATCCATTAGGTATTCTTCTTGGTCTTTGATTTCTAAGCTTTCCTTTGCTAATTATTTTTACTGAGTCTAAGACCCTTTTTCAACCCTAGAGGATCAGATCTGACCTCTGTTTTTCCAAAATTTTCCTTTTCTAGGGTTGGCTTGATTGGCGCGGTTTCCAGTTTGACAGTCGCGTCCAATGGCACTTGTTTCTAGTTCAACACCCACACCATCCCCTTTCTGGTGCTAATTACAACCAGACAGTCGCGCCATTCCCTGTAAGTGTTAGGGTTTTCCATGTTTTGGAGTTTTGGGTCAGTACCTATCTCTGTGGGTGTTTTCTTGACTTATTGTGAGTGCTTTGGTATTGTTTGTGACTATGAGCAGCCTCCTTCCTTAGATTTTTTGTCCATTTATTTTCACCATCATAGCCTTAGGGTTTTCTAGTGCTTTGGTATGCTGAGCCTCCTGTAGGATCTTCGGTCTTTTGTTTCACAACCACTTTAGTTCCTTGTTTGATCGCATTCAAATCTCTTGATCCATTTGAGTGATTGCATTTGGTGGAATGAGTCTTGAATGAGTCTTGCCTCTGTCATTCAGTTGTGCTTCTTGTCACTCAAAGTATAGATTACACTGCTTGTGTGGGTCTATTTCAACATCTTTCTTCAATTTGAAAGATTGCAGCATTGGTTTGAGTTTGGTTTTGTTTTCTTTTGAGTTGATTGAATAGTTTCGTTTTAGCTCTCGCTTGAAAATTCTCGAGCTAGTGTGAAGGTTCATTTTTTATGTCATTTAGTGCACTGTTTTCTCTATTACTTTAAAAAAAAAAAAAAATCTTTGTGCTTGCCTTCTTACTTGCACAATGGAATTGGAAAATCTTTCACATAACTAGCATTGGGCATTCTAGGGAAAATTTCTCATTTTCATTAGATTGCATTAGGTACTCTAGTGGATGCTTCTGTGTGTTCTCATTATTTCCTATCGCTTGAAAACTCCTAAACTTTCTCGTAGATAGCTTTTCATCAAACGAAATGGTATTTTATGGAATGTAGCTTGCATTTAGGGATTCGTGAGATCCAACATACAGTAGGACCTTGGAATTGAAACATAAATACAATATCAACTTAAAATTTATTCAATTAACCTAAGGCAACATTCAAACTTAATGAAACATTTAGTGGTCTAAGTTAGAGACGTGTTCCAACGTCTTTAAACCTAGCAGTTGTCGCTCGCCATTTGGCTTCAGACAACACTAGTGCAAACTTGTGCTCCCCGTACCATCGAGTATATAAAGGGAGACCCACCTAGGTTGCAATCCTTTTATCCATAGGAAGCTGAGTCTTCCACCTTGTAACCATGATACACCGAACACAACATTCGAGGAGACTACCTGCACGTACATCAATTACTTTGATTTTTCTTTCATTTTAAAACCAAGGTGTATATGGAAGTTCATGGGAACCTGGTACACCCTTTTACCTAGACTACCTGAGCAGTCATTTTTTATCTTTACTGACTCCATAAATTTGAAAACATCATCGAGCACTTGTCCTTTCGTGCTCGTTTAAAACTAAAAGTGACTAGAGTCATCTTTGACTATTTCTTGACTCTTAAAACATGAAACAACAAATTTTTGGTTTCAATGTGGTAAAATAAAATACCTAGGATTACACACCCATTAAAGTTTGATTACTTGGCCCGTCTTTTCTTGCCTTGGTTTTGATCCAAGAGTCTTCATTTTTTATCTTTTTCCCTTTTCTGGTGTGCTACAGTCATAGTGGCGGAACCATCGGTTTCTTATACTAGCAGTCCTTTCTCCGACAATTCATTTGAAACTTCTTAGACCTCTAGGTCTGTCGAGCTTCAACACCCTATCATCCCGACAGAGTACCCCTTTGGAGAACCAGTGGAGTTCCATTAGCCTCTTTCAAATGCTTGGTTTGGGTTTGGGGTCGGGGAGCATTTTCCCCCTCTTACATTGGGATCACCATTTTTGGCTACTATCATACCTCCTAGCCCCCGTAGTCTTTTACAACATCTCACAGTGGATTCAAATATGGACTCGTCTGGTCCTAATGGAAGTGAGGGTATTCCAGATTCTGATGAAGAATACCAACTTTTCCTAGAAGACATCCATCAAGAGCTTGCTCAATCTTCACCATCTGTTTCGCTTCCAATTGGATATAGGTCTTTGGGTTAGATTATAGCTGGAATTACCTCTATGGAAACATCAACTCCATCAAGGGGGCTAGTTCTCCCTTCATTAGGGATGTCGTTGATGACACCTGTCTCGTCGACGCCTTTTTTTACATATGTCCCCACTAGTTTTGTGTGGCTGCATCGACACCGGTCATCATTGCTCAGTTGTCAGGAGTTTCGACTTCGGTAGAGACTTCGATTGCCATGGCCATCCCTGATGACCTTTCTTTTGAGGAGTATTGACTAGTTGTTCAGCAGCAAAGCTCCTAGACTAATCAATCCCCTCAATATCCTAATCGTCCTTACTTTTCTCATTATGGCATGGATGGTACCCAAATTTATTCACTTCCGTTCCAATATGATGAGCACGGAAACCCTATATATTTTCCTGCTCTTGAGGCTTATCAGTTCATTAATGGTTTTATACCTACCTTGCCTATGCCACCTTCTAACCAACAAGGAAAACCCTTTTAGGGAAATCCTTTGGCCCAACAAGCGTATCCGTATGACCCACAAGGCCAACCCTTATAGGGACAACCTTCGATCCAGTAGGGATTGTTTTACAGCCCGCAAGGGCAGCCTTACAATCCTCAAGGTCAACCTTTACCAACTCAGCCTATGATCTAGCTAAGGCAGCCTCGAGGAAAAGCTGGGAAACCAGTATATCAACTCGGACCTTCATATGGTCCTGGGGGGAAGATCCATCCATCTCAACCTTTGGTTCAACCACAACAGCCATATTTTTTGGTTGGTCCAAATGTTGCAGAGCCAAGGCCATCTTATGGTCCTGCCCCAGGTCAACCTGGTTATCAGGCACAACCTGTCCCACCTCAGCAATCAAGCCAACTTGCTCAACCAGGGAAACCTAGTGGCCCTCATCAATCATATCAGCCTGTTCAACCTGGATAACTTGCACAAACAGCTAACCCTTCTCAGCCACCCTTGTACTCTATGCCGCAGCTGAATCAACCTCTGCGCCTGACTTATCCAGCTCAGCAGGACCCCACTTATCAACAGCCCATTTGACCCCAAGGTGGTTATGACCCTCAAGTTCAATATCAACCTGTATACAATGTGCCTCAAGGTTCTGCTTATTACCCTCAACTTCCAAGCTATACTTATACTCTGCAGCAAAATCCTTATGCTTCTCAATAGGGACCCTCATATACTTAGAATCAGTATCCTAGTTTTCAACCCCTGTATCCTAGTCCTCAGCTGCCATATCAACTGAATTATCTGGCTTATACCCCTTATGGTCTGAATCCTTTGGGATAGAACCAATGGGGGCAGAGTTATACTCAACCAGGATGGAGTATGAGTACAGGTCCTTATTGAGGACCTGCTATGCCTTCTAACCCTCAATTACCTTTTCTCGCCACGTTGGAGTTACCGGATGTGTCCAAATTGACAAATGATCCCATTCTTCATAATCCTTATTGGCCTCCAATTCCAATGAAGGTTCCTGGTGATTTTCCCAAGTTTGAGGGCAAGTCTGGAGAAGACCCCCAAGCACACGCCATGACATACCATTTATGGTGTTCTTCCAATTCTTGGGTGGATGACTCGGTTCGACACCGTCTTTTCCAGATCACTCTTACAGGAGCTGCTGCTACGTGGTATATCGAACTGCCCCATGGTATCTTTAAAGATTTCAACACTCTCGCTATGGCATTCCTTGCTCATTTCCTGTTGTCGTTTCATTACGAAGCTGGGACGCATCTCCTAAAATCCTTGAAACAGGACCAACTACCCATATCTCGGACCATATTTATGACTGGAGATGGATTCGTCGCCTGATCAAGTTCAAAATTCCTAATCAGCTTCTTACTCATTGGTTCGCTACCTCTTTTGTCAATGATGTGTAACCGAGGAACAAGCCATTGCTCATGCCCAATACCTTGATTTAGTGTACTCTCAATCGAGCATTTTTTATGACATATTGACTGATGCTCCACTACCTGGGACCTATAAACCACTAGCTACCCCATTGGTTGATGGCATTATTGGTTCTGTGTCTAAGACTTCACGCAAGTCTGCCAATGGGAAGTAGAAATCAAATTCTTCCAATAATTTCGCTCCTCATGCTACCCTGGATTTTGGTAAAACATTGGAGGTCAACGCCATTCAGGTCAATCCCATGGACAAGACTTCCAAGGGGAGAAAGAAGGGAAAAGGATAGGAAAAAGCCAATTCCCCAAAAATAGAATTGTCTAAACCTTGTGCTGATGATGGTTCACAGCGAAAGCCGAAGTATCCCTATCTGATTTGTGATGAGGAACACTACAATAAGGATTGTCCTAGAGGATCCAAGGTTAGTTAACTACTCAAAGGCACTAAGGGAACTCCGGTGGTCCTTAAAGAACCTTTCCCATCTCAGCAAACCCATATCGTTGAGCAATCTCTACCATATGCATCGTTTGGCTCTCAAGTATTCATGATGAATGGTTTTGCACCTGTTTCCATTGCTACTCGGTCGAAGGATTATGTTGGATCATGCCAGGCAGCCAAGAAAGAGGTCGTCAATGGTCCTCCTTCGCCACCTACCTCTAGTTCTCTTGAGATTGAAAGGCCCAGTGCTGAACCCATTGTATGTTCGCCTTCTAAAGGTGTTCTCCAGAAATATTCTTATAATCCTAACGCCCGTGCTGCTCAGCATTACAATATTGTTGAAGAATTAGCACAGGTGCCATCCACGATGTCCATGTTAGAAGTGCTTGTCCATCTAAATGGAAAGAATTATTATCTGTGATTGATAGGATTGACCCTAATGATTCTAGCCTTCTCTCTTTCAAATTATAGAATTTTGTCCCCTCGACTTCTACACCAAATTGCGCTTTTCATACAAGTCGTCATTAACAGTCTCAATATCCATAGAGTCGTTGTGGATGAAGGTTCATCTACCTATGTCATGTCATCTGCTTGTTGGAAGGATATTGGCTCTCCAACCCTGACTTCCTCACCCAATGCCCTTGAGGAATTTGATAGAAGGGAATCGAAACCCTTGGGTGTTCTTGCTAGCTTGCCGATCACGCTACAAGGAAAGATAGTTAACGTTGAAGTAGAAGTCATTGACACCAAACTCAATTACAATCTTCTACTTGGTCGCAGTTGGACTCACGCTATGCTATGTGTTCCATCAACCCTATTCCAACTTCTAAAGTTTCCACATGAGGGAAAAATCATTACTGTCGATCAGTTGTCGTTATTTACCTTGTCTTCCAAGAAAAACGTGCTATACGTGGATCAGATTCCTTCTCCCCTTGATAGTGTAGGGCCGAGTCTTTTCAAAGATCCCACTCTCATGGGTATCTTTCCCCTTACACCACCAAATAATGTTCAAGTTAATATGATCTCTTGGTCGGATGACCCATGGATCGTCCCTTTACCTGACCAGGTTGATTCATTTGGAGATTAAATGCTGCTTATTCCAATTGAAATCAATTATTGTGAGCTTACAACTGCATATGATTCTCCCCCTTCTGAAGGTGCTCCTTTGAGCATGGCTCTCAATGTTTATTCTCAATCCCCCTGGCTCAGCGATGCAGATTCGCCTGATCCTTTGAAAGAAGTGTTTCCATCTGACCAGGCTATCATGGAAGCCATGTCTCTTGAATATCTACCGTGGAGTGATGGGCACCATCGTTCGTCGTTTATGCCTGGCCTTGGGGCAATGTCTAACTGTCTTGAGAGTTTTGCGTCTCAAGTTGCTTCTCCACCACTTCAAATGCATATTTTGACTCATGAAGTCTTCGCTGAAGGTAACTTGGGTGAAATTACTCAAACGATTCCTATCGACATTTCCATGAAACCAGGGATTGTCGAGAACATCCATGTGGGAGTCACTTGCTCTTCCGAGGAAGTCCAAGTGTATACTAGCCTCTTTCACGAATTCCCTGATTTTTTTTCCTTGTCTTACGAAGAGATGCCTGGAATTCACCCGAGTATTGTAGTGCACAAGATTCCCACCTACTCAGGTGCGAAGCCTGTTTGCCAGCATCTTCATCCATTGCATCCTCGGAAAGTTGTCGCCATCAAAGCTGAAGTTGAAAAACTTCTCAAAGCAAGTTTCATTTATCTTATTCCTTTGACAGAGTGGGTTTCTAATATTTTTCCCATGGATAAGAAGTAGGGAGAAATTTGTGTATGTGTTGATTATCATGATATCAATCGGGCCTTTCCTAAGGATAACTATCCCACCCCTTTCATCGATCAAATCATTGATGATTGTGCAGGGAGTGAAATTTTTTCCCTTATGGATGGTTTTTCTGGCTATAATCATATCAACATTCTCTCGTCTGATCAGCACAAGACCACTTTTATCTGTCCTTGGGGAATGTTCGCATATAAGAAACTCCCTTTCGGCTTGAAGAATGCTGGGGCTACGTCCCAGCGCACCATGTCTTATGCCTTTCACGATATTTTTCATATTTTTCAACCATACCTGGATGACCTTCTGGCTCATTCAACTGCGAGAAAAGACCACTTGGACCATCTTCGCCAGATCTTTCTTCATTGTAGACGCTACAACATTCAGCTCAATTCACATAAATGTGTCTTCTACATTGATTCTAGTAGACTTTTAGGGTTTATCGTATCTAAAGATGAAATTTTCCTTGACCCACTTAAGGTTGAGGCTATTGTTAATCTCCCCTCCCCATCCTCATTACACCAGCTCTAGATTCTCCAAGGGAAAACAAATTTCTTACGTCGTTTTATCTCGCAATATGGCGAAGTAGCCAAAGGATTCACGTGAATTTTAAAGCAAGATGTCCCTTTCTGTTGGGATGAGATTGCTCAACAGTATTTTGATAGGCTTAAGACATTGCTTATCAATGCTCCTCTATTACATCCTCTGAATTACCATTGTGATTTCACACTTTATCTAGTTGCTGCCTTCAGTACAATCGCCATGGTTTTGGTTCAAGATGATGATGACGGTAATGAGCATGTCGTTTAATACTTGTCTCAGAACCTTCTCGACCCTAAAACACGTTACACACATGTCGAGAAGTTAGCATTGGCTACGGTCTAGGCCATCCAAAATTTTCATCACTATATCCTTTTATGCATGGTGACCATGATTTCTGATTGTAACCCCATGACCTATTTTCTATCTCGACAGTTGCTGCGGGGAAAATACTCGAAGTGGATCATTATCCTCCAAGTGTTTGATTCGGATTTTACTACCACCAAATCGAAGAAATCACTTGTTTTTGCTGATTTGATTTGTTCTCTCCCCACCGACTCTGCTCCTTCTCATTCCAAGGGTCATATTTTGGACGAAACCCTTTTCTTAATTAGCACCCTTTATCTGTGGTACGGTGATATCATCGTATATCTCTAAACTTCTACTTTTAGGTCTAAGTTAACGAAAGATGCTCGGCGCCACATTCGGCATCAGTCACAACCTTATCGTATTGTCGGAGATGCCATCTATCATGTTGGAGTTGATTATGTACTCCACTGATGTCTGACCCTCGAGGAAGCTGAGAAAGTTTTAAATGACTGCCACAGTGGCTCTTGTGGTGGTCACATGTCTGGTTATACCACTGCACAGAAGATCCTTCGTGCTGGCTATTTCTGAACGTCCATTTTTAAAGACTGCATCGTCGTAGTACACAAATGTCATGCATGCTAGATAAATCAACGCAAGATGCATGCGCCACCTATTCCTTTACACCCTTTCATTACCATTGGTCCTTTTTCCAAATGGGGCATCGATTTTATGACGTGTAACCCTCGTTCAGCCAGGGGGCATGCCTATATTATCGTCGTCGTCGATTATTTTACAAAAAGGTCTAAAGCAATGCCTACACTGGCTGCGGACGGTAAGACAATGACGCAATTCATATTCAATCATGTTATTTCTCAGTTTGGTATCCCTTATGCCATCGTTACTAATCATGGCTCTCATTTTCGGGATTATATGATGGCGGAGCTGACATCTAAGTTGGGTCTACGTCACGATAGCTCAACACCTTATTACCCTCAAGCTAATGGCCAATTTGAATCTGTAAACAAAGTCCTTGTTACAATGCTTCAACGAAAAATTGGGATCCATAAATCAAATTGGAATCTCATTTTTTTTTCATCTCTTTGGGCTTACCGAGCGTCGACTAAGCATGTGACTGGAATTACCCCATTTCAATTGGTATATGGTCTTGAAGCCACTCTTTCGATTGAATGTGAAATCCCTTCACTCAAACTAGATGTGGAATTACTGCCTAATACTTCGCCTGAGAAAGAGCATCTCCTCTACTTAGAGAGATTGGATGAAACTTGTTGCTTAGTTGCCTTGGTCATCGAAGCACATAAGAAGCGAGTCAAAGCTCATTTTGACCAAATAGTTTCCCCTCATTCTTTTATCGAAGGCGAGCTCATTCTCCTATACAGCCATGCCCATGAGAAGATGGGGGCAGGTAAATTCCAACCCATGTGGCATGGGCCTTACATCATCAAACATGTGTTACAAAATGGGGCTTACGAGCTCATTGATTATGAAGGGTATCCTTTAGCACAGCCTAGGAATGGGTTGTACCTTAAAAAGTATTATTCTTGAGTCATTCATGCATGATATGTGTACATAGGTGATTTTTTCATTTTTTTGCATGTTTTGGTTTAATGTGTTTTGTGAGATTTTTTCTGCTTATTGGGTCTTATCTGTTATGCAGATGTCTATTTCCCCTTATGTCGTTTTCATGAATGGTGTTTCCCGTAGTACCAGGAACTTGTCTTCGGTAGCCTGGGTAATTTATGATCTTGTTGGTGAGTTGATTAACTTACAAGGTATTTGTCTAGGACCAACTACAAAAAAATTCACTAAATATAGTGTTGTTTTGGAACTATTAACCGAGGCAGATAACCTCGGCATACGAGCATTGCTTGTGAATCTAGATTCGCAACTTGCTGTTCTTCAACTTAATGGTCATTACTCAGTTCGAAACCTGTGCATTTTGAGATTGTATTTGCGTATTCATTTACTTGAAAGACATTTTTATTTCATTACATATCAACATATACCAAGACGAATGAATACATTAACTGATGCAATATCTAACATTGTGCTAGATAGACATTTGCGCAATTTATAAAACATCATATGTAAATAGACCCATGTAGAATATATATATATATATATATATATATATATATATATATATATATATATATATATATATATATATATATATATATATAGATGTATATATATATCGATTGTTTGCAACGTGTGCATCATAAAACCCAAAAAATATATATGTCTATTTCAGTTACATCGCGAGACAACATGTCTCTCAAAAATGTGTGGAAATCAAAGCCTAAGTGCCTAATCAGCGTGGTGCTCATGATAGCACGTCACCGCCCGTACCAACCGCCTCAGAAAGTGGTGGATATGACTTGGCACCCCTATAGTATGCCTCTGATAGGTCCGAGGCACATCATCCAAGCGAGCATAGTCTGGGACCCCACGGGCGATCCCCTCCAGGTTTTGTACTATCTCCTCCTCGCCACCCTCACCATGAGGATCGAAATCACGAGGAGTTTGCCTCCCTTTCAGTGACATACCTGTAGGACGTTCTGGGCCAACATCTGCATACATATAAGAGTAACTGTCAGAACATGCATATATACCAAAAAATCATAAACTCATGTAAATAAAAAATGAGTCTCACCTAGTTCTTCGTCCCAATCCTCCTCCTCCGAGAGTGGGAGGTCTTGATCACCGGTGAAGTCCGTACGAATAGGGGCCAATCCTCCATGAAAATTAGTTTTTGAGAGCCAATAAATTAATTTCAGCCTCTAAGACATCTTTTGGCCGGCTCCCTACCATGGGCATTAGCGCACCGCCATCGTGTCATCCATGCCTAGGGTGGTGGCACTGTGGACAATTACCTCTCGACGCTAGAACACGTAGTCGTCCAAGAAGAAAACACCAAGATTGATCCATACCCAAATCGCTTTTAGTTTGGTCTTCTTGTACTTGGTTAATTTTCCGCTTCATATTGATAGTCATGGCCTCCGGCCACCAGAGAGTTTCGTGGTTAGGCAGTTCGTTTTCGTGAAGAAGCAGCTTGTGTTTAGTGGGCTCCGCGTTAAGCCACATCCTCGTTGCACCCCACATGATATTGTGTAGCACTACTTTTAGTTTCAGATCCTGGGATGGTTTGGATGTCAAACTTTCCACCGATCATTTTTGTGCCCCCCAAAGACACTGTCAATCACCATCCTTTGCTCTCCATGGCAGGACGGCACTTACCATGATAGGGACCGCACCGCGCGACAATCCCGTGATAAAATAGACATCCGAAAATCCACCTCAAGTTCCCCGATCCCGAAGCACGAAATTTTCGGTCTTCATCTCGTATGCTTTTCAAATACTCGAAGCACCGTCGTGCTCAGAGGCACGTGCTTTGAAGAATCTCTTTAGCCCACAATCTCTCGAGGGTGTCTATGCACCTACTATTATCCATGGCAAGTTCATCTTCATCACTATATTCCCTTCTTTCCACTCAATCACCATTCTTTCTTCTTGATACTTGCACATCAACGTTCATATGAGTACTGTTAGTCTACTTGGGCACTTAAATTTGTGGAACAAATGATTGCATTTTTCTTAAATTAATGCATATTTTTAGGTTGCATACCATTCGATCGTTTCGCTAATATTCTCACCAATTGGTGCACCATCTATGTAAAATTGAAGACATCGACGCGGGTCCATGCCCGAAACTCGTACAATCGCAATGCCCCAGATTTTGATAATCCCTCTCGAGAAATCAAATGGCATGGTGATTGAAATTTAGCTTAAAATATGGGAAATGGTGTTGTTCCACGAGATCGATGGAATCAAGATTGGTTCAACGGATCACTCGTAATCGCTACCACAAGATCGCAAACCATACGTCACCTCTTGCTCCACAAAGAGGGAAAAGGAAAAGTAAATAATTTTTACCACTTATGGCATTTTATAACTTTTCAACATCTTAAATTAGGTTTTAAAACATATTTTTTCGATTATTTTATCATATTTTTTTCGAGAAATGGGTTTTATACATGTCTTCGTATGTTGTGTCAGGTTTTTCGCATGGTTATGATGAAGTAACGAGTTATATTTTATACTTTTCGGTACCTCTAAGAAACATAAAAATTCACTACCGGAGTCATCTTTCTACCTTCTTTCCGACTTTCAAACCCGAAAATATTATCAAGACGCTGTCGTTTTGAACCTATTAAATGTATCGCGAAACGATATCTACCCAATATACGTTTACCCTTTTTGGGTCGTTATAGATTATTTACGAAAGGAACACCTTAGCTTATCGCAACTAAGAGGTTTCTTCCCGTACACATTTTTCTACCTTTTCGTATCCGTGAGACTATTTATGAAAAGGGCCTTGCCGGAGTTTTCTTTTTCCGCTTTTCAAACCCTCTAAACATGAAAATATGTCGAGTTCTCCTTTGTCAAACTCGTTAAAATCGATCACACGAACTCGTCGTTACAACGTTACCGCAGTTCCTTCCGGGGCTTCGTAAAATGCACTAGGATGGATTTGTCCAAAGGAAAACTTATATCGTGCTACACATGTTATCCCCTTCAAGCTTGTTTTCAAAAATAATTGGGCACTCGCTTAAATGGTGGGGAAAATGGAACCGATCGTAGTCGTAAGCGATGTGATGTCGCTCCTAAGCACAAGACCTGTCCGCATTCGCGTCGAGTTGGGGACTTCACTGGCCATTTGTTTTTCTGTTGGTTTGGGTAATCTCTTGACCGTCATCTCGCTCTTTTCGCTTCGCTGCTACCATGACCCTGAAATGCCTTGATGTCAAATACTGCCAAATTTCTGTCGTGTCGCCGCGATATGTTCAAGAGAAGTTTGCCTCCGAATTTTTTAACCTCCTCCGATTCTTTGTTGATCTTGATTCACAAACATTATATCCCTATGTCCCGTGTCGATGGTGGGAAACATTATGGCCTACCTTGACTGTGTCACTTCCCCCTCGTCGAGACTCGACTGCTCATTATCCGTTAGTTGACCCAGAGACTCCCTTTAGGTACCTTGAGCTCGCATGCCTCACTCATGTGTTCTTCGCATTTGATGCAAGGTCCACATCATTGGTTTCCCATCGACCGACTTCCCGTGTTCGACGCGATCACTATTCACATTCCGTGGATTGTACCTTTTGTACCTTGAGAGCCATTTTCATTGGTGGTTTCTCTCGCATCCGTTAAACGAATTTCATCATCGTTAGCACCGATGATTTTCTCGTACGTTCGACTTTCGTACCACATATTCGCATGCTCGAATTTGTACTTTTTTTCGGTGTTTCCAGATGGAGCGCAAGACCTCGGGTTTGCAAGGATAAAACTAAAGTTGTTGCGGGTTCTTTGTGGATTACTATGACTTATTACATGAATCTTCCGATTGGATGGTTGCGACCATACCTAATTCTATTTTTTGATCCCTATTGCCGATGGTTGTGTCCATATCTCGCATCTCACTTTTATGTACTCTATTATGGATGGTTGCACCCATGCTACATGTCATATACTTATATATCAGCTGTATTTGTACTCATGTTTTCCGATAACAGTTGTTTGGTTCGAATACATTCTCATAAAACATTTCACCCCTCCTCTCTTCCTTTTAATCTCTGCGTTTTAGGGGGCATATGTTACACAAAATTTTGTCACCGTCCCCGCAACTTCTCGCCTCGGCATATTCGAGGGTCTTTCCCATGACTCAGAGCAGTTAAGCTACACTTTGCAAACACTCTTCTTTGCATCCTTCGTACAAGGACATCATTTCTCCTATTGGAAATTTCCTCAAAAAAGCACACAAAAACCTATTTTTTTGCTTCCTGGCACGGTTTTAGAGTCCCACACCGGGTGCTCGTCCCACAGTGCCCACACCGCCTGTTTTAGGAATTGATTTTTAACAACAGAGTGCGAAGTTTCTTTCTAAATCTGCCTCAGGATGAGTCACCGTAAGTGGTTAATTTGATCACTCATGATCTCCTCTTAGGTAATGGTTTCACCTACGGAACACCTCGAAGATAGGTTTCTTCCACAATTATAGGATCCTAACCTCTCCCTCTCTCTATAAAAATGTGCCCTCTCCTTTATGAAAGCACGAATACATAGCCAAGGCGCTAAACTTCTGGAGAAGAACACACAGTTGAGTAACTGCTAACGAGAAGGTAGAACCAAGGAGAATTCCATAGAGAGAGTCTCGTCCAAATTCTCGGCGAGCCTTTGTGAGACGTGCTCCGCTGGAACCCTACTGGAGGAGACCGCAACATCGAAGCTTGGTTTTACTCTTCCTCTCATTCATTAATATACTTGACTATGGTGTTATTCCATCATTGTGTTATGTTGATTATCTCGATGCAATTGATTTAGTCCTTCGACCAACTAATAGTTACGAATGTGAATCGTTATGTTGTATATCGTCATTGTTTCTCGTAAAAGGGTGTCCTAGCATGAAAGCGAGCGGACCGTAATATGTCAAACTAGGAGCGAGAGGTAGCCACTTCTTTTCCGATGACAACAACAACAGACCTCCGTAATTCATCTATCGAACCTTCATCCATTTGTTAACTAGGAATAAATATTATAGCTTGTCTCGTTCAGGCTAGACCCACCTAGAGCCAGAAGTGATCGCTTCCGCCTACAAAGGATTTACCTTACCAACAACATGTTAGGTCCCTATATTACTAGTATAGTCCCTTATTGTTATTATTGTAACCCCTTTATCGTTATTATTGTACCGTAACTCGTATTATTATTATTATGCCCTTAAATTATTATTTTTAGGCCTAGGATTACATTGCACACATGACCTTGTACATAGAAAGGAGGTTTTGTAATTTGTATCATCCAAGAATTTTTCATTCACAATGTATTGAGATTTCCAAAGTGTCTTATTTCTAAATGCGTTTATATCTCTTTCCTTCTATTTTAGAGCCGGTTTCACAATAAATATGATAAGGTGTTGTAGTTTATTTGGATTCCAAAATGGGGAAATGAGTAGCATGTATATGTATTCCTGTTTATCAGTAGTCTCTTGTTTATGTATAATTATATTTTCAAGCTCCTTGCTTGCTGTGAAATGATTCATGCACTTAGTTGCTCATGGTATGTATTTTTATTCAATAATCTATTTTATGTATAATTTCCCATGTGTTAAAATTTGCTGTGCCTCCTTAATTTATGTTGCACGAATCTTTGTTGTTGGTCATATTTCCGTATTCGCTTCTTCCTCGAGTTCATGGGAAACATTCTTAAGACTTTAATATTGTCTCTTCATGGGTTCCTCCTCCTCCATTCTTTCTCAACACCCCACATATTTTAAAGCCTATGTTCATCGTCGATACTTGGCCCATTTGAAAGTTACCTAGCTACATAGCCTCTTGATCCCTCTCATAAAGATAGGCAATTCACAGTGAATCGTACCTAAGGTCTTCCATTCCCTAACCATAAAAACCATTATTTTTTATCCATATTTTGCTCTAAGGCATGTATATAATTTCATATTTAACCTCCCATTTGTGATGTCCTACCAGTCTTTGCACAACTCAAGCCTGCTCTAGGAGCTACAACACCTTATTTAATTTTCATCACCATATTACTCCGTAACTCTTCTTGTCTAAAAGAGTTTTAAAGTCCCTTTAGTTCGGCTTGGGAAAATTATTATCTTTTTATGGTGTGAATTTTGGATGGACTTCGTCTTGGAGATGAATTTATGGGTATTGAACAAGGTTTTGGTAATTTTGTATGATTCATGCCAAATTTCTATATTTTTCATATTGCATTTATGTAGTAGGTGTAGAAATTATATAACCGATATGTTACACATCCTAGATTCTCCGATCAACATCATTTGACTTCATGCATAATATAATTTCTTCTACCATTGATCAATAATTTATGAAATAAAATCAATTGCATGCACACATTAAAACTCATGGCAATTCGTTACATATGAAATACAAAGAATTTATGGGAAAGATTAAATGTCGAAACCCCAACTATCTATATTATATGTCATAGAGATTGCGTAACAACCATCATACAAATATCCCCACAAGCTCTCAACACAATTCCAATTGCTACACACTAACTGTGTCCGATCTATCAAATCTCATGCTCCAATCTATACCACCTGCTAGCCTCGCTCACCGTGAAATCACCGAAGAATGGATCCGAATGAGTTCAACTGTTCTGTATCCTTGTCACGTAATCTTCATAGGAATCTCCAACTAACGTATGTTGCAAATTGCGCAACACTATAGTCACAAATGATAGTCACACTTTTCTTTCCCTACTCTCCAACGTCTCATCGGGACCATTCATGCACCGTAGTTAATCGATGTATTCTTCACTTGATTAATGAGTTAATAATTAGTGAATTAGTTAATAATTAATTACACCACTCTCACTAGTGTATCAATCAAATAGACTAAATACAATTAGTTCAACTATGTTTAATTGTTAAACCTAACACAACTCCACCAACTACCTCAATAACTTCCACCAAACTCGCTACATGAGTTTCTAATCAAGTTCTACAATAGCTCCACTTAACCTCAGAATAGTGTAATTTCTTTTTTCGTACAAGTTGTGCTACATCCGTGCACTTAATCGAAGTGCTCCAAGAGAACAAGACAATGTTTATAGTCCAAATATTATTAAGAGCTATTGTATTCTTTACATAATTATTTTTAGACCGACAATTCAAAATAGATTCCGCCCAATATGTTCAAAATAGAAATTCATCTATTTTTCCAACTTGACCAACCATCCACAAATAGCACACTACAACTCATAGAATATGATCGACATGTCTAAAAACAACAGTCTAAAAATAGACTTTGCGACAAAAATCACCCTAGGGCTCTACCTAGCTAGGTGATTATTTTCCAACTAGGATCGTAATGATGTTTGCTTCTTCATCGTTTCTTGTTGCAATTTTCAATACCTCTCAAAAAGAAAGGAATGTTCTCGTATGCGACATGCAACTACATGCATTCACCGTAAATCTTTTCAAGCGCCATGCAAGTCTCCATGCATCTCGCTTCCGCAACCTTCCGAAATCGAATAGGCTCCAAAATAACCCAATTAGTATGCATCTATTGCAAAGTCTTCAACCTCTCGCCGGTACCAACTACACATGTCTTCGGAACCACTACGCGTTGTTGAACCCACACCCATGCACTCTTCACTTGTCGTCAACTCGAACCGCGCCTCCGTATCCGACACTCGTCACTTTGATCTCGCTCGCATAAATCCAATCGATCATGCTACCGCCGTTCATGGGCACTCGTAGCTAGGTTCAATCTTAAGGAGATCCGCGACCATTCCATGAACTCGCCCGCAAATATCCTTCTGGGATTACCTGCGGCATGTCGCCCACCCTCACCTAGTGGTATAGTTGCATGCACTTTCTCTCGCCTACAAAGACGAATTTTCTTCGTATGAGTGGTTTCTTCCAATCTGGCGCATCCCTATCTTGGTCGCTCCACATCCGCAGCCTTCACCTACCGTACGCAAATTCAACTCCCTCTCAAGCTTCAATTGTGGCGGATTTTCGTACCCCAAACAAAGAGGAAGCTCCGGGGAGAAATCCCATCTACTTCAAGTCCGTAGAGATTCTCGGCCTTAATCCCAACCTTCTCGACTTTCATGTCGCTATCGAAGGAAAATTTTCCCTCACTAAATACAACATCATACCCTTTATCCTCTAACATTGCAACCGAGATTAAATTTTTCTTTAAACTCGGAAATACGTACTACATCTTGTAAAAGAATGAGTTTACTCGACTCCTCCGAAAGGTAATGGTACCAATGTCGATCGCATTGTATCGTCCTATTTTCGCCCAACTCAACATGCAACCCGAGATCTTTTTCTCCACCAAGTTGATCGAAAAATTCATATCTCCCGTCATGTGAAAGAAGCGCCACTATCAAAATACCACCCCGATCTCAATGCACTAAAGACCATGAATGCGATCAATGAGAAGTCTGGTTTTCAAATTACAGGTGAAGAGCCCCACCACCGTAGCTCGAAAATCTCGCTTGTTCTTCTTCTTTTTCTATGGACACCGTGGTGAAATGCCTACGTCCAGGATAAAGGAAAACACTTCACTTGGACATGTCACGCTCTTTGACATCCTACCGTGATTGAGAAGATTTTTCTTCCCCTTTCCTTTCCTTACTTTGGCATCCACAAATCCTCTTCATCATCATTCTTTGATGAAGAGCCATCTCGGGTCTCGCCTTATCTCCTTCGCACAAGATCCGACCAAAGTCGCTCCCATCTCCGGGGGGCTCACTATTGATCGAATTCCGATAGAATGCCAACTTTTCGGAAGCCAAGGAGGAGCCAAGCTCGCTCAAGTCATCGTCATCCATAAGAATCCCCATACTTCTCACCTCATCTCGCACCAGACAAATTTTCGTGAGGTACTTGGGTATATTGTCCTCTTTTCTCCATTTTTATGTTCTCGTTTAGGCGTTTATCCTTGAGCGCCAACTCTCCTATGGTCGCTCTTATTTTGGAACAAGTCCGTCAATGCTTCCGACATCGTAAGAATGGAGGAAGCTTTACCATGAAGGCTGGACACTATGTTATCCTTCACACCTTCCAAAGAATTCTTCGACATCTGCTACCTTTCTTTTGCCATGCGTCAAGTGCGTTGCATCGCTAGAACCCGTTTAGGAATATCAAATATCCAGGAACCTATTCAACCCATTATCCCCCGAAACATCGCTCTATCCCTATTCTTCCATGAACATAATTCAAGCTACCTCAAGGGCATACTTCCAATCGCAATTCTACTTAAAGACATTTCAATGAATGTTCAACTTCACACTAAGAGAACACCTGCAGCACTCTGTAACCTACCGCAAAACTCAACCGCTTCAATGTTTAAATTGCTTCAACGATCAATATCGCTCTAATACCATGTAGAAATTATATAAATCGATATGTTATACATCCAAGATTCTCCTCGATCACACACTATTTGACTTCTGCGTCAATACAGTAATGTCTTCTGGTCATTGATCAATAATTGCGTAAATCAAATCAATTGCATGCACACATTAAAACCATAAAAATTACACCTATGAACATAGTAATTATGTGGAGAGTTTAAAGCTAAAACCCCAACTATATGTATATTATATGTCATAAAGACTGTAAAAATAACGCACAAATTCTCACAAGCTCTCAAAGACAATCTCCAATTGCTACACACTAATCAGTCCGATCTAGCAAATATCACAATCAATATCTCTGCCACCGCTAGCCTCGCCTATACCACAATCACCGCCGAAGAATGGCTCGGATGAGTTCCACCGTTCCGTGCCTTTTCTCACGCAATCTTATAGTGTGAATCTCCAACCACCGTGTGTTTCAAATCATGCAATACTATAGTCACAACCGATAGTCACACTTGCCCTTTCACCTACCTCTCCACTAGTCTCCACCCAATCGTCCAAGGCAATGCGCTAATCGATGTATTCTTCAATGATTAATGAGTTAATAATTATTTAACTAATTAATAATTAATTCACACCACTCTCACTAGTGTATTAATTCGCTAGACTACACACAACTAGCTTCAACTATGTTTAATTAAGTTAAATCGAACACAACTCTCCACCAACTACTCTCAATAACTCTCCACCACCGTCATACATGAGTTCTAACCTAAGTTCTAAGCAATAGCTCCACTTAACCTCGTAGTCAGCGACCTTTCTTCAAATTATTAAAGCACATCTATGCACTTAATCGAAGTGCTTCAAGAGAATAAGATAATGTTTATAGTCCAAATATTATTAAGAGCTAATAATATTCGATACATCTATTTTTAGACTAGCAATCTAAAAATATATTCTATGTCTAAAAATAGAAACTATCTATTTTTTCAACTTGACTAATCATCCACAAATAGCATACTCGTTAAATCGGAATATGATCGACATGTCTAAAAATAGACATAGTCTAAAAATAGACTTTGCGATAAAATCCTCCGTGTGGGGCCCTCTACCTAGTTTAGGTGATTATTTTCCAACTAGGATCAGAATGATGTTTCGTGATGCCTCCTTCACTATTTCTTGTTTCAATATTCAATAAAGAGGGATTTATATTTTTGTTCCATGATTAAATTCTAAATCTATGTTGAAATCTTTCTTCTCTATCACATGAAAATCGTTCTCTTTCAAACCTATAAGGAAAATCTTGCATCGCATATTCCTTATATTTAAATTATCCACTCAAAATGAAATCACCAGGGTATGAATTAGATGTACTAATAATCCTCTCTACTTCAAAGAAGGTCGTTCTCATTAAATAAGCCCTAAAAGATTTCATTTTCCTTTTAGGATGAGGCATTAATCATTTATTGTGTTAAAGCAAGTTTTGTTTCCTACAGAGTTCCGCATTCAAACTTTCAAAATGCATACCAACGAGACTTGATTTAATCAGAGGCACAAAAGCATAGATTGGAGCAAATTAATGAATTGGATGAGATCAGACAAGATGCGTATAGAAAACAAGTCTAGTCCAATGTTAAAGGACTAGACACATGACAAGTACATCAAAGAGAAGAAGTTCAAAGAAGGTGACCGGGTTTCTTGCTTGATTCAAAATTCAAGGATTTTCAAGATAAATTTCAAACACATTGGCTTGAGCTATATGAAATTGTTGAAATTTTTGACAATGGAGCAAGAAAATCGTGATAACAGATGAAGAAGAGGTCACTTTTCTTGCGAATGGTCATAGATTGAAGTTGTATCACAAACCACCTTTTAAGAGAAGAATTTGTCAAGAAGTTCAGAACACGTAGGTGAAGTTAATGAAGAAGAATCTTTCTTCTTCATCAACTTGATTGAATTCCTTTCCAAGCATTTCTTTGAAAAAAAAATAATAAATAAAATAAAATAAAATAAAGTATAAACATGAAAACCAATCACCGATTGGCATGTTTATACAGAAAAGATAAAAAGGGAAATTTAGCTCCTTCGACACTCTAACTTTTCCATTTTGTTTCGGTAAGCAAATTAGTTACAAAATCATAAGTTCGCATCCATTACACTTATGATCCATCTCATTTCATTTCATTTCATTTACTTATTCATCCATACTCTATTTCATTCATTCATTCGTATTCACTCATTCCATATTTCATTCATCTCTATTCCATACTTCTATCCACTCCCACTTCATATCAAAATTTAAATTTTGATGTCTTTCAAATGAATACATGTCATAGATTGTGCCATTTCTTATATTTTCTTTCCACTCCATTTCATAAATTGTAATCCATCCCACTCCATCATTCACTTCATACATATCCTATTATACCATATTTCATCATTTATCTTCACTCATTCCATATAATATTCACTTATATTCCAACCACTCCATTCCAAGGATTAAATTTCTACAGTACATTCTCACTTAAATAGACATTCTACAACTAACCGTACTTTCTGTACCAGCAATGTCCAGCCTACGTATCCTCAAGGCACTAATCAACAGACATTTGAATTGCAACAATATGATCCAAGATATCCATGAACAAGAAAATCAAGAAGGATTATGAAGACTCACAAAGTAATGATTTCATAGGAGAACAAATTATACAAAGACTACAAAGAAGATAAAAAATAAAAGGTTAAAAGTTCTCGATTAGAATGGCATTTCATGAAAACTTCAGATAGTCTAGTTATGGAATTACTCGAAAGTTGTTTTGATTATTTTTATCGATCATGCCAAATATACCCTCTGAAACTTTGGATAAAAAATCCTTTCATTTCAAATTTACTCGATCATCATCTAAGTAATAAAATGCCGATGTTTGATTTTCTTACATCACCTGCACCAAATCATTAATGATGATTTTTTAAATCCGTTGTAAAATATTCCACCTGTTTTTTCATCATTGACTATTTTCTTCTACCTTTACCATTAATCGTTCCACAACTACCCTATGACTCCATCTCGTAGCCAACCTTTTCCATTGCTCTATTCTCCGTAAAATAGAGGTATTCTATCACCGTACAGTGTTACCAATGAAATTTGGAAACTACTGTCACTGTAGCGTAGGTAATATCAGCTTGAACGGAAGTCATTATCTTGGAAGTGTAGCTACACGGCTGAAAATTCGTCATCGCTACCAAGAAGGCAGGTACATCGCTTGAACGTTGAAGTCATTGTTCTGCGAGCGTAAAGATACTAATCCGAAGATTGAAAAAGAAATTATGGGCCTATCGTGAGAAAGAGAATCGAATTGGCACAAAATACCGGAAGGATACCACAATAGAACAAGGCAACAAAGATGGCTGCACCTCGAGAACGTAATGGCTTCCATAAAGAAGTTAATAAAACGTTTGCAAGGTCATTCGGAAGAGCCGAGGTCAAGTTGGAGATATTAAATCTAATCGTCATTAAGAGGTTTCCTATCATGGTATGTTGGTGATTTCTTAGACATGGAGAAAGATGGTTTAAGAACAATAGAATTTCATAATGAATCATGAAGCAATCCCTCAAATCACCAGTATCTATGTCACCGTGTTTGAAAATGGAATTTCAAGCTCATATTAAAGAATAAATGGAGAAATATATTCGTTTATTCTACAAAAAATTTATCACTTGTGAAGGTAGACATGGTACTTTCTATGTTTACCATTAGGTTGATAATACATTTCCTAGAAGAAGAGCTTAATTTGCCTATTTCTTGCTTCAAAGTTTAAAAAATATGTATTTTAAGTGTTCAAAGGAGAGTCCAATTCCTAGAAACAACTCTATATCATCATGGCTTGCTAAGATTCTAATTGAACAACACGTAGCTAAACAAAGATACTGGATAATGTCTGTGAGAAATCACTTTCGAGGAACTAAAAGAACCTTTCACTTGAATATCACCCTACAAAGAGAAGTTGCAATGGAGAGCCTCTAAAATTGAAACCGATAAAGAAATTCAAGATAGCAATGAAGAAATAATCTCTAAGAAGTTGACCATATTAAGAGACAAATGGACAAGAGAGTGGGTGCAATCGTAAAATTTGCCACAGTAAAAGGAGAGGGATCATCCCAGCCCGCAGAAGAAGCTAAGAAGGACTTAGGGGGAAACTAAGGAAAACACAAACATCAAAAACCGGGTGATAAACATAGAAGATGAGGAAACATCTATCGAAGAGGGATGTTGAAGAACATTTTGATGAAGAAGCCTCTAAATTGATCCCCTCGATATCAAGAAATTTATAACTATGTTGAAACATTGGAAAGGGTGCCTGCAGAGTAGAGACAGAACCCTAGTCTCTCAACGTCCGAAATAGATGTGTTAAGAAGAGATAGGCATGAGTCGAAGTACGACAGACATACTATATAACCTAGAATGATATTCTCAAGGAACAAGTCAAACTCAAAACCAAAGATGAACTCAACTCGTCTCTACAAATGGACAAAGTGCACAAGGCTAATGAAAAGTTGAAAAAGAGGAACAAGAAGTTAATCAGTAGCACTTGCCAATTTAAGATTCAATTTATTCACTGTGGAAGCCCAAGAAGACCTTTAACTCTGGCAAAGAAGAAGAAGAGGGGTTGGATGTTCTTGCGTGTCCCCAGTTTACGGAACAAAGGAGGACAAGAAGAAGCCGTAGTGGTGTACAAGCGAGCTCCCAAGATTGTTCTTTATTTCATCATATCACCCTATTTTCTTTTTTCCATTGTTATCCTGTGCTCAAATGATCAATTAAATTAGTTAAAATTACTTTAAGAATGAATATCATGTATTAAATTTAAGCAGTTTTGCAGATTTTGTCATTGTAATGCATTTGAATCGGTACCAGCTGCTGGCACGGCATTCCGTAGCTAGTTGCCAATTTCCTCGCCACCGTCTTCACGTTCAAGCATGTTCCAGCTATCCTCTCAGAAAAGCTACACATGGGTATATTTCATCATGTCCTCAATGCTTTTGCTGCTCACCATGAAGTATCGAACGAAATTCGGACGTGGTTTTGTACGTGAACTCAACATGAGGGCAGACCTGCAAGGATGTATGACAAATTTGGTATGTCCTTTGTCACTTACGCCCGTCATCTTTAGAGTTCTAGTATGATTTTATATGAAAAGACAATGATCCCGTATTGTTGCAAAATTCCGTTATGAAGATTTGTTATAAATGTACCGGAAAACCGAGAGACAATATCTAGATTTTGATTAGATTTCATGGATCGACTTCTATATTTCTAAAGACCTAATATCTGGTTTTTAAGTTATTTTCTTTAATGAAGAAGACAAACATTTCTTTGAACGCGTTGAGTTGATCTTGAGTTAGACCGTGTTGCTCGGTGGCAGAGGGCCTCTTCGCTCCTAGCGCTTACTTTTCACAATTTAGATAAGCATCGTAGTTTGTTTTCAAGTTTTTAAAGTTTGAGGTCATAGTTACCCTATTAGTCACTATAGCTATACTGTTTCGAAGAAACTTTCCAAAATATCATTATAATGAATGAGAAATGGTTGTAGTGTTATTGATTTTAATTGCAATTTCTTTTGTTCATTATCACAAATGAACTTATTCTATAAACCTTTCCAAAAAATCATTATGATGACTAGGGTATGATCAGATATCGTAGGTTTCATTTGCTTGTTTACACTAGGTAGCATAAAATCGATCTTACTCTTAAAAAATTTCTTCCAAAATATCATAACAATGAGTAGGAAATAGCCGTGATGTCTTAGCTTTAATTGTAATTGTCAGCTTTTGTTTGCATTTGCATTGAATTGTACAAAACCAGATTATTATTCTAATAACCTTTCCAAAATACCATTCATGATGAACGAAATAGGTTGTAGAATCCTAACATTAACTGCATGATAACTTAGTTAGGGCACTCGAGCTGTCAAATTGCATTCAATTCAGTATGCTCTCGTTATTTTGCCTTCAAGTTTGATAATGGCTTGTTAGTTTAGCATTGTTTATTATAGACTAGTAGCACTTAGTTCAGCTCAGCCTTAGCTCATCGTATTTACATTCCACATTTAGTCATTATCCATTGCATATTAATTTACATTAGTTGTTAAACTTAAAATACCATGGCCTTCATTACTTTACAAAACTTATTTTGTTCCAAACCTATATTAACCTACAATCATCCTATTGAAGATGATTTACCCGGAAGGCCCTAGAAATACTTTTTTGCAACCTTTTTGTACTATTTCACAAACAAGCCTTTCTCGAAGACTATTCTAAAAGGAAATTTATAACCTTTTGAGTGTTTAGTGATGTTAAACTAAGCGTGTAATAGAATTAGAGCTAGTTTTAGAGTAGAGATCTTATGATGTTACCACCTTTTCTCCAAATATGTTTCAACAAACCTTTAATCATGGATGATGTTGTATCATTGTAAGTTGATTGTTTAACGTTAGTTAGGAGAATTTTTTACACTTAATGCCTACTCTCAAGCTTCAAAATACCTTTAATGAAATAACTGGACAAGTTAAGTTCACGTTGTGATTTATTTTCTTGTCAATATCGTTTCGTATTCTACCAAGCTTAGCTAGGTTTGGTTATGTTTCGTATTTGGTATTTTTCTATTTGTCATCAATAAATTAGGCTTCACCGTTTTTAACCAGTAGCTTCTTTCCACCAACATTTAGTCCTTTTCTCGTGGAACATAAAACCATCAAAAGACCAAAAAACATCATAAAACACTAAACAAAACGCAAGAAACAAACACCTAGTGGCACACATGGTGCACCTCATCACAGCTTATCAACTCGGTTGACAATTAAATGAACTCAATTTAGGGAGACCAGGGGTCGAGCCCAAATACTCGGCGTTGTTGCTGTGAAGTGAAAACTAGGTAACTTTTGTTTCTTAACTTCAAAAACAATTATATGCATAGAGAGAGAGACTCAAGGGCAGATTCATGCTGTGTCATAAATAAGTTTGATTCTAGAACACCACTTGTTTCACCTAGACCAAGAGCTAGTACACTTCAACCCGTACCCACATTCCATCTCATCGATCCGGACTTCTAGAAGACCCAAGATCAGATATTCCATTAGAGAAACCTTCCACTATCCATCGAACTTGCCTAGAAGAAGATCCAAAGACTCGTTAGGGACACAAACTTTTCCACTTCACAAGAGAATCATGGCAGAAAGAAGGAGGAGGAGTTCGAATGGAGAACACACATTATTTGGAGGGGGTAGAGGTAGAGGTAGAGCAGAAAGAGGTAGAGGTGCAGAAGGAGAAAGAGGTAGAAGAGAAATGGGAAGCTCTTTTCGGTTTCCTATTATAGATGAAGAAACCAATTCAACAATGAAAAACATTCCTCCCTCTGTTCTTCCAAACTTCTATGGAATTAAAACTGAAGATCCTGAAACCTTCCTATTTTAATTTGAAATCCTATGTAGAACTTATGACTACTTACAAGATGCTCAAAAACTTAAAACTATTTCCTTCAATATTGAAAGGACAAAGATTGAAGTGGTTTATGAGTTTGATCAACAGCTTATTAGACATGGGAAGACATGAAACAAGCATTTCTAGAGGTATTTGGATTATTGTATGTCAAACAATCATAAGGAAGAAGTGTTTAAGATGTTACAAAGAAGATGAAAACTTGGAATATTTGTCAGAGAGGTTTCATTACAACATCACAAGAGAAAATGAAAACTTAGATCAAGACACCTTAAAAGCTCCTTTTTTGAAAACAATTAGGATGAATGTTGGATATCCTTGACATGATGGCAAAAGGGGATATATCACAGACCATAACATCAAATATCTCGAGTTATGTATCAACCTTTCAAGAGGGAAATCTAAAATCGTAAAAGGCTCAAGACATCCTCGCTCTTGCATGGCAAGCAAGTCCTGCTTTCCGTGACAAGAAGTAGGCCGTAAATAGGACATATTCTCGATGATTTAAATCCGACATCTTAGGGATTTTAGTGAACAACAGACACCCTTAAGTTACAAAACAAGCAAAAAGTCAACCGATACTCAGCATTCTTTTGTCCCAAATGTAGAAAGAAACATGCCTTGAGAGAGTGCCTTTGGAGGTAAAATTTTTAGACACCGTGTCATTTGTTCAAAACATGAAACCAGAACTCCTCTTTCCTTCTCGGTCTCAATGTTGTCTTTCAAGAGGAACCCTGCGATTCCATGTACTATCTCAATTTTGTCTCTGGCGTCCCTGCAAGGACCTCAAACACAAGGATTCCATGATCAAATGTATAACCAACCTCCACCTTGGAATTCTTGGTAGCTACCTTGGCCTCAATTTCAAAATCAATCTCAAGCTTCGGGCACAAGGGCAATAAAATCCCTATGGAAGATACCTAGTACTACTGCATCCACCATCCTATCCACCATACCCACATTTTTTATCTCTCAAAAAAAAATCTCACCAACTTCACTTAACCCATCACATCAAAATCAACCACTTCCATTACCATTTCCTCAAAAATCAAAATTAGTTGCTCGCTCAACTCATACCAAACCCTGAATAACAAAAATCCTCTTAACACACACATGATAGAAGGCCATTGGGCCCAACCTTATTTAATTACCTTTAGACCTTAGCGATGTTCAACTTAGGTCCGTAAGAATACTTGAAAAAGGAAACCTTCTATGATCACACAAGAACAAGATAACTCCGAGGAAGACTTTCATTGGGTGAATAAAAGTCTTCGAGAAGATACATCTTTTCAAGACCTCCAAGCATTGAAAAATTCAAGCAAAAGAACCAATAATTTCAACTCCCCGTATTAGAGCACGATCAACATCTACTTCTACCTCCTTTCCGCAAAGATTACAAATCGACAGTAGGTAGAAAAACAAATTATGGTACCTAATTATGATTTCCAGATGAGATGAGAAATGTTTGCTTTAAATTCCATTATTACAAGCTATCAAGGAAATTCCAATTTTAGCCAAAACAAAGGAGTTTACATGAAGAAAAAACAAGAAAAGAATAAGAGAAACAAAGAAAACTAACCGGCAGAAAATAGCAGACATTATGATGGGTAAGATTGCTATTCCAAAGCATTCTGACCTAGGAAATCTGTACTGTTAAATTCACATCAATGGAATTGAAAACTAAAATACACTCATTGATTTAGGACAGTAATCAATATCATGAGTAGACAAATCATGGATAAATCGGAATCTCCTAATCTTCTCTTTACACCCACATTATTACACCAGCGGTATAGACCATGATCAAACTCGATGGGGTAACAGAAGACATCTCATGTCCCCAGATTCTTGGGAGTACCCCTGGGGATTTCATGATCCTAACTCCCAAGAATATATGTGAGGGCATCTGCTATATTAGGAAGACCTTGCTGGCTACAATGATGCTTTTATTAGTTGTAGATCCTGCAGATATGTACATCTCTAGTGATATTTCAACCAAGAAATTCACCGTGTATCCTCCAGCCCAGACAATTATGTATTTAATGATACTCAATTGACAAAGGATGAAGAAGACTTACAACCTCTCATAATTTCAAATAAATTAATGAAGATAATCAAATTCTCTAAATATTTCCAGAAACTTTGAATCCTCTTCTGCACACAAACATGAACCATTTCCAAGAGGGATCCAATATTGAGTTTTTGTCATCAAGTGCGTATGTCTCTTCATTCTATGGATAAATTTGCCTACAAGGAGATATTTCTGCACCAAAACTTTGAATATAAACAAGAACCCAGAAAATCTTCAACAAGAAGAGTTATTCAAGGTATTAGACATTCTTATGCATATGCATGAGCACACCACATATGATGTTTCCCAAGACTTGCACTCATCACATCTATATAGAGGAAAATTACAGAATCAATCGTACAACCTCAAAGATTTTTGATGAATCCAAATCTTAGGGAGATTGTTAAGAAGAATTGCAAATTTGTTAAATGTCAACTTCATCTATCCTATTTCACATATTCAAGGTTTCTTTGCAATTTAAAGCAAAGAAAATGGTAAATGGAGGTATGTTGACTACCTAGAATTAAACAAAGTTACTCTTAAATACCATTTTCCCCTTACCTTTCACATCAAGTGTTAGACATTAGCCGTGAAAAAGGCATTTTTGTCTTCAGATGTTTAGGAAAACATAACCAAATTCAAGTAGCACTTGAAGATCAAGACAAACCACATTTACTCGCTGTCAGTACCTATGTTTTCACTTATATTGCCATTTGGATTATGCAAATGCACCTACAATATTCTGTGCGTATTAGGAATTTTTTTAGATCTAATACATGATTGTGTAGAGGCATATATGGATGATTTACAACATGGAAACACATTTGAAGAAGCTTTAGAAAATTTGGAAAAAGTTTTTTAAAGAGATGTCAAGAGGAAAATCTTTCACTTAGTCATGAGAAATGTTTCATGATGTTTGATCAAGGTATTTTTTTTGGGGCATCATATTTCAAGGGATGGGATTAGAGTTACGATAGGTAAAGTTGAAATTCATCTCTAACTTATCTATTCCAAGTTGTCAAAAAGATGTTAGAGTTTTCTATGACGACAGTGATATTACCCGAGGTTTACAGAAAAAAATTACCAAGATAGCATTCCACCTTTCAAATTACTACTGTGCATTATGAATTCAAATGGAATTACTGCCGCCATTTTTCTTGAAACCCCGAAACAAAAATTTTTCAAGCACTCGTTTTAAGGGGGACCTGGGTCTAGAAGTTATCTTTTCATATCTCGTCGTACGTTTTAACAGCCTAGGGAGCGTATTGGAGACAAAAAAGACCGATTCTCATATGACATCTAATATACCAAAGAAAATTTGACTTCGGCAGTAGTTAAACTACAATGCAACTCAAAAAAGAGTTTTTAGCCGTTGTCCATGCCGTAAACAAATTCAGACACTATATAATAAAACAGTGAAACTTTTGTTCACACCGATCATTCTGCAATTAGATACTTAATGAACAAATCAATTACTAGTGGTAGAGCTTTCATAAGATGGTTATTTCTTTTACAAGAATTCAACATTACCATTCTAGATGTAGGCCTGGAAAACAAAAACAGTAGTAGTTGATTTCCTATCTAGACTCTAAAATATCAAAGATGACACCCAACTGAAGATCAATTTCCGATGAATATCTGTACCTACTCAAACCTCGTTCCGTCGACATTGCTAATTATTTAGTTTCGTGAAAATTTCCTTCAATAATGAATGCAAGAGATAAAAGAAAAAATCATTCAAGATGTGCAAAAATACTATGGGTCGCTAATGAGTTGTACAAGACAAGACCGTATTTTATCATTAGGAGATGTGTTAGGGAAGATGAGATGCTCGAGATTCTTAAAGCATGTCATGATGAACCTCGAAAGTGACATTTGTTGATAAGAGGACAACCTATAAGATCCTTCATTTAGGATATTATTGGCCATCCTTGTTTTCTAAAGATGCTAAAGAGTATGTCAAAATGTGATGTGCTCAAAGGTTAAAGCATTCTCTTCAAGTGAGATGTTATTACAAATTTGCATATATTGAACTTAAATGGGCTTTGGATTTGTAGACCCAATAGGTCCTCCATCAAGGGCAAACATAGATATATATTAGTTTGCACCGATTATGTTACCAAATGGGTAGAGGCCAAGCCATTACTTTTTGCTAATGAAGCATCCGTAGTTACTTTTCTTTTTGAGGATATTTTTACTCATTTTGGTGTCCCAAGGAAACGTTAAAGATCATGAGCCTAATTTACATCAAGGTTAGTAGCAATGATGGAGAGGTATGTAACTGTGCATAGAAAATTCATTTTATCATCCACAAGCAAATGGTCAAGTGGAATCTTCTCACAAGGTCATTGAACGAATCCTACGAAAGACTGCTCATTTACATGTACATTGGGTAGATAGGCTGCTCAAGCCTCAGGTCATAGAACTACATGGAGAAACACAACAGTCATACCCCTTATGAACTTGTTTATGGAAAGCAAGTTTTGTTTCCCATAGAGTTCCGTATTCAACTAAAATGACAAACAAAATGACCTGATTTAACCAAGAGGCACAAAAGCATAGATTGGAGCGCATTAATGAATTGGATGAGACCGTAAAAGATGCAAAGACAAGAAACAAGTCTAGTCAAACAAAGAAAGGACTAGATGGCATGACAAGACATCAAAGAGAAGAAGTCTAAAAAGGTGACCGGGCTCTGCTTGATTCAAAATTCAAGATTTTCAAGGTAAATTTCAAACACATCGTCGGGCCATATGAAATTGTTGAAATTTTTTACAATGGAGCACTAAAATTCCGGGATAATAGATGAAGAAGAGGTCACTTTTATTGTGAATGGTCATAGATTAAAGTTGTATCACAAACCACTCTCAAGAGAAGAATTTGTCAAGTTCTAGGAAAATATGGATGTGAAGTTAATGAAGAAGAATCTTTCTTCATCAACTTGATTGAATTTTCAACATTTCTTTTTGAAAAAAATAAATAAAACAATAAAGTATAAACATGAAAACCAATCAAACATTTTATACAAGAAAGATAGGGGTGAAAACTTAGCCCTCCCACCTAACTTTTCCATTCTATTTCCGTGTTGGCCTATTACAAAATCACAAGTTCAAGATTCAGCTCACTTATGATCCATCTCACTTTCATTTCATTCCATTTACTTATTCATCCATACTCTATTTCATTCATTCATTCTTACTCACTTCATTCCATATTTCATTCATCTCATCTCATACTTCATCCACTCTCATATTTCCATATCAAAATTTAAAGTTTGATGTCTTTCTCGCAAATGAATAACACATGTCATAGACTGCAGTGCCATATTTCTTATATTTTTCCACCCATTTCATAAATTTTAATCCATCCCACTCCATCATTCACTTCATACATATCCCATTATACCATATTTCATCATTTATCTTCACTCATTCCATATAATATTCTACTTCTATATTCCAAACCACTCCATTCAATGATTAAAATTTTCAAGGTGTACACATTCTCAGCCTAAAAACAGACATTCCCATCGTTTAACCGCACTTTACGTAGCTAGGCGATTATCTCTAATAAACTTGCGTATCCCGAAGGCACCGATCGTCGCAATTTCCTGAATTGCAACAAGATGATCCAAGATATCCAAGGAACAAGAAAAAATCAAGTATGATTATGAAGACTCACAAAGTAATGATTTCAAGAGAAGAACAAAGTATACAAAGACCACAAAAAGGATAAAAGTTGCATGTTAAAAGTTCCGATTATAATGGCACTTTCATGAAAACTTTAGTATAGTCTAGTTATGAATCATTCAAAAAGTTGTTTTGATTATTTTTATCGTATCATGCCAAATATACTTCCGCAAAACTTTGGATAAAAAATCCTTCATTTCAAATTCTATACCCGATCATCATCTAAGCGATTAAAATGTCAAGTGTTTGATTTTCTTACGTCACCTGCACCCAAATCAATTAATAATGATTTTTGAATCCGTTTGTAAAATATTCTGCTACTTCTTTTCACTCATTGATTTGTTTTCTACCCTACTTCATTAACTCATTCTGTAACTACTCCTTGTCATTTTCCATCTCAGACAACCCTTCATCATTTACATTCTCCGTAAAATGGTGAGGTATATCTATCAATGACAGGTATACGAACAGAAAATTTAAAACCACTGCTACCGCAAGTAGGTATATCAGCCTGAAATTTGGGTCATTATCACCGTGAAGCAGGTATATCACTAGTAACTTGGGCCACCGCGCCTGCGCGTAGGTACATCAATTAGTTGGGTTACTGCTTCGTGACAGTAAAGAGTACAAACTCAAAGATTGAAGAACAAATTATGGCCCCACCGCGAGAAACAAACCAAAGGCACAAAATACCGTAAGGATACCTTAAAGCAGAGAAATGTTGCAACAGAGGATGGCCGCAATTCCTTGAGAAATTTACGGCTTCTACAAAGAAGTTACTAAAACGTTTTGCAAGGCTGGGTTCAAAGGAGCCGAGGTTGAAGTTGGAGACACAAAATTCAATCGTCGCGCAGGTTTTTATCGTTATAAGGTTATGATTGCTTAGACATGGAGAAAGATGGTTTAAGAACAAGAGAATTTACAACGAATCATGGAAGAAAATCTCAAATCACTATGTATGGATGTCACCGTGTTTAAAAAAATGGAACAAGCTCGCATTAAAGAATAAAAGCAGTAAATATATTGCTTACATTTACAAAAAATTATCACTTGTGAAGGTAGATATGGTACTTTCTATGTTTACCATATTAGGTTGATAATGCATTTCTAGAAGAAGAGCTTAATTTGCTCGCCCTTGCTTCAAAGTCAAAAAATATGGCTTCAAGTGTTCAAAGGAGAGTCCAATTCTGTGAAACAATTTCATATCATCATGGCTTAAAGCAGACTTAACGAACAACATTTAACTAAAACAAAAGATATCAGATAATTTCTTGGTGAGAATTGTTTTGAGGAACCAAGAACCTTCACCCTAATACCCTACCCTACAAAGAGAAGCAAGAATGGAGAGCCCCTCAAAATTGAAACCGATAAAGCAATTCAAGATAGTAGTGAAGAAATAATTCTCCTAGAAGTTGACCCGCATTAAGACAAACCAAGGAAGAGAGGTGGTATCTTAAAATTCTTCTGTTAAAAGGAGAGGATCATCCTGTACCGAGAAGAAGCCATAGACTTAGAAATTAAGGAAAACAAGGTATCAAAAACAAACCGTGTGATAAACATAGAAGATGATAGCATTCATCAAGAGATGTCAAGAAGACTTCATGAAGAAGCTCTCAAATTGATCCCCGTACAAGAAGAAATTTACAACTATGTTGAAACATTGGAAAGGAAAGCTTCGCAGAGTAGAGATAGAACCCCTAGTCTCTCCACCGTCCGAAATAGATGTGTTAAGAAGAGATAGGTATGAGCCGGAAGTACTTAATAGACATATCGAATCGGGAATGATATTCTCAAGGAACAAGTCAAACTCAAAACTCGTATGAACTCAACCCCGTTCTACAAATGGACAAAGTGAAAAGGCTAATGAAAAGTCGAAAAGAGAATGTTATTAACTGTGGCACTTACCAATTTAAGGTTCAAGTTAACATTGTGGAAGCCTGCAAGACCCTTAATTTGGCAAAGAAGAAGAAGAGGGTTGGATGTTCCTCACAGGAGTTCCGAGTTTATGTAATAAGTTGCATGAGGACATGCAAAGAAGCCGTAGTGGGTATGTTGAGCCTCAAGATTGTTCTTTCTTTCATCATAATTCACCCCATTTTCTTTTGTCCATTGTTATCTCAGCTCAAATGATCAATGAAATTAGTTAAAATTACTTTAAGAATGAATACTGTGGCTAACTTGCTAAGTTTTGTGATTTTTGCTATTGTAATGCATTTTGAATCGAAATCAGCCACATCGCGTACATTCGTAGCTAGTTGCCAATTCTGCACCGTCTTCACGTTCAAGCATGTTCCACCGTCCTCTCGAAAAGCTACACATGGGTATATTCCACATCATGTCCTCAACGTTTGTTGCTCGCTCATGAAGAATGAACGAATTCTCGTGACGTGTTTTGTGTATGTGAACTCACACAAGGAGGCGTACTCCAAAAGGACAAGGACAGCCCCAAATGTCCCTTTGTCACTTTACGATCGCCATCTTTAGAGTTCTAGTACGATTTTGATATGAACCGACAATGATCCCCGATTGTTGCAAATCACAAGTGAAGATTTGTTATAATGTACTCGTGAAACCGAGAGACAATCTCTAAATTTTGATTAGATTTCATGGATTGACCGCGATATTTCCGAAGACCGGAATACTTCCGTTTTTGGGTTATTTTCTTGAATGAAGAAGATGAGATTTTTGAACGCGTTGAGTCGGTCTTCGAGTTAGATTTCAGCTACTCGGTGGCAGAGGGCCCTCGCTCGAGCGGCTTTATTTTCGAATTTAGATAAGTATCTTAGTTTGTTTCTCAAGTTTTTTTGAAGTTTGAGTTCATATTTAATTTCATTAGTAACTATAGTCATACTTGTTCTAAGAAACTCTTCCAAAAGATCATTATAATGAACGGAAATGGTTGTAGTGTTATAGATTTTAATTGCAATTTCTTTTGTTCATTATCGTTGCCTGAACTTATTCTAGTAAACTCTTCCAAAAATAATTATGATGACTAAGGTGTCAGACCGTGACATCGTAGGTTTCTATTTTCTTGTTTACACTAGGGTATATAGCCGATCTTACTCTTAAAAAGCTCTTCCAAAATATCACAACAATGAGTAGGAAATAGTTGTGATGTATTAGTTTTTAACTGTAATTGCTTTCGCTCATGTTTGGTACTTGCATTGAATTGTACAGCCTGTGATTACTCTAACAAGTTTTCCAAAATACCATTCATGATGAACGGTAGGGTTGGTAGAATCCTACAGATTAATCGCATGATAACTTAGTTAGGGCACCGAGTCAAATTGCATTCAATTCATGCTCTGTTATTTTGCTCAAGTTTGATAATGGCTTGTTAGTTTAGTACCGTTTATTATAGACTAGTAGCACTTGTAGTTCAAATTTCTAGCTTAGCTCAACGTATTTACATTCCACATTTATTGTCATCTACTCGTATATTAATTTACATTATTTAATAAAACTTAAAATACCACGGCCTTCATTATTTACAAAACTTCTTTTGTTCCAAACCTATATTAACTCATAATCATCCTAATGGTATGACAAAGATTTCACTCAAGGTTCGGAATACTTTTGCAACCTTTACCATTTCACAAACAAGTCTTTCCTCAAGACCATTTTGTAAAAGCGAAATCTATAACTTTTGAGTAAGGTTTAAAGGATGTTAAACTAAGTTGTTAATAGAATTAGGAGCTAGTTTTAGAGTAGATATCTTATGATGTTACCATTGTTCTCTCCAAATATGTTTCAACAAACCCTAATCATGGATGAGATGTCGTATCATTATAAGTTGATTGTTTAATTGTTTAGTTAGAGAATTTTTACACTTAGGTCGCCTATTTCTAAGCTCTTCCAAAATACCTTTAATGAAAGAATTTTGCCAAGTTAAGTTCATGTTGTGATTTATTTTCTTGAAGTCATTATTTAGCTTTTGTATTCTCGCTAAGTCAAATAGTTTAGGTTTGGTTCGTTTCCGCATTTGCATTTGTCATTTGTCATCAAAAAATTAGGCTTTCACCGTTTTAACCGTATTCCTTTCAACGCATTTAACTCTTTTCCTTGTGAACATAAAACCATCAAAAGACCAAAAACATCATAAACACTAAACACAATGTAGGAAGAAATAAACCCCTAGCAATACACACACCCTACTTCAGCAGCTTACCAACTCTCGTTGACAATTAAATGAGCTAATTTAGAGACAAGGTTGAGCCCAAACATTTTGGCGTCGTTGCCTGGGAAGCGGAAATTAGGTAACTTTTGTTCAGAATTCCCAAAACAATTATATGTAGAGAGAGAGACTCAAGGGGTAGATTCACAAGGCAGCAAAACAAAAGTTTGATTCTAGAACACACTTGTTTCACCTGTACCAAGAGCTGGCACCTTCGAACTCGCACCCACATTCCATCTCATCGTATCCTCGAACTTCTAGAAGACCCAAGACCGTATATTCTATTAGAGAACCTTCTCACCATCCAACGAACCGCTTAGAAGAAGACCCAAAGACTCTCGTTAGGGACACAAATCACTTCAAGGCGAAGAGAATCAACCAAGTATGGTGAAGAACGGGAGGAGGAGTCTTTGGAGAACACATTATTTCGAGGGGGGTAGAGGAGAGGTAGAGAGAGCGAGGTAGTAGGGTGCGATGTGACAAGAGGCAGGAAGAGAAATGGGAAGCTCTTTTGGGTTTCTACAATAGATGAAGAAACTAATCTGGTAACCATGAAAAACATTTCTCCCTATGTCCCTCCAAACTTTGGTGGACTTAAAATCGGAAGATCCCGAAACTTTCCTATTTTAATTTGAAATCCTATGTAGAACTTATGACTACTTACAAGATGCTCAAAAAACTTAAACTATTTCCCTTCAATATCGTAGCGATGCGCATTGAAGTGGTTTATGAGTTTGATCAAAAGTTATATTAGGACATGGAAGACATTAAACAAGTATTTCTAGAGAGGTATTGGATTATTGTATGTCGATCAATCATATGAAGAAGTCAAGATGTTGGCAAAGAAGATGAAAACTTGAAGATTTGTTGGAGAGATTTCATTGCGTACCTCAAAAGAGCAAAATGAAAACTTAGATCAAGACACCTTAAAAGCTCTTGCTTAAAACAATTAGGATGAATGGTTGGATATCTCAATATGATGGGAAAAGGGGGATATATCACAGCTCACATTACCTCGAAATATCCGGAATATGTATCAACCTTTTCAAGAGGGAAACTAAAATCGTGTGGTCCAAGACATCCGTCTTTGCAAGGGCACAAGTCTTCCGTATAAGTAGGCTTAAATAGGAGACATGTCGATGATTTCAAATCTGACATCTTAGGGAGTCTTAGTGAACAACAGACACCCTTAAGCAGAAAACAAGCAAAAAGTCGAATCGTACGTCTTAGCAATTCTTGTCCCAAATGTAGAAAGAAACATGCTCGAGAGAGTGCTCTTTGGATGGTGTCGTAGAGACCTTTGTCATTTGTTCTAAGAAACATGAGACCAAGAATTATCTCTTCCTGGTTCCAAAGTTGTTTCAAGAGGAAACTCGTTATCTTGTTAATCTTCCTAATTTTGTCTCTGGCTCTGCAAGGACTCTAAACACAAGGATTCCAAGGTGATTTTCAAATGGGAGACCAACTCCACCTCGACTCTATAACTCTTTGGCCTCAATTTCAAAATCAATCTCAAGTTTGGGGCATATGGGCACAAACTTTGGTGTAAAGAGGCCTGAAGACAATGATTCACCATCCTATCCACATACCCACATTTATATCCCAAATCCTCAACACACTTAACAAGAACCTACTACATCAAAATCAACCACTTCCCATTACCATCAAAAATCAAACCAGCTACCTAGCCCAACCCATACCAAACTCAAATTAACAACCTTAGAACACATACATGATAGTCAGCTTTCCAAATTTATTTAATTACCTCCTAGACCTTAGCGATGTTCAACTTAGGTCCCAGAATATCATAGTAACAGGGACACTTAAGATCACACAAGAACAAGATAACTCGAGGAAGATTTCATTGGTGAACAAAGTCTTGATAAAGACACACCTTTTCAGACCCAAACAATGAAAATTCAAGCAAAAAAGAATTAATAATTTCAACTTCGTATTAGAGCAAATTATCAACATCTACTTCTATACCTCCCCCAGAAGATTATAAAATTGATATGTGTAAAAACAAAATTGCAGTGCCTAATTGTGATTTTTAGATGAGTCGAGAAATGCTCATAATTAAAACTCCATTAATATGTCACTAAGGGTGAAACTTCAATCGAGGCTAAAACAATAAAGGAGTTGACATGAAGAAAACAATAAAAAGAACAAAGAGAAACAAAGAAAATTAAATCGGGCAGAAAATAGCAAGACATTATGATGGGCATTGCTATTCCAAAGCATTCCTGACCCCAGAAATCCAGTTGTTAAAATTCACATCAATGGAATTGAATTAAAATACACCTGGGCTGATTAGGACAGTAATCATCATGAGTAGACAAATGTTATACAACTGAAACTTCCTAATCTTTCTCTCTTACACCCACATTATTAAAATTAGCAGATAGATCTATGATCAAACTCGCTGTGTAATAGAAGACATTCTGTCTCCTAGATTCTTGGAGTACCCTGTTGATTTCATGATCCTAACTCCTAAGAATAATCTAGGAGGATGTATCCGTTATATTAGGAATACTCTTGCTTAATACAGTACCGATGCTTTTATTAGTTGCAGATCCGGTGATATGTACATCTCCTCGTGGTAAAGCTAACCAAGAAATTCACTTTGTATCCTCCAGCCCAGACAATTACAGTATTTAGATGATAATTAATGGAATACGAAGAAGACTTACAAATCTTCTTTCACAATTTCATAAATTAATGAAGATAATCAAATTCTAAAATACTCTAGAAAACTTTGAACTTTCTTCAAAATACAAACATAAACCATTTCAAGAGGGATCCGAATATCGATTTTTTTGGCTATCAAGGCAGTATGTCTCTTCATTCTATGGATAAATTCCATAGCTCTACAAGGAGATATTTCTCAGCAAAATTTTTGAACATAAACAAGAACTTAGAAAATTCCAGCCAAAAAAAGAGTTAGTCAAGGACACAGAGGCATTCTTCCATATATGCATGGGAGTACAATTGGTTGCGAGATAAGCGCCAAGACTTGCACTCATCACATCAGAGGAAAATTCAGAACTAACCGTACAACCTCAAAGAGGGATGAATCCAAATTCGAGAGATTGTTAAAGAAGAATCACAAAAATTGTTAAATGTCAACTTCATCTATCCTATTTTATAGCTGCTGGGTTTCTCCTATAATCAAAGCAAGAAAATGGTAAATGGAAGGTATGTGTTGACCACCGGAATTAAACAAAGCTACTCTCAAAGACCATTTTCTACCAGACTGGTACATATATTAGCCTGAAAAAAGTACTTCTCATTCCTAGATGGGCTTAGTGGTTACAACCAAATCCAAGTATAATTTTAAGACTAATACAAACCATATTTACCCGTCCTTGGGGTAACGTTGCCATTTTCAGTATTGTTGCTCTGGATTACAAATGCACCGTTATTCAAATGGGAGGTATTAGGAATTTCTTCAACGATGATTGTGTAGAGGTATATATGGATGATTTCACATTATGAAACATTTGAAGAAGATTTATCAAATTTAAAAAAGTTTTAAAGAGATGTCAAGAGTCAAATATTTCACTTAGTCATGACATAGAACATTTCTATGATATTTATCGAAGGTATTATTTTGGGGCATCATATTTTGTGATGGGATTAGAGTCGATGAGTCAAAAGTTGAAGTGATTCTAACTTATCTATTCCAAGTTGTTGCAGTGATGTTAGAGTTTTCTAGGATTTATGTGATATTATTTTATGTTTATAGAAACGACCAAGATATATCCTCCCACTCTTCAAATTACTTACCAAAGATTGTGAATTCAAATGGAATTTCCGATTGCCATTAGCTTCGAAACTCGGGAACAAAATTTCGAAGCACCTATTTTAAGGGGACCCAACTGGAAGTTACTCTTCATAGTTCAACAGATGCTCGATACAGCCTTAGGTGCGTACGTATGCGCATTCATTCTTATGAATATCCATACTGAAGAAAAATTTGACTCCCGCGTAGTTAAACTATACCGTAATCGAAAAAGAGTTTTTAGCCGTTGTCCATGCCATAAACAACTGCCACTCATATAACAAAGCAAAGGAAACTTTTGTTCACATCGATCATTATGCAATTAGATACTTAATGAAAAAATCAATTACTAATGGCAGTAGTCATAAGATGGTTATTGTTTTTACAAGAATTCAACATTACCATTCTAGATAGGCCTGGAAAACAAAACACAAAAGAGCGTATTTCCTATCTAGACTCAAAACATCAAATATGACACCTCAGCTGAAGATCAATTTCCGATGAATATCTTTTCGTACCCTACCTCGAACTACTTGCTCTGTCGACATTGCTAATTATTTAGTTTCGTAAAATTTCCTTCAATAATGAATGCAAGAGATAAAGAAAATCATTCAAGACATGAAAAAATATTCATGGGTTACAATGAGTTGTACATACATTTCCGTATTCACTATTAGGAGACAAATAGTAAAATACGAGATGCCCGAGATTTTAAAGAAGCAAGATTAACCTCGGGGGGACACTTTGTTGACAAGAGGAGCAAGCCTAGCAAGATCCTTCATATAGGATATTATCGGGCCATCCTTAGCTTGTAAGATACCTTTAAGAGTATGTCATGCAAAATGTTACCACAAAGGTTAGGGGTTTTCTCTGGTGAGATGTTGTCACAACTCTGGTACATATCAACCTTGAAAAATGCTTTGATTTTGTAGGACTTATTAGTCCTCCATCAAGACAAAAGAGATATATATTAGTTTGAATGATTATGTTACTAATGGTAGAGGTTGTCATTACTTTTTGCTATCAACATCTGGGATATTTTTATTTTGAGTGATATTTTACTCGTTTTGGTGTCCCAAGGGAAATTGTTGCGATCAAAAAAGCTCAATTTACACCGTAAGGTTGAACAAATGATGGAGAGGTACAAAATCAGCATATAGCAATCTACTCACCATCCATGGAAAACAATGTATGAACTACTATTGGCACAATAATAATCCCAACAAGATTTTTTTATTTACATAGAAGATTAAAGCATAGGCTTCCTGGAGCCTTGTGGGCCCAGAATCACATGGAGAAACACAACAGCTAGCATTTATGAACTTGTTTATGGAAAGCAAGTTTGTTTTACGTAGAGTCTCGTATTTAAACCCCAAATGGAAGTTCCTGCTAGGACTTGATTTAGTTGGGAGGGGTACAAAAGCAGCGTATTGACAGTATTACCGTAACTGACAACAGATCGTACAAGACGGCTACGAAAAACAAGCCTAGTGCAACAACAAAGGACTAGATGGCATGATGAAGTACATCAAAGAGAAGAAGTTCAAAGAAGGTGACCGGGTTTTCTTGTTTGATTCAAAAATTCAGATGATTTTCAAGGTAAATTTCCAAACACATTGGCTTGGGCCATATGAAATTGTTGAAATTTTCAGCATGACAAAGAAAAAAAAAAATATGAGATGAAGTTAAGAGGCCATTTTTCTTTGAATGGTCATATATTGAAGTTGTATCACAAACTACCTTGAAGAGAAGAATTTTTCAAGAAGTTCCAGAAAATCATGGATGTGAAGTTAATGAAGAAGAATCTTTCTTCTTTCATCAACTTGATTGAATTTTCTCCAAGTATTCTTTGAAAAAAATAATAAATAAAATAAAGGGACAACATGAAAACCAATCACTAAATGGTACAAGCCGCATAGTTAAGAAGATAGTAGTGAAAATCGTAGCCCTTTCGACACTCTAACTTTTCATTTTGTTTCCTCGGTAAGCAAATACATAAAAATCATAAGCTTCCGTATCCATTGCACTTATGATCCATCTCATTTGCCTTCCATTCCATTTACTTGTTCATTCGATACTCTATTTCATTCATTCATTCTTACTTCACTTCATTCCATATTTATCTATCTCATTCCATAGTTCATCTACTCCTATCACTTTCAACTTAAAGTCGATGTCTTTCTAAATGAATAACATGTCATGATCATGTCATTTCTATATTTTTCCACTCCATTTCATAAATTGTAACTCATCCCACTCCATCATTTACTTTTACACATATCCCATTATACCATATTTCATCATTTATCTTCACTCATTCCATATAATATTCCACTTATATTCCAAACCACTCCATTCCATGATTAAAATTTAAGGTGCACACTGCCACAATGGTGACATTTGCTGCATTTCTCCAATCGTACTTTCTTGTACTCAGCATTATTCCGTAGCTACGTATCCTGGACAACGAACAACAGACATTTTAATTGCAACAAGATGATCCAAAGATATCCATGAAATGGAAAAATCAAGAAGGATTAAAATACCCACAAAGTAATGATTTCAGTAGTGAGAACAAAGTATACAAAGACTACAGTATAAAAGCAAAGGTTAAAAGTTCTAGATTATAATGGCATTTCATGAAAACTTAGTATAGTCTAGTTATAAATCATTCGAAAAGTTGTTTTGATTATTTTTGCTGATATGCCAAATATACCTCCGCAACTTTGGATAAAAATCTCATCAAATTTACACTCGATCATCATCTAAGTGGTTAAAATGTCAGATGGTTTGATTTTCTTATCGTCACTCAAACCCAAATCATTTAATGATGATTTTTGAATCCGTTGTAAAATATCTCCCTACTTTTTCTACTCATTGATTTGTTTTCACTCTCACTTTCATTAACTCGTTCGTAACCACTCCCTATTACTCTATCCCGTAGCCAACCCTTCATCATTTCATTCTCAGAAATGTAGGTATTCTATCACCGTGAGCAGCAAGATACTAGTTTGAAATTTGAAACCACTGGCTACCGTGAAGCAGACATATCACCAGAATGGAAGCTGTCATATCACTGCATGTAGGTATACTTACTTGAAAATTTGAAGCCATCGTCAACAAGAAGCGTAGGTACATCACTTTGAAGGTCATTGTCTTCGTCAAAACAGTAAAGAGGCATTTAATCCAATATTGAAGAACAATTATGGGCTCTATCGTGAGAATCGGAATTCGTTGGGCACAAAATACCGGAAGGATACCCTCAGCGTACAAATGTTGTCAGGCAGATGTGGCCGCAATTCCTTGAGAAATTTAATGGCTTCTACAAAGAAATTACCAAATGCTTGCAAGGTCATTCAAAGGAGCTTAGGTTGAAGTTGGAGATATTAAATTCAATCGTCACAAGAGGTTTTGCATTGCAGACAACAGTGATTGCTTGTATACGGAGAAAGATGGCTTAAAGAACAAGAGAATTTCATAATGAATCATGGAAGCAAATCCTCAAATCACTGGTGTATGGATGTCACCTTGTTTAAAAAGGGAATTCCAAGCCTCGCATTAAAGAATAAATGCAGAACATATTGCTTATTCTACAAAAAATTATCACTTGTGAAGGTAGATACAGTACTTTCTATGTTTACCATATTAGGTTGATAATGCATTTCCCAGAAGAAGAGCTTAATTTTCCCTATTTCTGCTTCAAAGCTTAAAAATATGGCTTCAAGTGTTCAAAGGAGAGTCCAATTCCTAGAAACAACTCTACATCATCATGGTCATACACTTAGACCAACACTATTTAGCTAAAACAAAAGATACTTGGGATACTTGGTGAGAAATCACTTTGAGGAGCCAAAAGAATCTCACCGAACATCAACTCACAAAGAGAAGTAAATGGAGAGCCTCTAAAATTGAAACCGATAAAGCAATTCAAGACAGTTGAAGAACACCTTCCTAGAAGTTGACCCGTATTAAGAGACAAAATTTTAAGAAAGAGAGGGTAACGTGTAAATTTTCTGCTGTAAACGAAGAGGATCATCTCGTGCCCGAGAAGAAGCCATAGACTTAGGGGGGAACGAAGGAAAACACATCAAACAAATGGTGGTGATAAACATAGAAGATGAGGAAACATCTACTTGAAAGAGATGTTGAAGAATATTTTCGATGAAGAAGCTCGAAACTGATCCCGTACAAGAAGAAATTTAACTATGTTGAAACATTGAAAGGAAAATGCCCAAGAGAGCAGACAGAAACCCTAGTCCTCCAACGTCCTAAATAGATGTGTTAAGAAGAGATAGGTATGAGTCGAAGTACTTAATAGACAGCATTTAATCCAGAATGATATTCTCACAGAACAAGCTGCAACCCAAAACCGTATGAACTCAACCTTTCCCCACAAATGGACAAAGTGGAAAAGGCTAATGAAAAGTTGAAAAAGAGGAACAAGAAGTTAATCAGGGCACTTACCAATTTAAGGTTCAAGTTAGTCATCAGAAGCCTAGAAGACCTTAACTTCAGCAAAAGAAGAAGAAGAGGGGTTGGGATGTTTCGTTATAAGTCTATGAGTTTATGGAATAAGTCGTATGAGGACACAAGAAGCCAAGAGAAGGGCATGTTGAGCTCTCAAGATTTGTCTTTTCTTTATTTTATCATAATTCACCCCATTTTCTTTTGTCCATTGTTATCCTGTGCTCAAATGATCAATGAAATTAGTTAAAATTATTTTAAGAATGAATATCATGGCTAACTTGCTAAGTTTTGCAGATTTTGTCATCGTAATGCACTTGAATCAAAATAGCCATGTTGCACGTACATTCCGTAGCCATTGCCAATTTCGTACCGTCTTCACGTTCACATGTTCTGTGTGTCCTCTAAGAAAAGCCACACATGGGTATATTCCATCATGTCCTCAACGTTTGTTGCCCACCATGAAGAATGAAATTCGACCGTATTTGTTTTGTGTACGTGGGAACTCACACAAGGAGGTAGACCCTTTAAAAGGACAAGGACAAGATTTCGTATGTCCTTTGTCACTTTACGACTGCCATATTTAGAGTTCTAGTACGATTTTTTTATATGAAAATACAATGATCCCCGTATTGTTGCAAATTCTGTTATGAAGATTTGTTATAAATGTACCGGAAAACCGAGAGACAATCTCTAGATTTTGATTAGATTTCGCGGGATTGACCGCTATATTTCCTCGAAGACCGAGAACACTCGTTTTAAGTTATTTTTCTTTAATGAAGAACAAGGCGTATTTCTTTGAAGGCGTTGAGTCGAAAGCGAGTTAGATTTGTGCTACCTCGGTGGTAGAGGGCCCCCCGCTCGCAGCGGCTTTACTTTCGCAATTTAGATAAGTATCTTAGTTTGTTTTCAAGTTTTTGAAGTTTGAGTTCATATTTAATTTCATTAGTCACTATAGCTATACTTTTTCTAAGAAACCTTCCAAAATATCATTATAATGAATGAGAAAAGGTTGTAGTCTTACAGATTTTAATTGCAATTTCTTTTGTTCATTATCACGCTGAACCTTGCCCTAGTAAACTCTTTCCAAAAATCATTAAGGATGACTAAGTGCTGACCTGATACCGTAGGTTTCATTTTCTTGTTTACACTAGTAGCATAGTCGTATCCATTTTAAAAATCTTCCAAAATATCATAACAATGAGTAGGAAATAGCCGTGATGTCTTAGTTTAATTGGTAATTGCTTGGCCATGTTTGCATTCGTACTGAATTGCATGTTCGTGATTTTTCTAACAAGCTCTTCCAAAAAATACCATTCATGATGAACGAAATAGGCTATAGAATCCTACAGATTAATTGTATGATAACTTAGCTAGGGTACCTCGAGCCAAATTGCATTCAATTCATGCTCGTTATTTTGTTTCAAGTTTGATAATGGCTTGTTAGTTTAGCATCGTTTATTATAGACCAGAGTACCTAGTTCAAATTTAGCTTAGCTCATCGTATTTACATTCCACATTTAGTTGTCATCCATGGCATATTAATTTACATTAGTTAAACTTAAAATACTACGGTTTTCATTATTTACAAAACTTTTTTGTTCTTAAAACTCCATATTAACTCATAATCTTTCCGAACAAGATGATTGCACCAAGGCTCGGGATTGGCTGCAACCTTTTTACCATTTCTACGAACAAGCTTCTTTCAAGACTATTCTAACAACTATAACTTTTGAGTAAGGTTTAGTGATGTTAACTAAGTTGCTAATAGAATTAGGAGCTAGTTTTAGAGTAGAGATCTTATATCACATAAATGTTTCTCCAAATATGTTTCAAAACCTTTAACTGTGATGAGATGTCGTATCATTATAAGTTGATCATTAATTGTTTAGTTAGAAGAATTTTTTACACTTAATGCCTATTTCTCAAGCTCTTCCAAATATCTTTTAATGAAAGAATTGGACAAGTTAAGTTCATGTTGTGATTTATTTTCTGAAGTCATTATCAAGCTTTGTATTCTGCCAAGTCATAGTTTAGGTTTGGTTCGTTTTCATTATTTTCATTTGTCATTTGTCATCAAAAAATTAGGCTTCACTTCCGTTTTTAACCAATAGCTCTTTTTTCTCCACCGCATTTAGTCCTTTTTCTCGTGGAACACAAAACCACCGAAGACCGAAAACATCATAAAACACTAAACACAACGTAATAAATAAACACCTAGGCACATACAAAGGCACCTCACCAGCACTATCAACCCCTGTCGATAACTAAATGAACTCAATTCAGAGACCAGTCGAGCCCAAACATTTTGAGCGCCGCTGTCAGAAGTGAAAACTAGCCAACCTTTGTTTCTTAACCCCAAAACAATTATATGTGTAGAGAGAGAGACCTTAAGGGGTAGATTCATACAGCAGGCTTGGTTTGATTCCTAGAACACCACTTGTTTCACCTAGACCAAGAGCTAGTACACTTTCAACTCTGCACCTGCCATCTCCACTATTTACCCATCCGGACTTCTAGAAGACCCAAGATCACATATCTCATTAGAGAAACCTTCTATTTCATCCATGAACTCGCTCAGAAGAAAATCCAAAGACCGTTAGGGACACAAACTTTTCCACTTCCACAGGAGAATCAAACATGGCAGAAGGAGGAGTGAGTCTAATGGAGAACACACATTATTTGGAGGTAGAGGTAGAGGTAGAGGAGAAGGAGGCAGCATGAGGAAGAGGTAGAAGAGAATGGAAGTTTTGAGCCTATAATAGATGAAGAAACCAATTCAACCATGAAAACATTTCTCCGTCCTTCCAAACTTCTATGACTTAAAACTCAAGATCCCGAAACTTTCCTATTTAATTAAATCATATAGAACTTATGACTACTTACAAGATGCTCAAAACTTAAACTATTTCCTTCTAACATTGAAAGGAGCAACATTGAAGTGGTTTATGAGTTTGATCATTTATTAGAACATGAAGACATGAAACAAGCATTTCTAGAGAGGTATTTGGATTACGTTGCCTGGCCAACAAGGAAGAAGTGTTTAATATGTTACAAAAGAAGATGAAAACTTGGAAGATTTGTTGGAGAGATTTCAATACAACATCACAAGAGCAAAAATGGAAAACTTAGATCAAGACACCTTAAAAGCTCTTTTGTTGAAAAATTAGGGATGAATGGTTGGATATACTTAACATGATGTGGGAAAAGGGGACATATCACCCTCACATTACTCGAAACATTCCAGTTATGTATCAACCTTTTCAAGAGGAAATTCAAAACTACAAAAGGTCCAAGAGATCTCTGCTCGTGCGGCAAGTAAACGTTCGGGGGACAGTATATACGAAATAACACATGCCGATGATTTCAACCGATATCTTAGGGAGTCTTAGTGAACAACAGACACCCTTAAGTTACAAAACAAGAAAAAGTCGAATCGATGCCTTAGCACCCTTGTCCCAAATGAAAAGAAACGTGCCTTGAGAGTGCCTTTGATGTAAAAGTTGTAGACCGTGTCATTTGTTCTCGAAAACATGAGACCAAGAATTCTTCCTTCCGGTCTCAAAGTCGTCTTTCAAGAGAAACTCCGCATTCCACATAATCTCTCACCTTTGTTCTAAAGGCCTCGCAAGGACCTCAAACACAAGGATTCCATGATCAAATGTATAACCAACCTCCACCTTGAATTTTGCATAACCTTGGCCTCTAATTTCAAAATCATCCAAGTTTGGGCACATAAGCACAAAATCCCTATGGAAGATACTTCCGTACTACTGATTCACCATCCTATCCACCATACCTACATTTTTATCCTCAAAATCCTCAACAACATTACTTAACCTACCACATCAAACAAACCATCATTACCATTTCCTCAAAACAACCGCTACTCGCTCAACCCATACCAAACCCTAACAATAAAAACTTTGCACACATACATGATAGAAGGCCATTACTCCAAATTATTTAATTACTTTAGACCTTAGCGATGTTCAACTTAGTTCGAAGAATACTTGAAAGAGGAAACCTTTCGTGATCACACAAGAACAAGACAATTCCGAGGAAGATTCTGATGGTGAATAAAAGTTCGGAGAAGACATTCCTAAGACCCAAACATTGAAAAATTCAAGCAAAGAACCAATAATTTCAACTCCCGTATTAGAGAAGCCATCAACATCTACTTCTATACCTCCTTTCCGTAAAGATTACAAATTGATGTAGGTGTAGAAAACAAATTATGGTGCCTAATTATGATTTCGTATGAGCGTAAATGTTTGCATTAAAATTCCAATATTACAAGCCATCAAGGGGAAATTCCAATTTTAGCCAAAACCAATAAAGGAGTTGAGAATGAAGAAAACAAGAAAAAAAAATAAGAGAAACAAAGAAAATTCAAATGGCACAGGAAAATAGCGTACATTATGATGGGTAAGATTGTTATTCAAAGTATCTTGATCCAGAAATCAGCTTGTTAAAATCACATCAATGGAATTGAAATTCAAAATACACTCATTGATTTAGGAGCAAATAATCAATATCATGAGTAGACAAACTGCGGACAAACGAAACTTCCTAATCTTTCTTTACACCCACATTATTACAATTAGGCAGACAGACTCATGATCAAACCGATGGGGTAACAGAACACATTCCAAAGGTTCCCTAGATTCTTGGGAGTACTGTGATTTCCATGATCCTAACTCCTAAGAATAACATAGGAGGGCATCCCACATATTAGGAAGACCTTGCTGGCTGTTGTACCGATGCTTTTATTAGTTGTAGATCCTGATATGTATACTGCAGTAGTTCAACCAAGAAATTCACTTTGTATCCTCTAGCCAGACAATTAAGGTGTATTTAGATGATACTCAATGGATAAAGGAGAAGAAGACTTACAACCTCTCTTCACAATTTCGTAAATTAATGAAGATAATCAAATTCTAAATACTTCAGAAAACTTTAATCCTCTTCTTAATACAAACATGAACTATTTCAAGAGGGATCTAACATTGAGTTTTTGTCATCGTATACAGATGTCTTCATTTGGTGGATAAATTGCGAACACAAGGGAGATATTTTGAAAAATGAATATAAACAAGAACCTAGAAAAATCTCAACAAGAAGAGTTAGTCAAGGTATTACGTAGACATTCTTCGTACATGCATGGGAGCACACCGATACGAAAGGGATAAGCCCAAGACTTGCACTCATCACATCTATATAAGAGAAAATTGTAAACCAACTTATTAACCTCAAAGACGATGAATCCAAATATTAGGGAGATTGTTAAAGAAGAATTGCAAAATCGTTAAATGTCAACTTCATCTATCCTATTTTATAGTCATGGGTTTCTCCTTTGCACTGTGCCAAAGAAAATGGTAAATGGAGGCATGTGTTACACTGGAATTAAACAAAGCTACTTCTTAAAGACCATTTTCCCTTACCTTTCACAGATCAAGTGTTAGACACATTAGCTGAAAAAATTACTTCTCATTCCTAGATGGGTTTAGTGGTTACAACCAAATCCAAGTAGCACTTGAAGATCAAGACAAAACCACAATTACCTCGTCCTGGCACTTATGCTTACTTGTTATTGCCATTTGGATTAGGCAATGCACCGCAATATTCCAAAGGCGTATTAGGAATTTTTTCGTATCTAATACATGATTGTGTAGAGGTATAAGGATGATTTCGGCGCTTATGGAAACACATTTGAAGAAGCTTTAGCAAATTTGCAAAAAAGTTTTAAAGAGATGTCAAGAGCAAATCTTTCACTTAGTCATGAGAAATGCCCAGTGACAGCCATCGAAGGTATTGTTTTGGGGCATCATATTTCGTGGATGGGATTAGAGCGATGAATCAAAAGTTGAAGTCATCTCTACTTATCTATTCCAAGTTGTCAAAATATGTTAGAGTTTTCTAGGATTTACAGGATATTACCTGGGAGGTTTAAAATTCTACCAAGATAGCATCTCCACTCTTCAAATTACTTACCAAAGATTGTGAATTCAAAATGGAATTTCATCGCTAGTTAGCCTTTGAAACCTCGAAACAAAAATTTCTGAAGCACCTATTTTAAGGGACCTAATCGAAGTTACCTTTTCATATCTCAACAGATGCCTTCCGATATGTACCTAGGAAGTATTGGGACAAAAGACCTGATTTTTGCGTACATCTACTATACCAAAGAAAATTTGACTCTCGCAATTAAACTATACCGTAACTAAAAAAGAGTTTTTAGCCGTTGTCCATGCCATAAACAAATTTAGACACTATACACAAAGTTAAGAAACTTTTGTTCACACCGCTCTATCATTCTCCGGCATTAGATACTTAATGAACAAATCAATTACTAATGGCAGCAGTCATAAGATGGTTATTGCTTTTACAAGAATTCAACATTACCATTCTATAGGCTCGGAAAAATAAAACACAGAGTCGATTTTGTCTAACTCCAAAACATCAAAGATGACACTCACTTGAAGATCAATTTCCCGAAGAATATATTTTTGCAATTTCTACTCGAACTCCTTGGTTTGCTAACATTGCTAATTATTTAGTTTCAGAAAATTTTCCGTTAATGAATGCAAGAGATAAAAGAAAAAATCATTCATGACAGTTGAAAATATTCATGGGTCACAATGAGTTGCACAAGACAGACCGTATTTGATCATTAGGAGATGCGTTATGAAAGATGAGATGCCTTAGATTCTTAAAGCATGTCATGATGAACCTTGTGGCGTACACTTTGTTGATAAGAGGACAGCCTATAAGATCCTTCATTTAGGATATTATTGGCCATCCTTGTTTAAAGATGCTAAAAGAGTATGTGAAAATGTGTGACAGCCACAAAGGTTAAAGCCTTTCCTTCGGTGAGATGCCATTACAACCTCAAGCATATTGAACCTTTTGGAAAAATGGCTTGATTTTCTAGGACCTATTAGTCCACCATCAAGACAAAGAGATATATATTAGTTTGCACTAATTATTTAATAAATGGGTAGAGGCCAAGCCATTACTTTTTGCTAATGAAGCATCCGTAGTTACTTTCTTTTTTTTAGGATATTTTTACCGTTTTGGTGTCCTAAGGAAATTGTTACATCAAGGAGCTAATTTACATCAAGGCTAGTGAACAAAATGATGAGGTACAAAATCAGGCATAGAAAATCTACTCCTTATCATCCACAAGAAAATGGCCGAAGTGGAATCTACTAATAAGCGTTTATCAAGGGAATCCCAACAAAGACTATTCATTTACATAGAAGAGATCGGGTAGATAGGCTTCCCTAAGCCTTGTGGGCCTATGGAACTACATGGAGAAACACAACAAAATACATTCCTTATGAACTTGTTTATAAAAGCAAGTTGTTTCCAGCAGAGTTCTGTGGTATTCAAACCTTCAAATGGCATTTTGTACCTAGGACTTGACTTAATTAGAGGCACAAAAGCATAGACTGGAGAAGATTAATGTGAATTGGATGAGACCGTACAAGATGCAAGATGGCAGTGTCTAGTCCAACAGTTAAAGGACTAGATGGCATGACAAGCACATCAAAGAGAAGAAGTTCAAAGAAGGTGACGCCTGCCTCCTTTTTTTATTCAAAATTCAAGTATTTTCAAGTGTAAATTTCAAACACATTGGCTTGGGCTATATGAAATTGTTGAAATTTTGACAATGGAGCAAGAAAATTGTGACAATAGACAATAAGAGGTCACTTTTCTGTGAATGGTCATAGATTGAAGTTGTAACACAAACCACTCTCAAGAGAATAATTGTCAAGAAGTTCCAGAAAATGATGGAAGTTAATGAAGAAGAATTCCTTCTTCATCAACTTGATTGAATTTTCCAAGCATTTCTTTGAAAAAAAAATAATAAATAAAAATAAAGTATAAACATGAAAACCAATCACCTAATGGCATGTTTATACAGAAAAGATAGGGTGAAAATCGCAGTCTTTCCTTTTCGACACTCTAACTTTTCCATTTTGTTTCGTACAAATGTTACAAAACTACAAGTTCACATCCATTGCACTTATGATCCATCTCATTTCATTTCCATTCCATTTACTTATTCATCCATGCTCTATTTCATTCATTCATTCATACTTCACTTCATTCCATATTTCATTCATCTCATTCCATACTTCATCCACCTATTTTCCATATCAAAATTTAAAGCTTCAGATGTCTTTCTCAAATGAATAACACATGTCATGGATCACAGTGCCATTTTCATATTTTTCCACCCCCATTTCATAAATTGTAATCCATCCCACTCCATCATTCACTTCATACATATCTCATTATACCATATTTCATCATTTATCTTCACTCATTCCATATAATATTCTAATTTATATTCCAAAACCACCTATCTCCATGATTAAAATTTTCACAGTACATTCTTCTGGGTACTAAATGTACATTCTATAGCTAATCGTATTTTCCGTACTCAGCATTATCTCCACAAAATGCATAAACTGGACACCGATCACAGACATTTGAATTGCAAAAAGATGATCCAAAGATATCCATGAACAAGAACAATCAAGAAGGATTATGAAGACCTACAAAGTAATGATTTCTCAGAGAGAACAAAGTATACAAAGACCACAAAAAGTATAAAAGCAAAGATTAAAAAGTTCTGATTATAATGGCATTTCATGAAAAAATTTAGTATAGTCTAGTTATGAATCATTCAAAAGTTGTTTTGATTATTTTTATTGATCATGCCAAATATGCCCTCCGCAAAACTGGATAAAAATCCTTCATTTCAAATTCATACCCGATCATCATTCAAGCGGTTAAAATGTCAAGTGTTTAATTTTCTTACGTCACTCAAACGCAAACTATTTAATGATGATTTTTGAATCCGTTGTAAAATATATCCACAAACACCATGGATTTGTTTTCTTCACTCGACTTCACCAACTCGTTCGTAAACACCCCTACCATTTCCATGCCGTAGCCAACCTTTCTTCATCATTTCACCGTAAACAGAGATCCCGCCTACCGTGACAGGTATACCAATTTGAAATCTAACCATTGTCATCATGGAAGCAGTAGTATACTGGGCTTGGGAATTTGGAAGCCATTATCACCGTGAAGCGTAGGTATATTGGGCTTTGTAACTTGAAGCCATCGTCACCAAGAAGGTAGGTACATCAGCTTGAACGCGTCATTGTCTCCGTGAGCAAAGAGTACGAACCGAAGATCGAAAAGAAATTATGGGCCCCATCGTGAGAATTGGAACTGAAGAAGACAAATACTCGAAGGATACCAAAGCAAGATAAATGTTGCAACAGTGTGATGGCTGCAATTCCTTGAGAAATTTAATGGCTTCCACAAAGAAGTTACTAAAATGTTTGCAAGGTCATTCAAAGGAGCCGAGGTTGAATTTGGAGATATTAAATTCATCACAGTAGGTTTTTACTGGCAGGTTATTATGATCGCTTAGACATGGAGAAAGATGAAGCTTAAGAACAGAGTACCTACAATGAATCATGGAAGCAAATCCTCAAATCACCGTAGTATGGATGTCACCGTGTTTAAAAAGGGAATTCCAAGCTCGCATTAAAGAATAAATGGAGAACATATTGCTTATTCTACAAAAATTTATCACTAAAGGTAGATATGGTACTTTTCTTATGTTTACCATATTAGGTTGATAACAGTATTTCCTAGAAGAAGAGCGTAATTTTACCTATTTCTTGCTTCAAAGCTTAAAAAATATGGTTTCTCATGTTCAAAGGAGAGTCCAATTCTTAAAAAAACTCTATATCATCATGGCTTTGGTTAAGATTCTAATTTAACACCATTTAGCTAAAACAAAGATACTTGGGACACCGTGAGAAATCACTTTGAGGAACCAAAAGAACTTTCACCGAACACTGGCCCACAAAGAGAAGTAAGCAAATGGAGAGCTTCTAAAATTGAAATCGATAAAGTAATTCAAGATAGCAGTGAAGAACAATTCTAGAATTTGACCCGTATTAAGAGACAGCCTTAAGGAAGAGAGGGTAATTCGTAAAAATTTGCCACAGTAAAAAGGAGAGGGATCATCTCACCCGAGAAGTGCTTCGTACCTAGGGGGAAACTAAGGAAAACATGTATCAAACAAATAGGTGATAAACATAGAAGATGAGGAAACATCTATCAAGAGGATGTTGAAGAATATTTTATTGAAGAAGCCTTAAATTGATCTCGTACAAAGAAGAAATTTATAACTATGCTTAAACATTGGAAAGGAAAGCTTCGTAGAGTAGAGATAGAACCCTAGTCCTCCATCGTCCTAAATAGATGTGTTAAGAAGAGATAGGTATGAGTTGGAAGTACTTAATAGACATACTTAACCTAGAATGATATTCTCAAGGAACAAGTCAAACCCAAAACCAAAGATAAGAACTCAACCTCTGCTCCCTGAAGAAATGGAAACAAAGGAAAAGGCTAATGAAAAGTTGAAAAAGGGGGAATGAAGAATTTGGACTGTGGCACTTAACAATTTAAGGTTCAAGTTAGGTCATCGTGGAAGCCTGTAATATCTTTAACCTGGCAAGAAGAAGAAGAGGGTTGGATGTTCTCGTTAAGTCTCTCGATTTTATGGAATGTTGCATGAGGACATGCAACAAGCCAAGAACAAAAGGGGTCGAGCCCAAGACTGCTTCTTCTTTCATCATACTTCACCTCATTTTCTTTTGTCCATTGTTATCCCATGCTCAAATGATCAATGAAATTATTTAAAATTACTTTAAGGATGAATATCATGGCTAACTTGCTAAGTTTTGTGATTTTGTCATTGTAATGCATTTTGAACTTCAACTAGCCAAGGCACGCACATTCCGTAGCTAGTTTCCACCCGTAGCCGCTCACGTTCAAGCATGTCTCCAGTGTCCTCTCAGAAAATTCACATATGGGTATATTCCACATCATGTCCTCAACGCTTGTTGCTCACCATGAAAATGAACGAATTCGGACGTGGTTTTGTACGTGAACTACACAAGAAGGCGCTCCAAAAGGACAAGGATGTACTCGTATGTCCTTTAATTTTGTCGCCATCTTTAGAGTTCTAGAAAAATTTTTGACATGAAAAGACAATGATCTTCGTATTGTTGCAAAATTCGTTATGAAGATTATAAATGATTTTGAAACCTATAGACAACTTAGATTTTGATTAGATTTCGTTGTGATTGACCGTTATATTTCTCGAAGACTTAGCTTTGTTTTAAGTTATTTTCCTTTAATGAAGAAGACAAAACATTTCTTGAATGCGTTGAGTCGATCTTGAGTTAGATTCTCGTGCTACCGTGGTAGAGGGCTCCGCTCTCGAGCGGCTTTACTTTCACAATTTAGATAAGTATCTTAGTTTGTTTTCAAGTTTTTGAAGTTTGAGTTCATATTTAATTTCATTAGTCACTATAGCTATACTTGTTCTAAAAACTTCTTCAAAATATCATTATAATGAATGAGAAATGGCCGTAGGGCATAGATTTTAATTTGTAATTTCTTTGCTCATTATCACAGCTTGAACTTATTCTAGTAAACCTTCAAAAATCGCTGTGATGACTAAGGCATGACCGTGATACCGTAGGTTTCATTTGCTTGTTTATGACCAGGGTAGCACAGCTGATCATACTTTAAAAATCTCTTCCTAAATATCATAACAATGAGTAGGAAATAGTCAAGATGTCTTAGTTTTTAATTGTAATTGCTTTGCCTTTCATGTTTGCATTTGGTACTGAATGTACAAAACGGTGATTTTTCTAACAAGCTCTTCCCAAATACCATTCATGATGAATGAAATAGGTTTAGGAATTCCACAGATTAATTGCATCATAACTTAGTGAGGGCACTGTGAGTCAAATTGCATTCAATCTTGCGTTCGTTATTTTGTTTCAATTTTGATAATGGCTTGTTAGTTTAGTATTGTTTATTAGATACTAGTGGCACTCTAGTTCAGTTCTAGCTTAGCTCACTGTATTTACATCTCCACATTTAGTTTCCACCTATTGCATATTAATTTACATTAGTTGTTAAACTTAAAATACTAATGCAAGCCTTCATTATTTACAAAGCTTTTTTGTTCCAAACCTATATTAATTCCATAATCATCTGAACAGAAGACAGATTGCACCACAAGCCCTGGAATACTTTTTGCAAATTTTTTATCATTTCACAAACAAGCCTTTCCTTAAGACTATTCTAAAAGTGAAATCTATAACTTTTGAGTAAGGTTTAGTGATGTTGTTAAACTAAGTTGTTAATAGAATTAGGAGCTAGTTTTAGAGTAGAGATCTTATGATGTTACCAATGTTCTCTCCAAATATGTTTCAACAAACATTTACTCATGGATGAGATGTTGTATCATTATAAGTTGATTGTCTAATTGTTTAGTTAGGATAATTTTTATGCACTTAGTCGCCATTTCTCAAGCTCTTCCAAAATACCTTTAATGAAAGAATTGGACAAGTTAAGTTCATGTTGTGATTTATTTTCTTTGAAGTCATTATCAAGCTTTGTATTCGCCAAGTCATAGTTTAGGTTTGGTTCTATTTCGCATTTTCATTTGTCATTTGTCATTAAAAAATAGGCTTCACTCGTTTTTAAATTTAAAGAGTTTTTCTCCACCGCATTTAGTCCTTTTCTCTCGTGAATACAAAACTATCAAAAGACCAAAAAATCATAAAAATTAAACACAACGCAAGAACAAACACCTAGGCACACACAAAGACCATCAGCAGCTTACCAACCCCATTGACAATTAAATGAACTCAACTTTGTGGGAGACAAGGTTGAGCCCAAATATTTTGGAACCGTTGCCGGAAGTGAAAACCAGGTAACCTTGTTTCTCAATTTCAAAAACAATTACATGCACAGAGAGAGACTCAAGGGCAGATTCATAAGCAAGACAACAGTTTGATTCTAGAACACTACTTTGCTTCACCTAGACCAAGATCTAGCACACCTTCAAATTCCGTACCCACATTCCATCTCATCGATCCCCGGGACTTGTAAGACCCAAGATCGTATATTCTCCATTAGAGAAACCTTCTACTTCATCCATCGAACTCGCCTTAGAAGAAGATCCACCGTTAGGACACAAAACTTTTTCCACTTCTACAAGAGAATCAAATTCATGGCAGAAGAAGGGGAGGATGAGTCTTTAATGGAGAACACATATTATTTGGAGGGGGGGAGGTAGAGGAGGAGAAGGAGGAGGCAGATGATAAGAGGTAGAAGAGAAATGGGAAGCTCTTTGAGTTTCCTATATTGTATGAAGAAACCAATTCAACCATGAAAACATTTGTCCCTCCTGTCCTTCCAAACTTCTATGGACTTAAACCGAAAACTCGAAACCTTCCTATTTTAAATTGAAATCTCATGTAGAACTTATGACTACTTACAAGATGCTCAAAACTTAAACTATTTTCCAACATTGGAAAGGATAAACATTGAAGTGGTTTATGAGTTTGATCAACAATTTACTAGACATGGGAAGACATGAAACAAGCATTTCTAGAGAGGTATTTGGATTATCGTGATGCCGTCAATCATACAGAAAGTATATGTTTAAGATGTTACAAAAAGAAAATGGAAAATTCTGGAAGATTTGTTGAGAGATTTCATTACAACACTGGAAGACAAAAATGGAAAACTTGTATCAAGACACCTTAAAAGCTCTTTTGTTGAAACAATTATGGATGAATGGTTGGATATCTCAATATCATGGGAAAAGGGACATACTTCTACACCATATTACCTCGAAATATCTCGAGTTATGTATCAAATCCCCAAGAGGGAAATCTAAAATCGTAAAAGGTCCAAGAGATCTCCGTTTCTTGCAAGGGTGGCAGTCCGGCTTTCTAGACAAAAAGTAGGCTTCTAAATAGGACATATGCATGATGATTTCAACCGACATCTTAGTGAGTCTTAGTGAACAAATTAGACACCCTTAAGTTACAAAACAAGCAAAAAGCTAACCGATGCCTTAGCAATTCTTTGTCCCAAATGTAGAAAGAAACATGCCGAGAGAGTTCTCTTCTGGATGTAAAATTTGTAGAGACCGTGTCATTTGTTCGAAACATGAGACCAAGAATTTTCCTTCCCTTTCCGGTCTCAAAGCTGCTTCTTCGAAGAGGAAACCCCACAAATTCCACAGCACCTCTCAATTTTGTCTCTAGAAGGCTCTCACAAGGACCTCAAACACAAGGATTCCATGATCAAATGTATAACCAACCTCCACTGGAATTCTTACGCGCAACTCTTGGCCTTTCACTCAAAATCAATCTCAAGCTTGGGCACATAAGACAAAACTCATGAAGATACTTCCTTCGTACTATCAAGATTCACCATCCTATCCACCATACCATTTTTATAATCAAAATCTCAACAACATCATCGTAACTCTATCACATCAAAATCAACTACTCTATTACCATTTCCTCAAAAATCAAATCAGTTTACTCGCTCAACCCATACCAAAACTCCCAATAATAAAAACTTCGCAGCACATACATGATAGAAGGCCACGCTTCCAACTTATTTAATTACTCCTTTAGACCTTAGCGATGTTCAAATTTAGGTCCGGAAGAACACTTGAAAAGAGGAAACTCATGTGATCATACAAGAACAAGATAACTCGAGGAAGATTCTTTCATTAGTGAATAAAAGTCTTCGTAGGAAGATATATCTTTTCAAGACCCAAACATTGAAAATTCAAGCAAAAGAACTAATAATTTCTCTAACTCGTATTAGAGTTGGCCCATCAACATCTACTTCTCATACCTCCCTTTCCGCAAAGATTATAAATTGATAGAGGTGTAGAAAAACAAATTATGGTATTTAATTATGATTTCCTAGATGAGTTGAGAAATGTTTGCATTAAAATTCCATTATTACAAACCACGATGAAATTCCACCTTAGCCAACCAATAAAGGAGCGTAGCATGAAGAAAACAAGAAAAAGAATAAGAGAAACAAAGAAAATTCAACTCATATGAAAAACAGCAATATATTATGATGGGTAAGATTGCTATTCCAAAGTATCTTGACCTAGGAAATCATTAAAATTCATATCAATGGAATTGAAATTCAAAATACACCTATTGATTTAGGAGCAACAATCAATATCATGAATAGACAAATTATGATAATCGAAACTTCCCAATCTTCTTCTTTTTTTTTACACCACATTATTAAAATTAGCAGATAGATCTATGATCAAACTCGATGGGGTAACAGAAGAGCATTCCAAAGTGTCCCTAGATTCTCGGAGCACTTCGTGATTTCATGATCCCAATTCCTAAGAAAAAAAATCTATAGGAGGGCATCTCGTTATATTAGAAGATCTCGCTGGCTACAGCCAATGCTTTTATTAGTTGTAGATCCGTGATATGTACATCTCCGGTGGCAGTTCAACGAAGAAATTCACTAGATTCCCCTCCAGCCTAGGACAATTACAGACGAAAGGGATACTCAATGGACAAAGGATGAAGAATACTACAACTCTCTTTCACAATTTCATAAATTAACGAAGATAATCAAATTCTAAATATTTCAGAAAATCTCAGAACTTCTTCGTGCTTAATACAAAAATATGAACCATTTTAAATATAATCCAACATCAAGTTTTTTGCTGTCAAGGCAATATGTCTCTTCTATCTTATGGAGATAAATTTAAAATTTCTGACAATTCTTAGGAGGCTTCTATGAAAAACTTTGAATATAAGCAAGAACCCAGAAAATACTGTCATGAGTTAACAAGCACACAGACATTCTTCCATATGCATGGGAGCACATCTCATATGAAAGGGATAAGCCCCAAGACTGTACACCACTACATCTATATAGAGAAAATTTGTAAACTAATCAGACAACCCCCAAAGACGATAATCCCAAATCTTAGAGAGATTGAAAGAAGAATTGGTAAAATTGTTAAATGTCAACTTCATCTATCCTATTTCGTATAGTCACAAGCTTTTCCCTTCCGGGTAATTGGAAGAAATGAAGGAGACAAAGGATTACTGACCAAATAAAGTTTACTCTTAAATACCATTTTCCTTACCTTTCAGATCAAGTGTTAGACATACTAGCTGAAAGTACTTCTCATTCCTAGATGTGGCTTAGTGGTTATAACCAAATCCAAGTAGCACTCTCTGAAGATCAAGACAAAACCACATTTACCCCCTCCTTTATAATTTAATAAGCATTTATATTGCCATTTGGATTATGCAATGCACCTAATATCCTGTAAAGCAAGTAAGAGATGGGTAATTTTTTCGCATCTAATACATGATTGTGGGAGGTACATATGGAGATTGTAGGCATTATGGAAACACATTTGGGTAAGCTTTTAGCAAATTTGGAAAAGTTTTAAAGAGATGTCAAGAGGCAAATCTTTTCACTTAGTCACAGAAATGCTCATGATGTTTATCAAGGTATTGTTTCTAGCATCATATTTCGTGATGGGATTAGAGTTGATGAGAGTCAAAAGTTGTCACTCTAATCATCTATTCCAAGTTGTCAAAAGATGTTAGGAGTTTTCTAGGATTTACAAGATATTACCTTATGTTTACAGAAAATTTACCAAGATAGCATTCTGCTCTTCAAATGACTTACCAGTGATTGTAATCAAATGGAATTATGATTGCCAATAGCCTTTGAAACTCCTTGAAACAAAATTTCGAAGCACCTATTTTATGACCTAACGGGAAGTTACCTTTTCATATCTCTACAATAGATGCTCCATACAACCCCAGAGCAACATTGGGAAAGACCGATTCCTTATGCCATCTACTATACCAAAGAAAATTGACTTCATAGTTAAACTATACCGTAATCGAAAAAGAGTTTTTAGCTATTGTCCATGCCATAAACAAATTTACACTATATAACAAAGCAGAAACTTTGTTCACATCGATCACCGCAATTAGACACGAATGAACAAATCAATTACTAATGGCGTAGCCAAGATGGTTATTGCTTTTACAATAATTCAACATTACCATTCTAGATAGGCTCCGGAAAACAAAACAGAGGCTGATTTCCTATTCAGACTCCAAAACATCAAAGATGACACTCAAATGAAGATCGACCGATGAATATCTTTTTATGTTTCTACTCTTAACTCCTTGGTTTGGCTTATAATTGCTAATTATTTAGTTTCGTAAATTTCTTCAATAATGAATGAAAGAGATAAAGAAAAATCATTCATGACAAAGAAAATATTCATGTAATAAGCAATGAGTTGCCAAGACAGACTGCATTTGATCATTAGAGATGTGTTAGGGAAGATGAAATGCCCTAGATTTTAAAACATGTCATGGTAACCTTTGTAGACATTTTGTTGACAAGAGAACAACTATAAGATCCTTTCATTTAGACATTATTGGCCATCCTTGTTTAAAGATGCTAAGATATGTTGCAGGATAGCCACAAAGGTTAGGGGCTTTCCTTCTGTGAGATGCAATTAAACCTTTAGGTACATATTCAACCTTTGAAAAATGGGTTTTGGATTTTGTAGGACCTATTAGTCCTCCATCAAAAGAAAAGAGCATAATAGCTCAGTTCAATTATGTTACCAAATTTGGCAGAGCTCCAAGCCATTACTTTTGCTAATGAAGCATCCGTAGTTACTTTTATTTTTGAAGATATTTACTCCGTTTTGTGTCCCAAGGAAATTGTTACGTATCGATGAGCTCAATTTACATCAAGGCTAAAGTGAAAAATGATGGAGAGGCACAAAATCATGCATAGAAAATTCTATTTTATCATCCACAAGAAATGGTCAAGGGAATCTACGAATACAACAATAATAACCCCAACAAATATTGTTCATTTACACAGAGATTGGCAGACAGGGCTTCGAAGCCTTGTGGGCTCATAACCACATGGAGAAACACAACAGGTCATACCCTTTATGAACTTGTTTATGGAAAATGTGTTTTTTCCCATAGAGTTCCGCATTCAAACTTTCAAAATGGCGGGGCCTGGCCTAGGACTTGATTTAACTTTAGAGGTACAAAAGCACAGATTGGACAGATTAATGAACTGGATGAGACTGCACAAGATGCAAAGACAGAAACAAGTTCATCCATTTAAAAGGACTAGATGGTGAAGGAGATGGTCTATCAAAGAGAAGAAGTCTGTACATGACTGGCTTGTTTCATCCAAAATTCAAGGATTTCTCAAGGTAAATTTCAAACACATTGTCTTAGGCTATATGAAATTGTTGAAATTTTTTACAATGGAGCAAAGAAAATCAAGACAATAAAGATGAATAAGAGGTCATTTTCCGTGAATGGTCATAGACTGAAGTTGTATCACAAACTACCTCAAGAGAAGAATTCTTCAAGAAGTCTCCAGAAAATATGATGTAAGTTAATGAAGAAGAATCTTTCTTCTTCATCAACTCGATTGAATTTTCCAAGCATTTCTTTGAAAAAAATAATAATAAATAAAATAAAATAAAATAAAGTATAAACATGAAAACCAATCATCGAATGTGGCATGTTTACACAGAAAATAGTGAAAACTTAATCTTTCTCTCGACGCTTAACTTTTCCATTTTGTTTCGGCAATAGTTGTTACAAAATGACAAGTTCAAACCACTGTGACTTATGATCCATCTCATTTAATTTCATTCATTTACTTATTCATCCACACTAAGTGGCTTCATTTCATTCCCTTCGAACGTTCATTTCTAAGGCGATATTCTCTTTTCTTCTTTTTTGGAGCCTGTTACACAACATTTCATATCAAAGGTTTGGATTCTAGGTTTCTACCGCCCAAATGGTGTCATCGTGGAATTTTCGGCTTACAATTCTATTTTCTAAGATGTTTCGTGCTTAAAAGTTTTAGGTGTGAAGCCAAAATCTCCGCAGGAATATTGTCTAAAATTTTCGCAGCTTGGTTCGCGATAGTTGCGAAAGATATACATCCGGTGGGGGTTAGGTCTGTCATGCTCCAAACAAAGGTCATCGTGGCATTTTCGCTTATAACTTTTTTTTTTCTACGAAGGTTAAGAATTCTAAAATCTTTAAGGGTGCAAATTTAATTCAAGAAATTCTTCAAAAATTTCGTAGCTTGGTCTGCAATATTTTTGGAGATATGATCTCGTGAAGGTAGTGCGTTTTCAAGCTCCCCGAATTTCATCTCAAAGAGGTGATCGTGTACCCAACAACTTTCTCTCATATTGGGATTGTTCGTAAAATCGATCACAAGTACACGGATTGTAGTTTTTCGCTACTGTTTCGTAGAGACGATGATGAAATACATGGAAAGTCATACAAGCTCGCTCATCGAACCACCATAATTAGGTTGAACAGGGAGATCGACACAATTCTATTTGGAAAATTCAAATTTGTGCCGCACCGTGTATTCGAAAGATAATTCGCAGGGATATACTGCACCGAAATCAAATATTTAAGCAACAATTACAAATATAATCCACCGAATCAGTAAATATTTACTTACCATTCATAGCTCACCCTCCTTCTAGCGGGCCATGTGCGCGTTTAAAGACCGTTCAAACATTGGGGAAATTCATCTTGCCGGGACTTTAGGACAGCTCGTCCGTTTGGTATGGTGGCTCATCGGATCAGGCGATCAGCTTCTTATAACTAATGGGTTGGTGATGGGTTGATTTCGATGAGTGAAAATGAGACTAAATTGACCGAAATAAAACTATCTAATTTAAACTAAATACCGATAAAGAAATCTTCAAAACTAACCCTACAATCATATGTGAATACAACTTCGTATTATTCCACAGTTTGAACAATAACCACCATAAAAATGTATTATCGTTTAATCGAAATGTGTACAAACAAATAAAGATGACTTTGCTTAAGAAATTAAACAGAAAGTTATATTAGCATATTGTATTCATCATTGCATATCATGCCTATATACACCCTATGAAAGATAACAATATTTCAATTATACTCAAATGATATATAAAGAAACGTTGTTAAAACCAAATGTATATAAAAATGATATAGCAATGTAGGCGAATATCATAAGACAAAGGAAATCAATAGTGAACATAAAAATACCTTATCCATCTTGAAAGCTTTCAAACGAAATCGATACCTAACCAGTAATTTCGATGCAAAATCAAATCCAAGGTACAAAAATGCAACACTTAAAGATAATTTCGTACAAGATCACCAAATGTGATCTTTTATAAAATATAAGAGCCAAGGAGTACAAATGTAATTCCAAGTCCAAAAATATATTCATGACCCTTCTCAAATGCATGAGAAGGGTTTATAAAATACTACTAGCCAAATATAAAAATAGTTTATTACAAAAAATTAAGGATTCGTTTAAAATGACCGTCCTTTTCCTAGGGCAAAACACAAAGAATACTACTAACTAAATCTAAAAATAAAGACTATTAAGTAACTACTTATGAACTTGACTTTAAACCTACAAGAATCTGCAGTGATTGTTTTGAGAAGAGGTACAAGCGATCACAGACTAAATTGTCCCGAAAAGACAAAGAACCTGCATGTAGAAGTAATCTTCTCAAAGCAGTAATAACTAATGATGCACCACACACTATGTCGACCGTGTGGTTTCACTAAATATGTCCAAGAAGAACTTCACTTAATCTTTGTAAATCCCTGATCGATTTTGCTTTTTCTTCCGCTTTTTGTGTCCATTCTGCTTGCAATTGATGCGCCTGCAAGATATCCTTAACAACAAATCAAATTTTCTTTAGCAATTCCTATTGCGAAATCAGTAAGATTGTTTTCATTGCTGGTAGCCAATCTCCTTCGTTAGCTTTTCCATTTCTCTCCTCGATTTGTGCATCCTATCTATTGAAAAGTATTTCTTTATGGTTTTCATTAATAATCGGCACCAGCCTTTTCTTCCTTCCTTCCGTCTTTTGCCACCACAATAATTCGGTGACTTTTTCATTAATTAAATCATAATTGCCTGTATACAAATCTACGACATGATTAGTGATTTTATCACTTTTGACAAAAAGAGTTCCATTGCAAGATTTTTGGCATAAGACTTCTTCTTGTCATAGTAGTTGACTGCTTAAAGAAATAGTTTCAAATAAACTCGAAGTTTAGGGATCATATTTGTGTCGTATCCTGACAATCCGTATTTGTTTCTTATCACCTAAACTTTTTGATATCCAATTTTTCATTTCTTGGTTGTTACTTAACTTTTCAAGTTTCATCCGTGCTTCATTATTGGCTCGTACCGTTGCACCGTCGTTGCAAAACTTGTATCGTTTCTTTTCATTTAATAAGAGTTGTATCTCAAATGCTTTGTCAATAGTTGCGAAGCATAAGACCTCGAATTTTAGATAACTTAGCAAGATTATCATTAGGCTCTATGGTAGGATCTCTTCCACAAAACATCTAATTGTTTCGTCACCGTAATTGCACCTTCTAATTCTTTCTTCTTTGCTTTTCTACTATTGCTTTATACTTGGCCATAGAATACATCTAGAGAGGAATGTCTCATATTAAGTACAATTTTGTAAGAGATGAAAGGTATATGTCGTATTTGTCACATTACCGCTTTATTCCCCGTGCTTAAAACTTTTGTTGTTTGTAAAATCGTGTAACTGTGTTTCAACATTAAGTATTTCATTAAAGCTTTCCATTCTTTGTCTAATTCAATTGTGACTAACTACGTCGTACATTGGTAGGAGGCGGATTTATCCTACCGAGAAGTCAAAATTTGATGTTGTGAAATTTTCTTTCGATCGAGTATCTTTCACTAATTCGCATTTCTATCCGCTCTTCATTAGACTTATTAGAATGTTTAAAGTCTCTCTTTCGTATTTTGACTTAGACTTATCTCGTACCGAATGTTGTTGAGACCGACACTAGGAGTTGCCCTCGCGGGTTCCAAGTGTAAATTTTACAAAGGGATAGTAGTTAGTCTTCTTTTCTCTCGTAAACTTTAAATTCTTGAAATTGTTCTCGAGATAAATCGAACCGTGTCGAACGTAATTTATTTTCAGTTGTGATTTTCCTAGGAATATATCATCGAAAGGGTCCTCTTTCTCCGGAAAATATCCTTACTTTGACTGGCAGGTGAAATTTTAATAACCTATTAGGGTCGAATAACCTTTTTGCAAATTTAAATAATTGTAAGCATGTAATATTGCTTACTTCCTTGAATGCATGTCCAACATCAAATAATGAAAATGTCCCTAATGTTACGGAAATTGTGGCCAAATGGCCTTTTCTTATCTCCTTAATTTTGTCAAACCTCCTTCACCACAAAGCTCAGTATGCAATTTTAGCTATAAGTTTATCAAAAACATATAAGGGTAAACATGAGGAGAAGCAAGAGTCGAAAACCCCCACAGTAAACCACTCTTCCCCAAACTATCGTGGGCGAAGGTGAGAATGTCGTACTTGTGCTTCTTGGGAAAACCTTGAGCATCTTTATTATACAATGTTCAAAGAATATGAACATTATGTCGGCAAATCTTTGTAAATGAGGAATAAACTTAGATTCCACAATTCCTTGTGATACACATGAATAGGCAAAGGATCTTGAATCGTCCATTTCCAACCCATCAGTGAATTAGAAACAAAGTAGATAGCGCTCCATAACATAGCAAGATAGATAAAAAGGAGGATAACCTCCCGAGAAACAACTATTTGTAATTTTACTGAAAATAGCAAAGGCTAAATTTTTCTATAAATATTTCATTTCGCCTACAATAGTAGTGTTAACAAGAAAGACGAACAATGGAAGCCATTCAGTAAGACCATATTTATAAGAAAGCCTGTGCCCGTACAACATAAAAAAAAAGAAAAACAACAGAGAGAGTGAACCGTATTTACATACCGTGTTTGTTTTTCTTCATTGTCTATCTCTTTATTCATTTCTATATTCTGTACCAAATTTGCATGCTATTTGGCAAAATTTCCACAAATTGCTATTATAATAAGTTGTTTCGAGGTTCCGTGAAATGACAGCACTGTACCCCCAATTATGAGCACCTACCCGATGAGCTCTTGATTCAGAGTTCTAAATTGCCTGTCGTCATCGTGCCGCCACAAATTGCCTGGCCACATGTCTCGAATACTTACCAATTTCTGGTCTTGCTACTATCTCAAAGTAAATGAACAAGCCAGTTTTAAGGGTTGCTTTATTAATTACTTCGATCTCCGTAGCCGCAACTGTGTATCACCTCGGATTTTCTTCTAGCAAACGTTATACATTCCTTCCGTACACACCGCATCCTTAATTCAAGCAAAGATTCGTACACAACAATGGCTTTTCGCTTAACTTGGAGTCTTCTTTCCCACAATACTCGTGAATGCTTCTTCGTATACGTCTTTTGCCCTTCGCTCCCCGCGATTTTACGAGAAAGGAGTGAGAGTAACATACAGAAAGGATGATAGTTTTAATGCAAAAGGCTACGAAAGATATTATTCTAATTAAACAACCTTTTCAACTGTAAAACAAAATCCATTTTATTGATAATTGACAATCCATTCAATAATTCAATCATTTAAAGCATAACGGATATTGATTTATGAAAAGATTTTCATTGACAATTAGCTAAGAATTTTGACACAAAATATCGCAATATCGCAAATCGTATTTTCTTCGGTATGTAACTACATTTTGTAAATACTTCTGGGAATATCGGCAAATCTAAATATATTATATAGCATTGCTTAATATTTATCTTTTTGTCTCTGCGATATATCATGTTCATTTTGTTTGTTAGGTTTTGGATCACATGACGTACACCCCCCCCCCCCCAGTTGGCATTTAAAAGATTCATTTTTACAAAATATATCTACCATTTGAATATGATGCGCTATTTTCTCAAAGAAATATTTTATTAACTATCATAACCTTAAGTGTTTCTAAGGACTTTGTGAAGTGAAATTTCCCTAAGTTATGATAGAAATTTTTATTTGAAAAGGGAAACAAATAACGATTGATTTTTTGATTTTTTTGAATTATATCCCATTTATTTATATTATTAATAATATTAAAATAAAAAAAGGGGGTTGTTACCAAGCACAATAAAGTTACAAGAAAATTCTGAATGTAAAATACCTACAACAAGGAAGCCTACCACCCAATTCTACAAAATAATGTTGTTACTACTACTTATATTTCTGTCAAACCTAGACAAGAAGGATACCACAACAATGAAGAAAAAAGACAAAAGGGCTGGCTACAAGCCAGAAAGAAAATACACTAAAGGTCATAAGTGTGCCGAGAAGAAATTATTTTACATAGATTGTGAAGAGGAAGAAGAACAGTCAAGAAGAGGACATACACCAAGAACTGCCCCTAGAAGAGGAAGAAATCAATCCCACTATAACATGTAATGCACCCATGGTGAATTACCACCCTCAAACTCCAAGATAAAAGGAAAACTTTGTTAACAAAAGGCAAGGTAGTGTTGACTGATTCAGTAGCACCCATAATTTTATTCATTGTGTAGCCAAGCAATTAAATGTTTCCACCAACACTGTGAATGTCAAGTGATGAAGGTTGCAAATGGAGGAACTATAATTGTCTGGAAAATGCCATGGCACATTTAATCTAACCATGGGGGAATATGTATTTACTAGCTCCAATGTGCTTCATTCCTATGGAGTAGCCAAGGTTGTACCAGGAGTACAATGGTTACAATATTTAAGATTTCGTATTTACACCTCAAGAAATTTTCTTGAAATTTTTTCAAGGAAAAGAAGCCAATTACGGGCATTGAAGGCTTAAGATAATAAGCCTAGTCATGACAAAGCTTCTAAAGAAAGAACAATGATAAGGTAATTGCATAATTATGTCACTAGAAGTTCACATCAAATGTCCATTACCAGGAGATCATGAACAGTTTGGACACCATCTGTGTTTGAAACTCCTGATTCTCACCTTATTCAAGACCGTGACTGTTATTCATTTTGATCCCAGGTGTTGTTCCATGCCCAAAACAAGCCCTTACAGAAGGTTTTATTCTAGCGGGGAATTGAACTTAAGGACTGCAATGGTGAGGCGTGTATATTCATCCCAGTCAAAGTTCTTCTCCTGCCTTCCCATTAACAAAAGAAGGATGGATTCTGTGAGAATGTGTCTTGATTATAGGAGCTTAACAGCCACCATTAAAGATAAATTTCCAGTCCCTATGATTTATGAATTATTAGATGAATTATATGGAGAAATTTACTTTACCAAGTTGACCTTTTCGTTCAGGATATCACCAAATTAGAATGAAGACCGAAGATATTCCAAAAATATTTCGAACTCATGAGGTCATTATAATTTTTGGCTGGTGCCTTTGGCCTACCAATGCACCTTCTATATTTCAAGGTTTATGAATTCCATTTTTAAACCCTTCCTTAGAAAATTTAAAGCAGATTAAGACATACTAATCTGTGTGAGGGTCTTGAAGATTATGTTGAATATATGATGGTATCAACTATCACAGGAGAAAACAATTATATGCAAAACATCCAAATGTTTCTTTGGAGTACAAGAGGCATTATCCGTCATATCGTATCTCACGAGGGTGCGAAAGTAGACCCTAACAAAATTAAAGTCATTAAGGAATGGAAAAGTCCCCACGACTAAAGCAAAGCATTATGATTTCTCGTTAACAGTATTATCGTAAGTTTGTTAAGAATTATGAGAATAGCAAGACCTCTAACAACATTATTGAAGAAAGATGTATTTTCATGGACTCCTCGACAACTAAGGTTTGAACATCTTAGTAGCAATGCCTAGCACCAAATTTTAGCTATGCTACAGTAGTTCACAAAAAAAAAAAAACCCTTTACTGTGAATGTGATGCCTTAGGAAATGGAATTGGTGCAGCCAAGGCAGAAGGAAGACCTATTGCTTTTGAAAGTCATCCAATCAAAGGAAAGTATTTACATAAACTTATTTGTTATAAAGCAACATAGCAATATTACACACCAAATAAAATGGCGAACTTACCTAATGAAGGATACCAAGGTGTGTAACTGGAACAACATGAGTAGCCCTAAAACACTTTTGGAATAAAGACTATTCTAAGAGAAAATGGGTCACAAAGATGTTAAAAGGTGACTTTGAAATAACTTACAAAAGGAAAGTTTAAAGTTGTTGCGTATGCACTCAAGAAAGAATGAAGAGGTGGGCGACTGCTTTGTGCTACTTATATTATCCAACTTAATGGAGTGAACCAAGCGTAGATGAACGAAGAAGGACAAAGATTTATGGACACTAGTTCAAAATTTCATAAAAGGATCCTATACATCCTCGATACATTTTATTTAAAATGATCTTTTATAATAAGCAAAGATCGCTTATATATTTGTAATAATTCCCAACTAAAATAAAATATTCTTCTGAATTTGCACACTTCTCCTTTAGGAGGAGAAGACTTCCGGGATTTTTAAAAATCAGCCACAAAGAAGAAAGAATTTTTGGGATGGCCTTTAAATCTGATATTCAAAAGTTTGTGTTAAATGTTTGGTTTCAACAAAATAAAGTGGAGACACTGAAGACTTTTTTGACTTCTACAACCTTTATTCATCTGCAAGTCACCAAGGAGATTTCAATGGATTTTATCACAAAGTTTACCTAAGTCCTAAGGAAAGAATGTCATCATGGTGGTAGTTGATAAACTTATCAAGCATGCACACTTTTAGCATTATCCCATTCATTTAAAGCAAGTATATTGCTATTGCTATTTATGGACAACTAAAAGCCATATGGAATCCTGCAAGGGTTATTGTGAGGACAGTAGATCCCATTTTTAACGGGAAATTTTTGGACGGAAAGCGTTTTTGTTTGGGTACTGAATTGCTCATAGCTCATCTTATCATCCTCAACCGATGGGCTGTCCGAGAGTATAAATGTTTTAAATATATCTTCGTTTGTGTATCCGATAAACAACACAATGGGCTTATGGTTACCTCCTATCAATGGTATAACACTTCTTCCACACTTCAGCAAAAAATGACTCTCATTTATGCAGCACTTTATGGATATCATCCACCATCAATGCAGTAATCTTAAGTGGAAATTCGAAGGTTCACAGAAGAAGATCACATCGAGAATCAGCAAGAAGTTTCAACTCAAATAACCTAATTTGGCACAAAAATCGAATGAAACAACATGCAGACCAACATCGCAGCGAGAGAAGTTTTGATGTAGGAGATTGGTATTTTTACGGTTACAACCATACAAACAATGTCCCTCGAAGCAAGCTAGGAAGGATAATAAATTACCGCCTGCCACTATGGTCCTTACAAGGTGTTGCAAAAGATCATACTATGGCACACAAATTGGAGCTCGCTTTCTGTACTTAGCACATCCAATGGCATGTTTCATGCTTAAAGAAGGTTATAGAAAATCTTCCGCTCGTGCCAATATTGCCAGCACTTGATGAGGAAGAAAATCCTACTGAACCCAAGCGTCATTAAACAAGAACTCGACAACTACTAATCGATCAATTTATATCTCATCGATGGTGTGAAGAACTTACCCACCGAAGATTCTACATGGGAGGATGAGAATTTTAAGGTTAAACACCTATAGCTACTTCAAGCGTTGAGGACAACACTTTAAGGAGAGGGGCGGGTTAGGCTCCTATATTACTAAAGATAGTCGTCATAGGTGTGTTCCCCTTATTGTTATTATTGGTACCCTTGTAACCCCCATTTTGTTATTATCAGGCCCTTAAATTATTATTGTTAGGTCGGATAGATTATCAGGCTCACTAGGATTAAATTATGGCCCCATGGACTCTTATATATAGAAAGGATAATGTTTGTAAATCGTATTCAATAATTGCTCATTTATGTAATGTATCGAGGTTGCCTTCAAGGGCGAAGCTTTCTCCACTTTGCGGCGTTGATATTCTTTTCTTTGGAGCTAGTTACACAACATTAAACAATGGAAAGTCCCCACAACTACAAAGCAAAGCCATAGGATTCTCTTAAGTTGTCATATTATCGCAAGTTTGTTAAGAATTAGGAGAACAGCGCACTTCTCTAACAACATTATCAAGAAAGATGGATTTTCATGGACTCGAAGCAACTAAGGTCTTTGAACATCTTAAAGAGTCATGCCTAGCACTGCCTTTAACAGCATGTATTTTACAAAAACTCTTATTATGGAATGTGATGCCCTCAGAAAATGGAATTGGTGTTGCCTTAATGCAGAAGGAAAAATCAATACAAAGTCATCCAATCAAAGGAAACAATTTACAGAAAGCTATTTATGAAAAAGAAATGTTAGAAATATCGTACGCACTAAAGAATGGCAAACTTACCTAACATAGAAGATACACTTACAAAAATTGATCATGATAGCCTTAAACACTTTTTGGAACAAAGATTATTCTCAAGAGAGAAAATGGGTGACAAAGATGTTGGGTTATGACTTTGAAATAATCTACAAAAGGGAACAAATGTTATTGCAGTATGCACTCTCAAGAAAGAATGAAGAGGAAGCATTTCTTTGAGCTATTTCTATTATCCAACCGTACTGATAAATCAAGCATGGACAAGAATGAAGAATGAAAAGAAGTGTGGACACCATTCAAAAGTCACAAAGATCTCAGTACATCCGATACATTTAGTTGGAAAAATGATTCTTTAAGGTAAAAATATCGCTTATATTTTGTAAGAATTCCCAACTAAAACAAAACATTCTTTTTGGAATTGCACACTTTCCTTTAGGAGGACACTCAGGATTTTTAAAACTTACCACAGTGGTGAGAGTAAAAGAATTTTTGGGATGGAACAATCTAAAGATTGCAAATTTTGTATGGAATGTTTGATTTGTTGTTTAACAAAGTTGAGACAATTACACCAATTCTTCTACAACTTTATCCAAGTCAATGTTGGGAGGAGATTTCAATGGATTTACTGTGTTTACCTAAGTCCGAAGGAAAGATGCTTTATGGTGGTAGCCATGATAGATTACGGTTATGCACACTTTTGTGCATTATCTTATTCATTTAAAGCAAGTCCACCACAGAAGAAAGGTTCAAACATGAAATCATTCATGGTAAGCTTTTCCATTTTATCATCTCAACTGATGGTCAACCTAGATAGTAAATAAAATGCTCAATATATCTTGCTTACTTTCTGGGGATAAAAAAACACAAAGGTCAAGTGGTTGCCCTCGTTGAATGGTAGCATAATACCTTTTCCACATCATAAAAAATGACCCCATTTACACTTTATGGATATCACCCATCGTCCATCACATCATCTTTTAAGAGAAAATTTCAATGTTCAAGAGAATATCACATCTAGCATCAACAAGAAGTTCTCACCTCTTAAAGGATAAATTCCTAATTGCAGCACAAAATCGAATGAAACAACAGCAAGATCAACATTTGTTGAGAGAATTTTTAGTGTAGGAGATCATATTTTACTACCATAACCACAGCCAAATGTCCCTCAAGAAAGAAAAGAAGGACAATAAAGGGCGCTAAAGTACTATGGTCCTTACAAGGTGTTGCAAAGATTGGTACTACATACAAATTGGGATCTTTCCCGTTTCTTCACTAGTGCATCCAAGCCATGTTTGCGTTTAAAGAAGGCTATAGGTAAAGGACCAACAAATAATATTTCAACTGGTGAGGAAGGAAAATCACATTGGAACCTCGAAGCAAACACGGAAACAAGAACTTCAACAAATACGAAATTCATCAATTTATATCCTACCGAAGTGGAAGAATCCCATTTCATCAAGATTCTACATGGGGGATGATAATTTTATACAAGCACCCGTAGCTACTTCCAAGCGTTGATAGACAATACTTTTTTGAAGGAGAGGGGCATGTTAGGTCCCTATATTACTAGTAGTATAGTCCCTTATTGTTGTTAGTGCAACTCTTTATTGTTATTATTGTACCCTTGTACCCTATATTGTTATTATTGTGCCCTTAAATTATTAACAGTTTGGCTAGGATTATATCATAGCCCCACTAAGATTACAGTTGTATTCCCATGGAATCTTATATATAGAAAATATGTTTTTTAATTTGTATCATCCAAGAATTGTTCATTCATGTATTGCATTAGTTTCTAAGTGGCTTATTTACAAGGCGTTGACATTCTTTCATTTTTGGAGCTAGTTTCACAACAGACATGAGCTGAAAATAAAAGCTTCTATATTGAAGAAGACATCAACCCCTGTGAAGATGAAAATGAACAACTTCCTAATAATATAAATTAGTGATTTCATGCTCATGGCCATATAACCAAGATAAAAGATATGATGAATGTGTATTAAATGAATAAAAGGATGAAGTAGATCGAAGGTGGATTAGTTATCTTTTAGAAGAAATAAACAGACTTAAAAAAAGAATAAGAACAAAAGATCTATTTATTAAGTATGTAAAAGAAGAACATGAATCAAGACTTACTACTCCTTCTAAAGGTAAAATTTGGAAGAATAAAAGAAGATTAAAGACATTCAATTTTAATAAATCGAAAGAAAAAGGTATGAAATGTGGAAAAAAATGGAGGAAATTTATTATATCTTATAAAGGAACTGGAGAGAAACGATATCAGCTTGAACTAGAACCTAAAGCAAATTAAATGATTTGAAATTAGATGAAATTATTAGTATCCATAGATTCTCCTCATCAAGACTTATTGGTCTATGAGGGAGAAAAGCAACAAGAAGATTGAAGAAAACACCAATCAACTTTGTCAAACATCTTAAAGGGTATAATGGCAATAGAATTCAAGTGGAATGGCAAATTAATAAACAATTACAAAGTAAGAAAAATGATATTAATATATCTCAAAGAATATTCACGGAAGATTGAAAACTATAGACACGCTAAAAAAGAAAACCGTACAAACACAATGCTCACTACTCATTAAAGAAATTCAAGACAAACTGAAGATAACATAGCTTCGAACAACCTAAAATATTAAACAACAACAATCAAAAATCCTTACTTGCCTCAACTACAATTCCATCAAATTTCTAGAAGATCACGTCCTCGAAGGGAAACTTCTCCCTGTGCATCAAATTTATTCTATGGTTACGATTTTTCAGTAGAAATTTCAGCCACAAAGTTTTGAATTACAAAACATATCTCGTAAATACAGATACAAAATAAAATAAATGAAATCAATAACTCAACACAACAACATAACAAATTTATAAATCATATAGAAATAATCTTAGGTGTTAAACTTCTTTCTTATTTGATGCTATTTAATGTTACAATTGTCATAACTTTGGCCATAAATCAATTGAATTAGAGTCACAATTCTTCAGACCAAATTTTCCTTATATCAATCAACATAAGAAAAACCCATTTTTTGAAAGAAGAAGAAGGATCTCTCAAAGATCAAGTGCTTCCAGTGTGGTGAAATGGGACATTTTTCCAGCAATTGTTCTCAGAAGAAAAAAGACAA